>VZTG01003864.1:1091757-1239900 GCA_013397845.1 Melanocharis versteri
TCCTCTCCTCTCCTCTCCTCTCCTCTCCCAACTTAAAAAGTGCTACATTCTCGCTGAAAATTTCACTCCCAAAGCAAAGAGAATCATTAGTTCCTGACACTTAAAAAACTACCAAATCTTCCCCACTTGAGCCTCAAGTTAGTAATGTATCAGGAGGATGTAGCAGCCTTTGCCAGAGCAAGTCTTTTCTAGAAGAACTCAGGCTGTGAGGCCCTTTTGGGATATTCTTCTGGTTTCTCCTCAAATTAAAGAATTATCCTCCAAAACATGGATATAAGTAGTGATATGTGGGTAGCATTTAGGCCCATTTCCTGGTTCCATGCTCTGCATAGAACTGGGATAATTGATCTATGTGTTGTTGTTCAGTCTTTCCTGGCCTGGGATGACTTTTCCCCCATGGTTATGTCACATTTCTTTTACAGTTCATGTGCTCTATATATGGATGATCAATTATAGCCAGAAGCTGTAAATCTAGGAAAAAATTCAGAGAACATGCAGCGCTTACCAAAGTGCTGATGGACGGATAGCCAAATTGAAATTCAACCTTCTCAACACAGCCCCACATGGGCCCCATGCTCTGTCCACATGGACCCTGTAGAGAATCACGGAACGGTTTGGGTTGGAAGAGACCCTAAAAATCATCTCGTTCCAATCCCTTGCCACAGGCAGGGACATTTTCCACTATCCCAGGGTGCTCAGAGCCACCTCCAACCTGGCCTTGGACACTTCCAGGGATGGGACATCCACAGCTTTGTACATAAAGCAGGGCCCTTCCATGTCTTACCAGTTATATCGTTCCTGGCTAAACTTTTTCTATAAAATCAAAAAACCTAACTCAGCATCCAGTGATTCCAGAGTGTGGAGTTATCAAGACCTAATTACTTTAGTTTGCCTTCATAATAACAGGAAGCAGAGCATTGTCAAAGTGGCTTATTTCCATAAATACTGTTGGAAGAGTCTTCTGGCATTTATGCTGTGAATGAGTTCATTGAAATAAAGATAGACTTATTATGGATTAAGTGGGAGCCAACACTCGACCTTAAAGCAGCAAAAAATAGCAATATTATTCTTGCTATCTGCACATTGTCTTTACAAGAACACTCCTCTTTGTGTTGCTGGGTGGCTCTTTTATTTGGAGGGGAAGGATTGTTTTTAATATTCCATGATAAGAAGACCCTGATAAAATAAATAAGCTTGCTGAGACTGGGGGAAGGGGGACTGCCCTCAGTAAACCATTGTGTTTCCAAAGCTTTCCTCTATCAACAGCCTGGCTCTGGAGCCATGACTCTGGATGTTTATTATTGTATTAGCATTGTATATATTGACAGTCTGACCAGTAAAACTCTGCTAGAGTCATTCCACAAAATGCTGCTGAGAGAAAACAGCACTGAACCATCCAAAATGGTATTTGCTGAAGCTGTTTTTGTCTCTCGAGGAACTAGCAAACCGCAGTGAGTTTGTTCAGATGGTCCCTTTCTTTTCCATTTTTCCCTTATTTTTTGTGATTTTCTCCTCTCCACTCCTGTTTTCTTTACTTTTTTTAACCTATGTTGCATCTGTTGACATCCCGTCGGGCCACAGAACACTCGGTTGCATTTTTCAGGAGGGAGGGGATAATCAAGCTAAAAGCATCCCAAAATGCCTTGCAATTTTATAGCCTTGAAATGCAAACAGAAGCAAAAAAAATCCTTTTCAGAGAGACAAACTGACATTGGCACCAGTGAGGGGAACAATCTACCACCTAACCCAGGCCTCAGTGCTTTGGAAAATGTGTTTGCAGGTTTTCTTCTTAGGCTGAGTTTTCTGGATGGTGTGAGGCGGTATCGATTTCTAGATGCTCCCCAGCTGATAGCATCCATTTCCAGGTATCCCCTGGCTGATAGCGTCCATTTCCAGGTGTCCCCTGGCTGATAGCATCCATTCCTAGGGGTTCCCTGGCTGATAACATCCATTTCTAGGGGTTCCCTGGCTGATAACATCCATTTCCAGGTGTCCCCCGGCTGACAGCACCTTGGAGCAGTGGGCAGGAGTGATGGGGCCGTGGCTGCAGAGCCACACTGGTGCTCTCAGTGACAGACACAAAACCCAGCAGTGCTGGTGTGTGAAATCCACCTCAGGCTTGTAGCCTCATAAGGAAAAATATGCCCCAATAGCAGGCAGTAATTGGCAGAAAATAAGGCAGAGAGAAAACTCAGCTCGAGTCTCCGTTCTCATTATTTTTAAATTAGTGGGACTCCGTTGGCTTCACGGGAGCTATTTCTGATTGGCGCTCAGATAACTGAGCTCAGAATCAGATGCAAGATGGATTTAAACCTTTTTTTGTGTACAGTTGTGTGGCATCCTGTGAAAATAGCCTGGAAAATATTGTGTTTTGCTGGGCTGCACCATTCAGCACCCACAGTACCCAGCCCACAAAAGAGAAGCGAAGCTCTGGCACATTTTGCATCATCCCAAACTCCCCTGGTTTTCTGGGCATCATCATCAAGCACATAATGCCTTTTTCACAGAGGTGAGGAAAGTCCATCAGCAGAATTAATCTGTTCTTTGAGAGGTGTTCTACCCACAAGAAAAACTGCTCGTTGGGCTAAATGCAGTTTGCTGATGAACATTTTGTGCTGGTGCTGAAGGCTGGCATTGCCGTGGTTATTTGTACTTGTTTTGGTCTGTCTGCTATGGACAAGCTGCACTGCTGCTCCTGCAAGCCCTGTTTCTCCAAATGGCATCTTCACTCAGCAGCCAAGCTTGTGCTCGTAATTAATAACACTTAAAGTGACAGAGGCTCAGTTTCTCCCTACGTTTCTTTCATTACAGCATTTACGCTGCAGAGATCCATTGACTTCTCTCAGTCAGTACTGATTAAGCATAACCAAACATTATTGAGGTTTTGCCTTTCCTTCTATTTTTTTCTTTTTTTTTTTTTTTTTCTAATACCTCAGTTACACTGATATTGAATTTTAATCGGAGAGAAAATCAGCAGGATCTCAGGAGGCAGAAGAACTGAAACCTGATAGAGTCANATCAGCAGGATCTGAGGAGGCAGAAGAACTGAAACCTGATAGAGTCAGAGTGTCACAGCAAGCCAGGCACTCTCACTGTTCTCCGTGGCAGCTCCAAAATCTCTCTGCTGGCAGCCGAATTTTCACAGTGTGGGCTTTGCTGGGGTTTAAATCTGCCCCTCTGTAGTTCTGAGTGTCTCAGCTTGCGCTATCCCAGACATGCTTGGAGGTAACCAGGAGCAGAATCTGATCTAAAGATTAGGAGTGAAATAAAAACAGAGTTACGGTAGTGGAGCTATGAATGCCATTCAAAAACCTTTAGTTATGCTACAGGTAAAATTTGTGCTGTTTTGCTCATTCAATTTGTTTCTCATTTAATGTCATCAAAAGAAAACAGGTAATGTGAAGGAAATAAGAAGTGATAAAGGTTTTAAAACCAGAATACCAGAAGTTATTCTTTTATTTTGAAAATCTGCTTTTGCTAAATAGGCAAACATGTTATAAAACCAAATAACTGTACCTTTACCCATGTGAATATACACTCTGAACAAGCATGGGTTTGCTTCTTGACCATTTGCAGTGATTTAAGGTTCTGGCATGACAGCATTACTTGAAATTACTTGAACTTACGGAAAATACTTCCAAATACAGTGAGAAAAGCTGTGTTTCAGTAAGGCCCGGAGCTGTTGGACCTTTCCAAGCAGAATAAGATCTTCAAAGTCCCAGGAATCCATCATGAAAGTGTAGTCCCGAACTTACCTTTTAAGGAAGTTTATGATGTTTCAGATAAGACTGGAAAGAATTTCCCAACTTTCCAGCATTTACCCATTTCTATAAACAAATGTAAACCCTAAACCTTTGACAAATCACTCGAAGGTTTACCCACTGCGTGTGCAATAAATCTGGATGAGGTGTTCTGCCCTGGGGGGTGGGAATTCAGAGGCGCTGCGGTGATTTCATGACCAAAGCCACTCGTTTTGGTGTGTTACCCGGTATTTCTACCACGGTCTCCGCTCACACAGCTGTGGTTCAGCTGGGAATGGAGAGGGTTTGTTTGCAGTGACATTTTGGGCAGCCTCAGAGCTGCCTTCCCCTGAGCTCAGCTGCATGAGCTCACTCTCAGGCTGCCCCGCGTGTGCGATCCAGCTGTTCCCCGCACGCCTCCTGACCCCGAGCGCTTTCCCTGCTCCGCTCAACCCTGCTCCTCTTTCCAGGCTTGGCTCCATCCGTCAAAATTAGACGTGAGAAGCATCACCTGGTGACGTGATAGCCTAAAAAGGGATGATGAAAAAAAAAGCAGGGAATCAGAGCTAGGGTTTGGTCTGGCTGTTCCTGGCGGAGGGGCTCAGGGGATGGAGGGCTACAGATGGATTTGGACACCGACTCCTTATGTCTCCAATATTACTTTAATCCAGTGGAAAGTCCCTGCTTTGGAGTACCTACTTTGCAATAGGATCAAGGATATTGTGTAACGAGGTGTTTGGTGGCCATTTCACAAGTATTAAAATGGGTTTCCTAGGAAAGCAGATGGAATTTCTGCTAATAGTGTCAAATACATTTTCAGCTGGGCACTCCTCTGAGGGGAAAAAACAAACAAACAAACAAACAAAGTAAAGTTTTCAGAGTTTTTTAAAAATTGTGGCCCAACCCATTAACATCAGTTCAGCTGCTGATGCTTTGGTCTTTTGCAGAAGGAGCTTTAAAGCCAGTGGAAAGAGTGAGAAAGGAGGATAGAAGAGACAAAAGCTGTCAACAGCCCAAATGCTCCTCATGCTTATGCACTTCCTTCCAAGTCAGCTCATCTTCCATTAAGGCTTTCCACAGATCAGTGTAAAACAATTATCTGTGAATCTTGAGCCTAACAAAAATAATCCTTTACGGCTTAGCACTTAATTGCAGGTCACCACTTCAATTCTAAACAGAATAAAAGTGACTGTAACCTGTAGGGGAGAAGAAAAGTACATCCCACATCCAATCTAGCAGGAATCACTGAAGTACACAGGTAGATCTGGGATCATATTTTTCTGGTAATCGAAAATCAGAATTTTGCAGTTGTTGGATGAGATAAATTTGGCAATCATTGGATGAAAGTCTCTGTGCTTGTCAACTTCAGAATGGTCTGAGATTCCACTGAAAATTACTTCCTGTTAAGTAAATTCATCCTAGCTGTGTCCTCCGGAGTTGGAAGAAAAGGCACTGGGGAAGCACAAGCAAAAAGAAAGCTGCTTCCCTCATGGACGATACCGAATAAGTATTTAATTCCCAATATAAAAATATACTCATAAAATTTCAATAATCAATGCCTGATTCCGGAAACGGAGTTGCTGCTGGGTGGTTTGAACACCTGGCAGTTAGGAAAAGTATGTGGCAAATTTTTACCTGCCGTGACTTTAGCAGGCCCATTGATTTTGGCAAAGCCAGGCTATGGGACCTGCTCAAGCTGTGGGATGGGCTGTCATGATGTTGAGTTACCAATATATCTTTCTTGGGCTTGTCCAGCTCCATTTTAAGAGCAGTTTGGTGCTTTTTTTGACTGTTGCTTCTTTACAGCAAGCAAATTTATTGTGAAAACTGCTGGAAGATGTTAAAGGTGGACACCTTCACACTTGCACTGTGACAGACACCAGCCACAGCACAGCCACACTCTGATATTGCTTAAATGCTACCTGTTCTTTTTTTGTCCTCTGATCTCATTCTGGTTTCCCCCTGATGGTCAAATAACATCGGTCTAATTAAAATCAGGCGAATATTTTGCGTCGTGTGTAATAGGTAATATAAAGTACATATGTAATGATTTAACTGAACATCTGAGTTTTGGATAAAGAGAAGTTTTCATCTGGCATCAACTTCCCAGTGGGCGGAGAGCAGTGACTGTTGCCAGTCCCATCGGAGCTCTCTGATGGATGCTCATTCTATAGGAATTATTCAAGCACAGCAAATTCAAGTGGTTTGTTGGGGTTTTTTTTTGGTTTTTGGGGGGTTTTTTTTGGTAGCTTTCATTTGTATGGGAAAAATGGTCCTCAGCGATAACAGAAGAAGATAGAACACCAGAAAATTTCTGTGATATTTCTGTGAGAGTGTCCCAATCTAATCTCTCTTTGGTTATGGGAGTTGGATCAGTATAAAACATTAGCAAATTGAGTCTCTGGGCTCACAGAGCCAAACACAAATATTTAACCTGGCAAAGGATTTTTCAGTAACAATCCCCCAAAAGCCTAAGAGAAATTAGGCCTTAAAATACTTTTAAACTGATAATGTGCTGATGTGCCAGGCTTCAGCCACTGCTCAGGAATAGCAGGCGGGAATTCTCTCCAGCCAGGGATATCAATTCAGAAACAGAGATCTGTCTGTTGTGGTCCCTTAGGGGTGTTGAGAAAGAGCCCACCTAAATTCTTACTTTTTCTCTTCAGAATTTGAGAGGTGAAAAGTAAATGCAGGTAATTTTCTGTAGCTCTGGTTTTGTCCAGTGTACCTAAGTTTTAAAAGAGTGCAGTGAGAGGAGATGGCTGATCAGCCACCAAAGGAATGGGTAAAGGGAGAGATATTCTACTGCTGAAAGAATGCTATTAATATTTATCTTCCCTCCCAGGTGCATGGCTCTGTAAATTGCAGCATAATACTATAAATCCTTTCCCCTTGTTTTCTAGATTTATATGTCAATGGTGTTTTTGCCTGTTCTGTCCTTAAATAGCTGGTTGCTGCTATTTCTGTTTCTTTTGGCTTATTTAGCAGAATCCACAGAACACAATGACAGCACTTAAAAAACTTAGAAAATATGCACACACAAACACACTCTTATGTGTATTGGCAGGTTGTAAGAAATGTGTGAATGTCATTCTCAGAAGTCATTATGCGATATAAAGGATCTAACAGGAACTGAGAAATTTATTTAAATTCCCATCTGTTATTGTGCCGGACTAAAAAAGTACTGTGGGAATGAAAAGAGAAAAAGGATAAGAGATCTTCATGCTTTGTGTGATAAACTAACTATTAATTCACAGTGTTTTCCCTGGGAACTTTTTTTCCACTTTTATTCTCCGTCTGAGATCTCTCTTCTGAGAGAAAGGAGAAAGTGGATCACTACTCTGAATCAGCATGGAAATTTCTAAGCTTATATTTCAGATGTTCCTCCCACTCTCCACTCTCCTGATTTGGACGAGAGTGGGAGAACCTACATGAGGAATGAGCTCGAGCCAAAGTTCCCAGAGTTTGCTCCCATTTGCTGCAATTCCAAAGGCAGTGGGGTTTATGTTAGGAACGAGTGCCACAGCCTGAGCAGAACCCCTCAAGGCAATACTGATTTCCATGAATGAGCCTCCTTCTCCACTTGCCCTGGAGCACTTGTACAGCACAGCAAAGGTGCAAACAAGTGGCAGGGACCTTGCTGTGGGCTGCATGATCCCCCAAATTACTTCAGACCAAACACATGCCAAACCTGCAGGGAAATACCATTGCCAAGAGCCCAGTTCTGTAAGAGCAAACACTTATTTTATTTAAAAAAAAAATCACTGTGGATTTTTAACCCACCTTGAGAAGAGTTTCAATAATTTTATGTATTATTATAATAATTTTTGCAGAGACTGCAAATTGCATGGCTTTGTATTTAGCCAAGACTCCAGGCCCAAATTCCCAATATACCTGAAATGATGCTCACAAGCCTGACCAGTCAGTCCAGTCCTAATAAGACACTCTGATTTCCTCTTATGGCCAGTCAGGAACTGCTGTTTGGGCACAGCTCTCCCTATGAATTTTGAATACTGTAAAAATAAAAATAATCACTGGATTGAGGGGTTGAATTGCCTCCAGGCATGGCACCTGCGTCATGGAGCTGTACTCCATCCTCTGGTGGTATAATTAATTTCATGTAAAGTGGAAGGGCATTCTATTCTGTCTTCCTCAGTGTGAAAGCACTGCTGTCAGATAAACTTTTGGTGCTGAGCTTATGGGATTGTGGGAAAAATATTGGGATGCGTTGTTTGTGGTGCCTGGTTATGCACAAGTTCAGCTGATTCCTGAATATTTGTCGCTGCTGACTCTGAGGAACCAGATTTGAAGTGCAGGGTGTTACCAAAAAGGCTGTTTCCAAAAGCAGGAAAGGAGAAGAGTAAATCTGTCTAGGTGTTTCATAAGCTGGAAGGGAGCTCCTCAGTTAATTGAGGAAAGGGAAAGTGGGCACAGCTGCCTTATTTCTCTAAATTAAAAATACCTTGGCTTTATTCACCCTCGTAGGAGCCAGCCCAAACCTAGGAATTGTAACAGGATGGAAACAGCTTTGCACCTTAATGAATAAAGGGTTCTGAGTCCTGGTCAGATATGCTCAGGTGATGGTGTGTGGCACGGCCAAATTTAAAACCAGTCCATGATGTTAGGGGTGGACAGACATGAATCCTGCAGACACCTCCAGCCAGCTGGACCCTGCCATCCCTTAGTGTCCCAGGGGAGCAGACCAAGTTGTTCCAAGCCCTGTCCAACCTGGCCTTGAACACTTTCCAGGGATGGAGCATGCACATCTTCTCTGCACAAACTGTTCCAGCACCTCACAGTAAAGAATTTCTCCCTAATACCTAATCTCAACCCACCCCCTTCCAGTTAGAAAACATATTTTTGGTATTTTTTGTCATTTTGTGGCCTTGCTACTGAGGAGAGCAGCACAAACACTGAAAGGCACTTGACTGCAGTTTCTGCCTCCCCTCTAAGTGCTGTCCAGGTGTACGTGGCTTCTAAGGAAGTGGTGGGTCAAATTCCTTTACAGAAGGGTCTGGCAGGGGCAGGGTTAAAAAATGAGCACTTCCCAGGGAAATTCCCCTTGCAAAAACTGCCTGTTGCAGGGAGCAGAGCCACCTGCAGCCCATCAGCATGGGAGGGAAGGGGTGATGAAGGCCAGTGGCTCTTCTGAGAAGTGTCAGAAAGCTGCACCACCATGGAGATTATGAGGCTGAGCCAGGAGGACCTCGGAAGGGAGATGCTCATGCTTAAGCTTGTGTAAGGAATGAGGCCTTATTGCTGTTGTTATTATCATTGTTAAATTATTATTATTATTATTATTATTATTATTATTATTATTATTATTATTATTATTATTATTATTATTATTATTATTCCTCCTCCTCCTCCTACTACAACTACTACTATTATTTTTTCTTTTTTACATATATGTGTCTTTTGCTGATTTCCACTTCAGGAATTTTCTTGAACCCCAGCACTTTTTCTCCTCATTTCTTTCCTCTCTTCCAGAATTCCTTTTGGTTTTGTTTTTTTTTTTTTCATAACTGGTTAAAATAAAATGATTTTTACCTCTGTAGCTTGGACAATTGGAAGGGGAACATAACTCTGTTGTCTTTCATGGTGCCTGACTTAAGCTAAGCTTGTTTTAATCTTAGCTACCAAGGTTGGCGTGTCTTTATCAATCCAAACAAAGGGGCTGATGAGGCACTGCACTTAAATCTCCGGGGCAGGAGTTTAGGAACACATCAGACACTTCCCTCAAAGCCATCACCTTGAAGGCTGGTCTGAGGAATCAGGCCACAGAGGCAGCAATGTGCTGCTGTAGCAGGAGCACTGGCTGTGCCTGATCTGCTGCTGAGGGCTGTGGTGGCTGCCAGCGCTGCTATTCCTGAGCTAGGAGAGGGCAAACCATCCAGATGTCCTTTGGGTAGACAAAATAGTACAAAAAACTAAACCCAAGAAAGTGTTTGGCTGCCTTTCCTATTGCAAATAGCAATAGTCTGAGATAGAGGACTTCCCTAGGGGAAGGAAATTAAGTGTTTACTGATGCTGATTAATTTCTGAAAATATTTAAGAAATCTGTTTATACAGGGGCTAGAGGTGATATCATTTTGTCTGATGTCTGGGAAGAATGAAGACTTCAATTTGCTTATTCAGACGTTAAGCTCTGAGAGGTGAACAGAGAAGGCACCACATTGCCTCATCTCATCAGTCAGAAAACTCACAAGGAGCATAAGGCCACGAAGTCTGGATTCAGTGAGAACAGCTGACTTTGAAAGAGAGAAAACCCCAGTTTGTGGCCCTCTTTTCAGGCAGGAGCCTTTGAGCAGATGTCTGTACCACGCCTGCTGATCAGAGCAAGGGAGCAGAAAGCTGTGCTGTGCCATGCCTGGCGTGCTGCTGTCTGCCTGCCTTCCTCCCGTGCCTAATCCCCAGCCTGCTGGGGAAGGGTTTTTAAAGCCAGTCCTCCAAAGTTCACATTTGAAGGAATGCCCAGAGAAGCTGTGGATGCCCCATCCCTGGCAGTGTCCAGGGCCAGCCTGGATGGGGCCCTGAGCAACCTGGGCTAGTGAAGGTGTCCCTGCCCATGGCAGAGGGGTGGGATGAGATGATCTTTAAGGTCCTTCCAGCCCAAACCATTCTGTGTTTCTTGATATTTATAAAGAGTATGAGCTGGAGAACATGTTTTACCCAGGAGAGTGAGGGCAGACACAAGAAAGTCAGGCCACAGTAGGTCAGGCTTAGAGAACCAGGTCAGAGCATGAGATAATTTCTTTCCTGAGCTGAGAGCCAACTGCTCCATGCTACAGGCACAGGGCTACTCTGAAAGTGGTGAGAGGTGATGGTCACAGCGTAGGAGAAAATCCAGGTGATCCAGGGAGGAATGAGAATTGATGGATATGCTAGACTGCAAAAAGAGGTCTGATGGTGATACTTTAAACCGGTTTCCCAGAGTAATTTAGAATTAGGGACACTTTGATGGCTCTGGTTTGCTCAGGAGGTAGAGTTAATGTCTCACCACTCAAAATATAAGGTGGATGCGAAATCCCAGCCTGTGGTGATGCAATAAATCATTGATCAATAGCAACTGGGGAAGCTCAATAAAGTGTTTGAGAACACCAAGTACCATCGATTTTGAATGCAAATGGATGCAGCAGGCTAGGCTAGGTTGGGTTTAAAACTGAAAGTTCTTATCTGAACTGCAGACCTAATCCCAATGAAACTGATGTGGTGTACAGGAGGAAATATTTTTCCCTCACTATTGGGCTCTGAAGCTGGTTGTTATCCTGTAAAGAGTTCACTTGATTTTCTAAGTCTTACTTGTTTACATGTAGTCTGTTGGTGCTATAAAGGTTTTCTTTCTCAGCTGTAGCATGAAAGCTGGGAGGAGACACAGATTACTGTTCTGGACTGACTGTCTCAAGCACACTGTCCCTCCTATGCCTGTCTGTAACAACTCCTTCGTGACGTGATCATGGAACTCTCTTTCACTCACGCAGCATCCTGTTGGCAGCTCTCCCTTACGAACTTCAGGTAAGCAAGAGTGTGAAGAGACCACAACAGGCTATCGGATGTGGAAAATGCCGTGTCAGTCTTTGGGAAGTTGGAGACATAAGGCTTAGATTTGGAGGGGGAAGAGGTGATCGGAGGAAGCCTAGGGCATGAATGCTTTTGTAGTGCTGGCTCGATGTCTGCTGTACTCCTAATTAAATCCTGCTCCCTCCCAGCCCTGTGCAGATGCTGGAGTGTCACTGAAGCCAGAGGGGTTTAGGAAGGCTCTGTTCAGCACACAAGTTGTGGCACCACTCAGATCCTGCCTGAGTTGTTTAAGTTACATGGCTTTGGTGAGGATCTGGAGAATGACGTGTTTCAATGGTTTCATTGTTTTGTAGGGCTCTCCGGTGTCGTGATGAAATTTATATTCTCTGGGGGAAAACACCTTATCCAAATTGACATTCCCCGTCTCCAGTGGAGTGCAGAGATGGGAGGGAATCAGCAAAGAATGAGAAAGTTTCTCTGTTTACTTTGTTGTTGTTGTTGCAGAATCAAGAACATACTGAGCACTTAAAGCAGAAGTCCAATGCAAGATAATAAACAACCAACAAATGCAAATTATAGATACCACATCATTGATATTTTTGAAGTTTGCATTAATAATCATGAGATTGATATGACTTTGAAACTGGCAAATTATTTATATAGAGCAATGACCTTTATAATTACTGTAAAATTTAGTTTAGCCTTTATTTTACTTTTCTCCCTCATTTACTGCCTTTTCATCCATTATTTAGTTTGTTTGTTGGAGTTGATTTATGTGTTTTTAAGTCTGATACATGTGTTTTTAATATACTGGGAGGATAAAACGTTACCTCTTGTCAATCCAGTTGGAGTCTGTGGCCAAATCTCAACCTTACAGCACAAAAATGAGCCCCTGTAATTCTGCGTACATGGAATCATTTCATTCTTATCGCTTTATGTCCAGGTTTGAGTTAGTATAAGGGCTTCTCCTTTTTTTCCCTTTCAGCCTCCTCCTCCTAAGGGAAGGTGTGGCTGCCTGCTGGTATTTTTCATCTTTCTGGGGCCTAGGATACACTTGAGGGGATACAAAGAAAGAAAGATTGAGGGATTAAACCAAAAAAAAATTGTCATTATAAGAATGAAGAAGCTTTCTGCTTTTCACAGAGAACACCCTGAGGCTGGTTCCTTCAATATCACCCATTTTTTTTCTGCTTCGGAATCTATTTATTCAGGCCATGGCTATTCTTGCTGTCAGAGCTGGTCAGTACTTCCAAGGTCTCTGTGATGTAAATAATGTCCATTCCTGTCCCAAAGCCATGAGAACAATTGCAGAGGTCATTATTCTAATAAGGAGCTACTCTTTCCTTACCTCATGAAAGTACATATTCACCCTAATCTTTAAATTTAAAATATTTTACCAGACAAGTCTTTCAAGGCTGATTTTTTTTTTTTCTTGAAATGGTGCATTGGGAAAACAATGTTTTATAACCCTAGTGCCTAATTTCCAAAACAGTATATTCATAGGACAAATGCCAATAAGCTAGAATGTTACACAAACAGGAATGTTATAAATTGTGTGGACTATTTACATAAAAACTTCAGCTTGAGAATTTACACAGTAATTTATTTTTAAGCATTTTACAACATATTCAGTAGGAAAGAGGAAGGTAAGAGAGTTAAACCATTTCTTTTGTAGCTCAGAAGCTTAGCAAGGAAGATTTATCGGATGGTCAGTCATATTTTGCATAGTCATGAACAATAAAACCTAAAGTTGCTACAGCTGTAGTTATTTGACAGAAAAGACTGTTAGAAAAGTTCTGTTATTATGTTTTTCCACAGAAACTACATTAATGTATATTACAGCTGAAACATAAACCCACCTGTGTATACAAAAATGAGATTTTTTTGTTTATCCTCTGTTGTTTTCCCTCCCCTGACATAGAAGGCCATAATAAAACAAGAAAATTTGTGATTCCTTAAACTTGTTAAGACAAGGGAGAGAAAAGAACAAAGTTTCTTATTGTGATACACTCCTTTTTGAGGGAAACTTCAAAACTCGTGATGATCTGGCAAAGCACAAAACTCACTTTTCTTCAACAGAGTGGCCACTGCAACACATACAAAAAAAGTGAATCTAAATGCTTCAGTCAGATAAGATGCTTGAATATTCTCATTCAGAGGGAAATGGTTTTTTCCTATCTCTAACAATAGTATTTCTTTTTTTCTATTCTCTCAGTTCAACTTGAAAAAAAAAAAAAAAACCCAAACCAAACAAAACC
The DNA here is from genome assembly GCA_013397845.1 of Melanocharis versteri. Lineage (NCBI taxonomy): Eukaryota > Metazoa > Chordata > Aves > Passeriformes > Melanocharitidae > Melanocharis > Melanocharis versteri. Next base: position 1,105,277 of record VZTG01003864.1, read on the forward strand.
AAAACTATAAAAAAGTCAGAAACTTAATATTCTACCATTTCTCAGCACTCACAGTGCAAAGTAGTCTGAAAAGCTGCCTTGATCTCAATGCCTATAAGCACCTGGCATTCCTAGAGGGGTGGTAAATTCCTGGGCACTGCTCTTATTCAACACGGTCTTCACAGATTCAACAAGAAATGTAGGAATATGTTTTTAAAAGAATTCTTTACACTGAGGCCAAATCCAGCCTATATTTTAACGAAAACCTTTCTGAAGCCTCCCTTCTTGAATGGGAATGGGTGGCTGGTGAATTCCCCAGTTGAATTCCCCATTTCTAGCCTGGTTTTAGGTTTCCATTGTCTTCCTGGTGACCAGCTTACACATTCAATTGTATTCAATAACTTCTGGTTTTGTAAGCTGAAAAACAATGTGCTTCAGGGCAACATCCCAATTCCATTTGTTTCTTTGGGGACAACATAATGCTTGGGGAGACATTTCAAACAATTAGGGTTCAATTAATCCTGGTATTTAGAGGCATTTCTTTCATTTGGCTCTTTGAAAGGAGAATACTCTTTTGTCTTCTTTTGTTTCTTCTGTCATCTTTGCCAGAATTAAAGGCAGAAATATAGAAGCACCAGTGAATCTGTGCCTGTATAATTTTGTTAAATGGGGTAGGGTTTTTGAGTCTATGTATATATGTAGAGACAGTGGAATTAAAAAATTGTTTTGAGCATGTGACTGACTGAAAGTTGGGGGGGGTTATGTTTACACACATCTGATTTGGTACTGTAAGTGTTTAGGTTTACGTGTGTCAAACTGTCTGGAAAACTCCTGGGAACTGGGAGCTGAGTCCTGCTGGAGTCATGCATAGGAAGGAAAGGCCAATTGAACCCAAAGACAGACATTTTGTAATGTTAGACAGAATTGATGGACTAATGACCCTTCATCACGTTTTTCTTCCACAGTGAATCCTGGGTTTGGCCACTGTTTTGTAGTATGCCACCTTGATTTAATGTACAAACTGCTTGAGCTGTTGGATATGCCCATGAAGTTTTTTATCTCAGTTTCAGGTTTTAAACTTTATGTCAGTAATAAGCACCTACATTTCATTACAAGTTAACGGGTCTGTCTGACTGTAAATCATTGCAAATCTTTTTCCTTCCTTAGTAGAAGAGTAAACTTCATTTTTTTTCCACGTGGCTCAAGTGCAGTAATAGGATGAGAGAGAAAACAGTTTACTTGAGCCTTGGATATAAATACAAATTCATCCTCTTCAGGATAAACTTTAGTCAGGGTTAATCCAAATTTAAATTTAAGTCCTGCTTTGGCCAGCACTTCAGTGTGCTTTTAAGTGCGGCAGTCGTAAATAAAATTCCAGGAGAACAAATCACGTTGAGTGACATCTCTTAGCCTGTTCCCTGGAGTTCATTGTCCTGCCTCTGGTGATGTATAACCTCCTCTAACAGACATATCAATATGTTTCTTTTAAGCTGATAAGCATGCCCAGGTACAGCTGTATTTAGTTAGGTCCCTGCTGTCACATGTTCTGGGCAATGTCTGAACCCCAGCAGGGGAGAAGCCTTACGGTGCTGGAAGCCTCCATGGAGCTCTGTCTGAAGATGTCCTTTATGAGGCATGGGGATATCTATGTTTGATTTACCATATTTCTGGATTTTCTTTTTCTTCTCAGCCTCGTCCATTATTTTCCAGTGTTTTACAGCTGTGTCAGTCTAATAAAAAATATTGCATCTTCTTGCTGATGATTCCTCTCCTATGCCTTTAGACTGTTACAGCTGCAACAATACTGCTGCTATTAAAATATTTACATCAATCTCTTTTGTTGTTCTTACTAGTTTTTCTCAAAAGGAATTGGAGTTTGCTGTAGTAAAAAACCTTTTCTTTAGGAAAGTGTAATTCTGTGGATAAGTAGTAACTTAATTGTTGTTTTACGCAATTTAACTCTTGATTTTTTTCACCGTTTTAGGAAAGGCTAATGAATTTCATACTAATTTATGCAAGTGAAAGTAGGTGGTCTTTAAGTAATGTTAATGAAACACCCTATAAATATTAAATTATAAGTGTTGAATGCTATAAAGTTAAAGCTTTAATACAAAAACCCCAAATACTACAAAATTAAACAGGGGCAGCAGATATTCTCTCTGCTCCAGATATCCTAAAGCTCAGCCTAAAATGACCCGAATCAGCAACTTCACCATTGAAAGGCAGAGCTCAGGTTTTCAATATATGTCCTGTTTAGCACAGGGGTCACTGGCAGGGCTCCAGATGTTGGTGTGATTTGGGGTAAGAGGGGGCAGTTTAGTCTCTTCTTCATCAGCAGATTTGCTCCTTCCCACCCTCCATTGGGTGGCCAGACCCCAAGTTTTGCTTGCCCTGACCTCATGGAGGGATGGCTTAGCATGCTGGAATGATTTTCTGGCACTACCATGACGTGATAAAATTCAGAGGAATCCAAGCACAAGAGCTGACACCGCTACGACAGACAACCCTTGGGTGCCACAGGGTTTCAGGGTGCTTGCAAATACATTTGAGGTTTGCCTGAATCCTCCTACGTAGCACAGAAAATGCCATAAACAGACCTTCTGTTTGGCTGTGGGTTCAGAGCAGTCAGATTTGCACTTTGATTATTCGTTGTTCAAAACTACAGCTCTCCTGCTAGGAAGATGTCTGTTCCACTCTTGGATTGCAGGTTAGATGGCAGGCTTTCTTCCTGGCACAAAAAAAAAGAGAAACAGCAAGAAACTGCAGGATGGTCCTTTCTTATCACAGTTTGAAGTGAGGAAAGATGAGATCAGTGTGTCAGGCTATTACTCAGCTGTGGTGTGACTGATGATTGAGGGCTATAGCTTTTTGTAAGGCTGTGATGATTTTCACGTCTGCACAAACAACACAGCAAAACCAAACAAGTCAGTTGGTTGGAGTGATGGGTATTTAAAAGAATCAGAATAATTAGCTTGTTTAATAGAGAAAATGTTAAAGGCACTCATTCTTTTTCCTTTAGGTTTTCAAGACCATGCTAACATCTTACAAACAGTAGTCAAGGAGTAATTGTATGCAGAAATTGTCTTCAGTCAACCAGGCTGAACTATAATTCAGCTGAGAGGCGAACTTGGAGATTTTGGTATTCCATGTGAACTTCTCATAATGTTTTTCAGTGGCTTGCACCTATTTTATTTCAAGCTTTCTCGTTTTAGTTCCTCCCTCTCCCTTCCTGGTTTCCTCATCAAAACTCCTCATTTAGGTACAGTATTTTTACCTGAATTTTACCAAAACTGTCCCATGGTGTAATTTGCTTCTTGAAAAGAAGATACATCATTTTATGATTTGAAGATCCTGAGCAAGCTTCTAAACACAGCATCACTGCAAATGCCTACGTCTTGCAAGACTGAAAGTATTCAGCTTTATGAATCCCTTTCATTAGCCTCATTGAGAAAAAATACAACAAAATCACTGTGGAGAGGTTCATCTCTGCATATGTTATCGCAAGGATTTCCCTTTTAATGGGGAAAATATTATTAAGCTCAGACTGTTATGAAGAATCTAATTTGTCTGGGCATGTGATATCCATGAGGAACAGATAAAAGAAAAGATTTAATAGCTTCAGTCCTTAGCAGTATATTTTGTTCCAGTAACCACAAAGAATTTAAGCTGTTTGTGTTAAACTTGAAAAAAGCTAAACAGAAGAAAAGAGAGATCATGCTGATTTTCACAGCCAGTCAGAAGAATCCTTTTGGAAACTTACAAAAGGGTGAAATATTCCCTTCCCCAGAAAAAATTCTTTAGGATGAGTAAGCTCCTGTTTGTGGGGTTCCTCTGAGGTTGTTCAGAACAAGAGAATATCTTTCTTCTTGGTCAGTTGAGTGGCTGCCAGGTAGTGAATGTCCGAAAAGCAAAAAATGTGATACCTCCTGCAATCTGAGTTTCCTACAAATTACTTTATAAACGTCTTTTTACCACCTTTTCTGTGAGCATTAGATGAATTCCTAAGGTCAGTTTTCTCATGCATCAGTCATTTTACATCTTTTGCCAAGAGTTTAATCAGACTGAGCACAAGTTATCTGCCAGAGAAGCGGCGAGAATAATAATTTATGAAGGCTTTGGCAACACTGAAGTGCAACTTACAGGATGTGTTGCTACCTGAGTATAGATGAAGAAAGTGTGAGAGCAGTAACCTGGACAATCAGAAGAGGATTAAGAGTTGAGCAATATGTCCATGCTGTCTTGAAACACCTTTGCCTTGATGGCTGGCTGTGGCCAACCAGACAGGAAGGAATAGTCTGAGCAGCTCTGTTCCTCACTTGCTCTGTCTGGCTTCCCTGGGTCTGCTCCGTGTGTAACAAAATTCACATTTTGTGCAGAAAGGAACAGAGGAGAGATTTTAGAGTAACTCTATGATCAACCTACCACATAAATGGGGAATAAAGAGACGATTCACTCCCCATCTTTCCTGTGCTTCCTACTGGCAACCCACCTTTTCAGAGCTGAAAAAACCATGAACCATGGCAGAGATCCAGGTGAAGGTTTTCCAGCAAAGAAGAAGAAATCAGAGGGCAAATATAATATTTGGTTAAGTGTTGGTAGAGAAATATTTTGAGAGTTTGCTAAACCTCTCCTCAGCTCCCATGCATTATTAAAGTCACTTGGAATTAATAACTTTCCAGTACTGGCTGGCAGCTGAAGAACTTCCATAAAGATGAATTAACTAAGAAACGAGGGAAAAGCTCGCATCAGAACATAATGGCATTATAATTTGCACAAGAACATTTGTCAGAGAGGAAATTATTACTAAATGCTACAAAAGAGTCCTATAACAAAGGAATCTTATGGGAGGAAATGTTCAGAGTTTTTTATGGTCTGTTCTCTATTTCAGAGCCTGATGTAACAGCTAGCTCTAATGTGCACAGTCAAGGTCATTCAGTGGAACTGGAGCCAGCAGCCATTTGTTCCAGCAGTCCCTCTATTTCTTCTCAGGTCTTACTGAATTCCTGGAAGATTTTCTCTCCATTGTTTAACAGAGGCTGTGTGAGGTCTAGGAGTCGTCTCCTATTCTTTTCTTTTTATTGCCTTCTTTATAATTTCTCATTCTCTGTTTTTTGCTACCCCTCCACAGTTCATTTTCTCCCAGAGAGTCTATATGCAAATTCTGTCCCAGGAGGACAAAATCTGCAGATATATGTACAAAAATCTTGTCTTTTCTTTCACAGTTTCATGCATCTTCAAGATGTATGGTCGCTGTTTGAATTTCTCTAGCGTGCTCCAGAATCAGAGGAACTTTCTCTCGCTTGGGAAATTTTCTCAAGCCAAGAAATCTGGCTAGAAGTCATGATGTATTTTGCCTCCTGCTTGTGTGTCTCCACACTTGTGAGGTCTTGCAGTGTTTTGCAAGTTGTAATACTTGGAGCATAGCTTGGGACTATTCGGCATTACTCGGTTATAAAGGCTGACTCTTCAGACCGCGCTGCCTCATGTAAAACATGAATCCTTGAGCTTTATATCCATGTGTTTTATAAAAATTCCTCTCAGACGTGTCACTGCCGCTCATTGCAGGCATCTGAGCACCCCACTATGTCATCTTGGAAACCTGCCACGGATCCTAAAACCAGACCACCAGTTGTAAATTTAGTATGGAGTCGGGCCCGTCCTTTGGCAGGAGGAAGGCAGAAAGAACCCAGTCCTATTCTAAGGAAGATGGGAATGCAGCTCTTGACTACATCCAGTGAGCACTTCCTACCCATGGCCATCAGGATCTGCAAGTGTCTGCCCGTCCAAGTTTACATTCATTTAAAGAACCAATATTTTTAAGTGGTTAAAATATTTGGATCAGATAAATTAATCCAAGTTGTTTCCCCAGACTGGATCGTGCTAGAGTAACTCTGTTCAGGAAAATACCTAGTTGTTTGTTTCTGGTTGCTATGATTTTATATTGACAGCATTTTCCTGGTTATTTCTGGATTATAATATAGCTCTGTTTGAGCTCAGTGAAACCGTGATATTTTCAGTGTGGAGTTTGGAGTGTTAGCTAGAAAAATGATTAAAACTTTTCCAATTTATTCAGATCAGCCCGATCCTTAATCCAGAATTCAAAAACAGATTATCCTCTATTTCGTTTTTACTTTCTCTCAGAAATGACCATGTAACTAAGGAATCTTTCAAGACCTTGTTGTTGCAAGCAACTACACAAGGAAAATAGGTAGTTTATAAAAAGTCTCTCTCCCATCACCAAAAATTAACTACACCAGTTCTTATTCAGGAAAGTAAGTGCCATTAAATCATGAAATTGCTTATGATAAAACCAAAGAAAGTGTGAGTGAAAATGTAAACACAATGACGACTCGTTGGTGCCAAAATTAAAGCTTATATTACCCCAGCTGATAGCTAGCTGCAAGTCAGAAATACGATACATTAAAATAAACAGTTTGAGATTAATCTTCAACTATCTGGCAGAGCATGAATTAAAGCACATTTCAAATAATGTCAACATCAGTTTAATTCTCCTTCCCTTACACCCTCTTCCATTACCCAGCCTTGTACACATGTTTTTAGTTGAATCCCAAGGTCGGGGAGGGACTTTTAGCCGGTGGACCCACTTCACATGCCCAGACGTCTGGGAGCACAGTGATTTAGCAGGAAATCTCCCAGGTCATCAGGGAAAAAGAGTGTGACTCTCCATCACTTGCTTTTGGAATAGATCACTGAGAGACCTTGGAGTTCTTTTGGGTTTATTATTTTGCTCAATTCCTAGAAAAGAAACCATCTGATGTTTGAAATTCAAGTTTGTCTTAGGGCTCTCATTACTGTGTATCCCCTACAAGAAAATTTTAGGGTCCTGTTGCAAAGAGCTGCATGCCAAGCAAAATTGAGTAGTGTTTGAATTTAATATTGGAGCAAGGGCAGATCATAGGGAAAATAAAAACCACTCCCCTGTAGTGCAAGATATACTTATATGGCTCTGTTCACTTGGAAATCTGTTCTCGTTGATCTTAGTCTGACTCTCTGCAGGGTTTCCTTGGTCAAGGAGGCTAAAATTGATTCAAGGCCCAAAGCTCTTCAGCTCAGTGTTGACAAAACCTAGAATCCAACGTCCTTGTGTCAACATGCTCTGACTTTCTTGGATCTTCAAACCACATTCTGCAGTATGACCAAAAATGGAAGGTGGATCACAATGAGAAACATATGGCTGGGAATGGAATTTCAGGCTGGAGGAGAAGAAAGGAGGAGGAGGAGGATGGAGGTTGAGAGGAAAAGAGCAGAGTAAAGTAGAAAATGAAGAGAAAAATTAAGTTTAGGCTCCTCTATTAGGGAGAAGAAAAACAACCCCCTAAGCTCTTCTGGTGACCTTACATGGGAACCTCCTAGAGCTTTGTTTTTATGACTTCTCCCTCTCTTGCATTTGTTTCCTTTCTCTGTTATTTCTATAAGGTGCTAGACATTAGATTTGGGATGAGCTGGAGAGCTACAAATTTTGAGTTATCTACCTGCTTTCCAGGGCATTTCAAAGGGCTGTGCAATATGTCTGAGTTTAGAGGCAGGAGAGCTTTTCAAATGGAGACGTTTGGCCGTGACTCTGTAGTTCGAGGCTGTTCGCAGAAACGTCTGAGGCAGAAGCTCATTCAATTAGCTCGTAATTAGAGCCGACTGAAGGGCAGCATCAGCTCTGCTGTGTGGCAACTTGTGAGGTCCAGCAATTTGGGTTTGCCCAAATACGGCCTTATCTACTGGGAATTTAAAAATGTCCACTTTTCATTCTGACACGGAGCAAAGTTTGGGGCTTTTTGTTTGCTTTTGCGAAACGCTGATATATTTCTACAGGGTACGGGAAACGGCCTTTCAGCGAGCTGTGCTTCACTCCTTACAGGAAAGGACAGTGCCTGGGCTTGCCTGTGCATGGATCGTGCTGTCCTTGGGGACACTCTTGGCCCTCCCTGCTGGCAGCAGTGGGACTTGTGCCCAGGGCAGGAGGAGCTGTCTGGCTTCCGTGGATACAGGTTTCAGCTGGGACTGACACTGTTTGTATCGCATAGAGCTGCTCTTATCATGTTTTAAGCAGTCTTCTGATTTTAAAAGGACCAGAGAGAATGGGACTTTCCTGGCTGGATGAAGATGTTTCTTGCTGTAGCTTTCCAAACTGTGTCATACATAGGGAGAAACAGGGAGAAACAATACCAGAAAAGAGAGGCACATGATTCATACCATATTCCCCGTTTCTAAAAATGATGATACAGTGCAGATGATACAATTGCACTGCTTCAGAGCTAATAACACTTGATAACCAAAATCTCGTCCCTTATTTTGACAGAATTCCCTGCGGACATCATAGGAGCAATGGCTCAGAGGTAACATTCTAAACGTAGTGTCTGCTACTGGATCCTACTTCTAAATTCACTGTACATCAACCCTCCTCTCATCTAAATTCTTAACAGAGTTCCTACTGATTGCACCAAGTTCAATATATATATAAAATTATATTTTATATATATTATGAATAGTAAAGTGCAGCTGTTTATAAGTGATTCTTGATGCAGCAGATGAGATTTTAGAGGTGGAACAGAAAATTAAGTTCCTACTGACAGGTGATTCTTTACATGTTCTTGAGAGCATAAAGAGATTTTCAGATGGGTAAAGGGCCTGGTTAAACACTGATGTAAGTGTCAATCCGCTCTGAGATTTCCAATAGAGAACCAGATTATATCTTTCATGAGTAGCACTACTAGATGCAATTAACATGCTTCAGATTTTGGTTAAAAAATTAACTTGATGCGATATTGGCTAAGCTTGTGTGACTGCTAACTGCATTATACAAATGGATATCTTGGAGCATTCTAAATGTGTTTGCTTTTCAAACAACAACAGCAAAAATCTGGTTTTGGACAGCCTATTGAACACTACGCAGTGCAGACTGCTTCAAAAATAGCATAAGCTAAACATGGATGGTTTTTAATAAACCAGACTTAAACACTGAGTAAGTTTAATAAAGCGGATACTTAAGACAAGTATAATGAAAGGTGAAGGTCTGTTTTCTTTTTATTTCATTTCTTAACCTCTACTCTTCGATCCTATGTTTGGTTTGGGGTTTAAAATAAATCATTCTCTTAAATGAAGTAATAAGAGAAGTAGAGTGAAGAGCCGACCTGTGCAAAGAAATTTATTGCAGAGAAACTAGCAGGCAGGGAGAAAAAGTTCCTATATTAACTACAAAACAGTAAGTGCTAAGACTTTAATAACTTCATTGCAATGAAAATGTTTTTCATAGAGTCAAAACAGATTAGTTGCAAGAAAAAATATTTAGTTCTTCTACTTGAAGCCAAATGGTGAAAATTTCAGTTAATCTAAATAGATTTATGGCTCTCATCATAGTCTGTTCCCTCTGATGATTTGGCACGTTTTTTGCTGTAACCAAACACCTTGAGACTGTACTCAGACTAGAGAGAAAATTTTCGTGCTTCCCTTTTATAACCTCGTGTCTCCCATCTCCCTTGGGTCCATGTGACTGCGATGCCCTCGCGCCTTTCTCAGAGCTGGTCTGGAGGAGGTGCGGGTAAATCGCTGCCTCTTCTCAACTTTGACAACTTGAGGGGGTGTTTGACTTCATCTTTTAGGATGCATTGCCTCTTTTTGCATTAGTAGTTTTTGCAGCTGCTCCTAATTTCTTTTGCCAGCCCTACCAGGCTTCAGTAAAGGCAGAGAATTCCCCCCAAAGCTTCTGTCGATCTATTGAAAACAGCCTTGTGCTTTGAATGTTTCAAGCAGAATTGTTTCTAGACACAATTAAAAAAAAAAAAAAGCCAGTTTCAACATAAAGTGGAGAGGAATAAATTTCAGTTTTCATTTCGAAGAGAGACATACATGTATGAAATCTAGTTTAAAGTTATTCATATGTGAACAGTGGCAGAAAGGGTTTATTTGTCATATAGCAATATGAAGGTACTGTGTGTGTAGAGGTTTTCCTTTGGAAACAAGGTATTGAAAAGGCATTGACACGTGGAGGAAAAGGAGAAGGTTGTCTGCTTTGTGTACTTATGTATAGATGGGCATTCAGTTATGATTATTTATAACCTCTAATAATTTTATCAGGAGGTGCCTCTGTATATCACAGTTGTACAAGATATTATTTGAAACTATTAGATGATAGCACTGTAGTGACGCATTACTTTAACAGTATCTTTTTTGTAATTATTTTATGTGTTTCTACAATTTGCCTTCTAAGGATAAAAATGGGTTTTCCTAATGATGACATTTAAGCTAGGGCCACTGGATTAATGGAAGGAGTTGGTTACAGTGGACTCAGACTACTGTGAGCTGGTGACTGGAAAACATGCTTAAAACATACGTGGGTTTTGCTTTATTGAAGAAAAGAATTAGAATTGGGGTTTCTTTTCCAAGTTTAAGAATGATGTTTTACTAAAGCAGAGGGATGTCAGTGTAGGTAAGAAAGAGGTAACTCTTCTGACAAAAATGCTAGTGAGGTTAGTTAACAAAATTACCCAACAAGTTTTTCTACCCAATACGTTATTTAGAGATTCTGTTGAGCTTCTGTTTAGTCTGTTTTTCAGGTAGGCATTCCAGATGAAAGCAAATCAGAAAATTCTGTAAGCTTCAGATGGCACTCCCTAAAGAGGATCTCCTTTAAGTGAGTTTAAAAGTTACCGATATACATTGAAAAAAAAATTACTTGTACATCCTTGGTAGTAAGGCAGTCCAGATGTTGTGAGATTTCCACTTGTTTTTGTTTTCCTGCAAGTGGGTATAAAATTTCCTTCTTAGATAACCTACACAACCTTAGGATTCAATGTATGATGATCTGAGAATAAAGCTGAATCAAGATTTTGAAAAAATATAGTCAACAATTTGCAAAGCGTTTGCTTTTAGTTATAGTGATGTCAGTACTCTGACTGAAAGCCACATTCTTTTTCTCCTGAGTGAGTGGAAAACCATTTTCCTATGCTCCCACTGCCACCGAGGTGCTCCAACTCTCTCAATACTCTAAGAAGGAAAATGTGTTCTCAGAGAGGCTGCATTGTCTTTCCTGAGACATTTCGCTTGTCCACTCTGTTATTCTGAATTCATAAATATAATTTACAGAAACAGAAAGAGAACATCATTTTAAGAAGGATAAACATGCCTGTCAGGCTGATGCAGATGGGAGGTCGGATGGCTGTATGCTCAGCAGGTAAGGTGGGACCATTCCCAGATTTCTTTAGCACCATATGGAGAAGAAAAAGAAAAAACTTTCATGTTTTTCCATCCCCAATGTTGATAGGTAACGCTGGGAAATTCTGGTTGCGAGGCAGCAGCAATTTGGGAGGTTTTGTTTAGGTTTCTTATTGGTTTACTGTGCCAACAATCTTAGTTCCTTTGGGAGTCGTCCTTGTGGGAGAGGGGGATTTTTGGAACTGTGAAAATGTGCAAGTCCTGCGTAACATCACTGCAGTGGTTCAGACACTGCTTCTGACAAGACTAACAGTGATAACATGCAGAGATGAATCTCAAGTGACTGTTTATACAAGACAATCTCTTTGCAGAACATCAAAACACTTGTTACCCTCTCCGCAGCCATGCACACCTTCCTGGCCTCCTCCTGGTGGGGGCTCATGGATAATTTCACGTGAGCCTCACTTTCTGCTGGGTGATCAGTTATTTTTGCCACTCCAGCTGCAAATCCTGAATTTGTCATATGGCACACTAATAACTCCACTCCTGACCCCAAAGCCATTAACTGTGCAGAAGACAGCGCAGAGCCATAGTAGCTCTGAGAAATCAAATACTGTCCTTTTAATTGGGTCCCAGACTCCTCTGAAAGGGGGGATCGGTCTCTTCCTTTGAGTAACAAGTAAAAGAACAAGAGGAAAGAACCTCGAGCTGCACCAGGAAGGTTGAGATTGGATATTAGGAAAAATCTCTTCACTGAAAGGGTTGCCAAGTGTTGGAATAGGCTGCCCAGGGAAGGAGCTGGAGTCAGCAACCCTGGAGGTGTTTGAAAGATCTGTGGATGTGCCACATAAACTGTACATCTGCTGCATGAAGGATCCTGATCCTTCACTAGCTGGAGAGGATGCAATTGGGTTGATCTAATTTAGATATTTTGACTCTCTCTTGAGGTCTTTTTACACAGTCAAGAGTTAAAAGCTGAGTTATTTTCTTCCTGGTAGTAGGAGAAAAATTTGTACTATTCGTACCAGTTACCAAATGTCTTACACCTCTTGAAGGCCTGCTCTGAGCTGCTCTGAGAGCTCCTGGGGAAGAAGCAGGATGTCTGTTTGGTGCAGCCACACGTCTGCTCGACGGCGACGCTGGGACACTCCGCTCACACAGCTGCGCTGACTCCGCCGCGGCCCAGCTGTGACCGTCACACGGTGCTTGTCATTTCCTCGCTGCTCTCGGGGGGATGCTGTCACCTGGCAGAGAGGCGTGGGTGCCTCTGCCTCCCCACAGCACCTGGAGGCCTCCAGGAAGTCCTGTGATTTCCCACCCATTCGCACAGGAGTGTGGCAGTATCCCGTAACGGCATGGACAGGCTCCTGGTGGGGGATTTATCCACCCCACAAAAATGATGATTGGAGAAGCTGGACGCAGTTCCGAAGAAAGTTGCGCGCAGATGCTGACTTGGGGCTCTAAAGAAGTGATGTCACACAGGTGCCACATTGGGCTCAGCTTGGGGAACTTGCAGAGTTTGTCATTCCTGGCTCACACCTTTGGCTCCGCGGAAGCACGTGGCACAGAGGATGCACAATTTTGGCAGCCCCATATGTTTTATACACCAGCAGTGACACGCTTGGCTCCCTGGTCATTCAGTTTTCTTCTCTGCCCATCTCGTTTCTTTGATCCCATGGGGTTTTTTCTCTTTTTTTTTTTTTTTTTTTTTCCTATCCCCTGTTTGTGGTGGGCATAACAGAATGAGTTAAAAGGTGCCAAATTAAATTAGTTCACAAATTTGGAAGGAAGCCAGCCAGGAAATAGCAACTGCTTTTATAGGAAAGCGTGAGAGAGGGAGGGAGACAGGGAGGATCTGTCTGTCTGTGTGCATGTGCAAATGTAAATCATGCGCCCAAAACCCAAAGTCAAATGATTACAAATGTTTTGAATCGATGCAGCACATTTGTGAGTGATTTCCAATACTTCTTCCTGGAAAAAAAAAATCCCCTTGTTTGCTCATAGAAGCAGCCAGGTGCACAGGACTGGTTGGGAACTCCTGCAATGGCATTTTGGACGTTTCAGGGTTTCCTTTGCTGTGGTGACCAGTGAAGGAGCCCCGTTTATACCTCATTAACTTGATGTAAGAGTGCAGCACGGTAGAAAATGAGGATGATGTGCTCACTAACTGCACAGTAATGGTCTACACGGCTTTAGCTCCCCTCTGAGCTTACGGATTCAGCAGCCATGAGGAAATCTTTCCAGCCACAGCTTGCCTCCGCTTTACAAGTTGATCTCATTTCATCTGCTCATGTGACTTCCAGCAAAGTTAAATCTGCGGAGGCTTCCTCTCACTTCATTCCGCCCTGAACTTAAAATAGTCAAAAAGCTTTTATATGGCTTGCAGCAGAAAACAGCCGTGGTGGCTTTCTACCAATTACATCATGATTATGCGGTAATCTGTGTTTTCTATGTGTTCAGAAATGTATTTTTTGCCACAAGTGCCTATTATAGTAGATTTATGGAAGAGAGCGGGGCACACTTTCTGCTTTGTAAACTGAATATTTTATTATATTAGACGCTTGCCAAAGATCTCCTAATATATTTTGTGTCAGACTGTTGTGGGAAACAGTACAAAATGGAATACATTTCTTAGTTTCTCATGAATACTAATCTCTGAAGAGAAGTACAGACTGTATTCCACCAGCTAATTCTTGGTGCAACACTAAACCAAATCTATGAGATCTCTATATGAGATTATAACTCATGAGAAATTTTACTGTACTCCTTTAATCCTCTATTATCCGTGGCACACCATGCATTGAAATACATTGATGAACTGTTGAAATTGTGGTTATTAAGTATGTCATTTATGCACCTCTACTGAAGGTCTTCAGAGTTCTTTTCTAGCATCTACCGTGTGTGTTTATTTATTCTATATTTATAAAATATAGAATGTATGCTGCATAATATACATATTCGATATATTATACATCTTACTAGTTAGAAATGAGGAGAAACTAAGTAAAGGACTTGCCAAAACCAAAGAACAACTGTGTGGAAACATCACAGAGACTGTGACTCTTGGACTTTTATTCTAACCATTAAGCACTAGTTTTCAATTCTACATGGGCATTGTTTTGGGGAGGAAATACATAATCAGACTGCATTGAGGAAGTCTTCTTCAGCTTCCCAAATCCTAGGTATTTTGATTGAAAGAACCATATAACCACTATATTTATATATACATATATATATATATATAAAATTTCTTGATAAAGGAAAGCAAATGAATAGCTGAGGAATCCTTTATGTCTTCAGCATTTGACTGGGCAGAGGAGAACTTGTTGCACTCAGAGGAGAGGTTAGAGTATCTTTCACAAAAGAAATACTTCTGGAGTTCAGTGTGGGATCTGTCACCATCGGGTTCACTTGGGATCTTGGCTTTCTGCTCCTGTTTCTCCTCATCTTCTTTCTCAGGCACTTTTATTTTCGTATATGAAGATTATTAATAGAACTAAATGCTTTATCATTTTTTCATCTCTAATTAAGCCCCTGGTCTGGCAATTTTTTACAATGATTGCAGCTAAAAATCCTTTCAGGTATTATTCCAGAGTTCACAGCTCCTGTGCTTAAACAAGAAAAATCCACAGAGCACTGTGTAAGGATACCAAATGTGACATCTTTCATGTGATTTCTAACTGAGATTCTTTTTATCTACTTGGCTTTGAAAACATATTCACCTGTTTCCCAGTGCTGAATAACCAAGTTCCAGGCACTTTGAGATGTTTTTCTGGTGACAGCACCTTCCTTCACTGAGATCAAAATGATAAAATAATTAATCTGCCTTTCATGGCATCGATAAGGGGTTTGTTTAGGCACAGCAAAGGAAGGTTTTGTGAACAGCATGGAGTGTTTCAGGTTTCCTTTTAGTTACAGTGCCATTCTGACTATTCTGTTGCACTCATCCAAAGCTGTTGGATGTTTTCAGTCTGTGTCACCAATCTCAAAAGTGTTTCTAATGTGACCAAGAGATGTATCAGAGCATCTTGCTTTCAGTAGATTCCTTGAAGGCATCCCAATGATGGATAAAAATGAGATAAAAATATGATACAGCATCCATGGTGCGTTAAAATGGGCCCCAGAGTTTTTGAGACTGGTACATAGTTTGCATTTCATTTAAATTAATGCTTTGCCTCATTACTTAAGTAGACAACCTTGGGAAAACGTCATATTATGAGCTTTATTTCAAGCTTAAGTTAATTATTCATATGATTATTTTTTTTTTCCTAGGTACCACCTTTCTCCTTTTCATAGTCTGACAATAAATAATGTACCTAACATGCCTGTGTTTTTGGACCAAGAAAAACACACTCAACAGTGAACTTATTTTGTGTATGGCAATCAAAGTTCAATAAATATAAAAAATTAATCTGTTTTTCATTTGTGTAAGCACAAAAATGTATTTGAGAAAATGCAGTTTCCTTCATATTTTACACTCTTTAAACTCCGACTTGGCTTTAGTGACTTTTTTCCCAACTTAAAACCTTGTTTGCCAAGATTCAAACTGAGTGACTTTTTATTGCACAGTTATAAACCATGGTGGGGGGGAGGGCAGAGAATTATATAATGGAAAAAAGTTGAAATAGCCTTTGCTCTAAAAGTGCAAATAGCATACAGCACCCATTAGAGAGAGAAGAAAAAAAAGTTGGGGGTAATTGCTAATATTTTCATCGACACACTCCTGTAATGCTTTAAAATGCACCCGGGGGGCTTTTTACAGATGGAACCACTGAACAGAGTTAAGGACTAATGACCAACGGAGAGGGCAGCTAATGATGAGTTGGGGCAAAAGCTGTGGTGAAACCACCAGCCCTGAGCTTCACTGGTCTTCAGCAGCCAGGAAACACCAAACTTTTGGAGAAAGAGGAATATTCTTGTCGTGGTGCTGTTCAGGGCGTGGTGCTTTGGTGGCCAGGTGAGCATCCTGCCACTCCTGGCTGAACCAGAGGAGAAAGTGGGGGGCAGAAATACCCAGGGACGTGTCAGTTTTATGATAATCACTCAGGAAAATGTCAGTTTTATAAAAATCGCTCAGGAAAAGCTGGAAAATATTCAGATTCTGTTAACAATAGTTTGGATATGCTTCCATTTTTTTTTCTTTCCTGGGCTGGCAGCTGCCAAGACCTTTGCTGGTTTTTACTTTGCATACTGGGGTGCAGCTCTCGGTGATTATTTATCCCAGAGAACCACAGCCTCCAGTACTTTTCAGCATGACCTGGATGGTCAAATCTTTGGCTGGTTCGGTGATTTAAACTGAAATACCATCTGGCAGCAATATAAAACCCAGTCTGGCAGGAGGTGAAATGGAAGAGTAGGAAAGGATCGGTAAAAATATACAGCTGGAGAACAAAAATGTGCATCAGCAATAGCATCAGGATCAGTGTAAGAAATTCCATGGTGTGTCTTGGTGCCATCTTATGGTTCAGTTTTATGAGGCTTGTCTTCATGAAGGAAAACACAAAGATTAGATGGGAAGAACCAGGGTTCTCCTATGGTAGGAAACTATTTTCCTTTGTTGGAATATGACTATTGGCATTTACAAATGCATAATAATGAAGGGGAACAAATAACGTTCATTATAATGCTCTTGAACCAACAATCAGAGTGTTTTAAAGTCAAGTGTCTCGCAGTACATCAATTAACTTGACAGAATTAGGAAAATACTTTGGAAACTGGAAAATGTACTGCATAAAGCTGACTCTGTTTTGCCAATTCATACTCCAGTGCATTTGTATAATTTTTATACATAAATGAAGCATTGTGTAATCTGTGTAAATCATTTGTAAGTGCTGGGAGCTGCAGTATCTAGAGCATGAAGTGTATGGAGCCAGAGAAAAAGCTCTGAAGGAACAGTAATGTTAATGTGATGACTGAGAAGTAACTGCATGTTTAACCGTCTGTGAAACAGAAAAAGGTTAGCTGCTACATGAGAAGCATAATTATTATAGTACAGCTTTCCCATAGTTTTTGAGGACACTATATATAGATATGTATACATATATTCATGATTTAATGTAAATTTGTGCATCGAGCTATGCACCAATTCGAGAACAAACAAAACTTTGGCTTCTTTATTTTAACCTTTATTGTTCTATTATTATTTTTCTATTATCTCCTCTATGAATGGGAGAGCAAAATGTTCTCGATTCATGTAGTTTCATGTGACTTTTATTAACGTTTGGTCTTTAATTTGGTGAAATTCCATTTGTAATACGTCTTTCCCATGAATATGATTTAAATCAATTTCTTCAGGTTTCACTGACATAAAGCTTCAAAGAGATCTTTGCTAATGCTTGCCCTGTTCTGAAAGACAGTGATCAGGACAGTGGGAGCCTTAGGTTTTAGTCTTTAAATAAAGAAATTCTGTAGAGTACTCAGATGCAGAGTATGTTCAAAAAGCAAATATCCAAAGGCTCCATACTCAACATCTGGGGAAAAAAAAAAAAGGAAACTCTCTCAAGGTGCAGTGCACGAAATCTTTTGCTTATTCAAGGGAAATCTCCTGATTTAAAACAGTGGAGTCTTTACCTGCCATTGTTCAGTAATTCTGAATAGCTCCCAATGGTTACAAATCCGATTTTTTGCTAGGACATTTAAATACTATGGAAGTAAAAGCCATAAATATTGGTGCAACAATCTTACATAGCAACAGGACGGATCCTCAGTGTGCTTCAACATGAGAATGTCCAGAAGCATAAAAATAAGTCCATATTCATAATCAGTAAATAAAACCAGGTTTGTATGTTGCAGAAAGAATGGGATCTAAAGAGTTTGGGGAAAAAAAAGGATGGAATGGCTTTAAAATGAGCTGAAAGGGGGTCAACAGAAGAAATAAGCAGAGATTATTAGATGAGAACAGGTAAAATTTCTCTGGAAGGCCAACCAGAATAGAGAAGGAATGATCAGTTCATAAAATCAATTTAACAGTTTCTAGTTAAAAGTTCAATTGTGCTATTTAGGGTCTTTCAGATGGCTAGCACATTCCTTTATTTTCCCTTGGATAACTGCAGTCCACTCTTCCTAGACTGCAATTCCTCAGGTCTGACACGAGCAGTGGCCCAGATCTCCAGCACAAACCAACAGAGCAAGCGTCCTTAACACGGGCAGGTCAATAGACACACCTGACATGAATTTCCTTTAAATGGGCTGCCATGGGAGTTTTGTCCAGGCAGCATTACGGTGTTTCAGTCCCTAGTATGGATCACCAAAGGGTTCTCTGTTGGGTTTCAAGCACAAACACGTTCAGAAACCTTGTCTTCCTGGATGTCTTCTCAGTATGTGCAAAGACCAACCGCTTTCCCCCAGCTTTTGGCAAAGTATGAAGTACCACTACTCATTTCCAGGCCAGGAATATTTGAAACTTAGTTGTTAACAGCCTAACGAAAAGATTTTTCTTGAAAAATATTTTTAAAAATTTCCAAATTGTAATCCATATTTGTCCACTGAGCGTGATTCCAAGATCATCGTTTCAATGCTCTGTCGGGAGGGTAGAAAGCTGCCTCCCTGTGATGAAAGTCTTGCTAGATTTTTCTAGGGTGTAGCTGTGAACGTGGCTCTCTCTCTTGCTCCCTTTTCAGATCAGAAGGAACAAAAAAATTCATGTCACCGACTGATTTAGAGCTGTTTTCCACAGCAGCTGGAAGAGCAACAACCCACCCACTTCCCAGCACAGGTATCCGATTAATCAAAGACTTCTTGGGGCATTTTCCCCAGAAATATGGCTACAAAATCCCTCTTCCCAAGAATTAGATGAGTCAAAGAACCTTTTTGTGGTTAAGCTTTTTGGTTGGAAATGGGATTACCACGGGACAGAGTGGTCCTCGGGCAAGAAGGCGAAGGCTTCAAAGGCAAACTTGGCATTAGAGATTTGGCAAGTGAAACACTTCAAGCCTCTGCCAAGCGTCCCACGTCCAACAGTGCCCAGCATCCTACACAGAAGGAAGCTGAGGGAAACTTTTGATACCTTAATGAGCTAAAGAGACTGTAAAAAAGTAGTGTTTATAACGTGTGCGTTGTGCCAGAGACCAAAAAGAATCCACTTTTTCTCTCTCAGTGCGAAGGATAAAGAGGTAATTCATGGCAGAGAAATAAATAGAAGTTAGCTCAGGCTTGCAAGATTTTTGTTTCGTTTTGTTTTGTTTTGTTTTAAACTTTTTTAATCTGTCTTATCAATTAATTGCCAAAAAATAATGTTTATCTTTGTTGCATTTCAGTGGCAGCTCTGGCTCTTTATGATTTCTTTCCAAAGTAAATGTTTGAGCTTTTTCCGCCGAAATGACAGAATATGCCGTTTCCATTAAAAACCAAAGTCATGAAAGCCATGTAAACAGCTTTTACAGGCCCTGTAATCACCTATCTGTGTTTCTATAAGTGGGCCAGGGGGAAAAAAAATTAGCTGGTGATTTGCCCTGCCTCTGGCACTGCAGCCAGGTGTGCATGGGGAGGTGGCTGTGCCGCTGCCTCTGCCATCAGCAGGGAGATGAGGGCTGGTGTCCCTCTGCTCCAAGTGCCCATGGAGGGTCCCCTGGATGCAGGCATCCTCTCCTGGAGTGCTGCTCATCCAACGAGTCTGGGTCTGCTTCCACCCTAAGCCAAAATTGATGGGAATGGTTTTGGTGAATTTAGTGGTGCGGTGAGACACTTGAGGTGAAAATTTGCATTAACAGGCTGGAATCGTGGGATTATTCTAAAATGAATGAATAATGTAAGTGATTATTATTCGAAAGCCCATATATTATTGTTAGAGTGTATGAATATATAGATTACTATTAGAAAGCCCATGTAACACAGATTATTTTAGAAGGCCCATTGAGAAAACATAAGATCATATAGAATCATTCATTACATAATGAATGAATGAGTGTAGAATACTTTCACTTTGCACTGAGATAGCCTGTTATGTGTGGAATTTCCATTCCTTTTTTTTTATAACGGTATTTTAAATATACTTATATAGTTTTTTATTATTTATTTTATTTTATTTTATTTTATATATATTTGCATATTTGATTTGCCTTGATGGAAGTGGGTCTTGAAACTTGTTGGATAAGCCGTTCTCCAGTGAAAAATGCAAATATATACTTTCTTAAAATGCATTCATGGCATTTTGAAGTGAAGTTTTAAATGGACCCATCAGTTTTTCCTCACCTGTCCTTCCCCCTCTCTTCCCATTAATGCAGTGCTAAAGGGCTGATACGCTGAGCTTGTCATCTCCCTCAGGGGGATTAACTGTCCCCCTTCAAGGGAAGTTGAGAAAACAAATAATAATATAAATCATAACATTTTGTTGCTCTTTTGTGCATTTTGTGTTACTTAAATTTCAAGCTGGTTTCGTGTTGCTTAGATGGAAGCTCTTTCCCTGCTGCAATAATGTCTATTCTGACTTCAGCAGCTCAGTGTAGTTGATTGCTACAGGACTTTCCTTAATTTTCCCCCTCCATTCATCCCTAATGTCCAACTAAGAGCTGTAGGAAAAAAAGGTCCAGTACTTTTCTTTTGTTGTTGTTGTTGTTGTTCTTTCAGTTGAAAACATCTGCTGGAATGAGTGCTGCTGCTAAAAAATGAATCATGGGCAGTTGTCCGTGTAACCATCCACAAGCGCTCATCTCTGGCACCTACTGAGCAGCACCGCCCTTTGGAGTCCAATATTTCACTCACTGACATGAGGCACACCATTGCCACGTTGAATGCCACTGCCCTTCCTAAAGATTCCTGGCACAACGGGGTTTGCCTGGGATTTGCTCTGAGGAGTCCCGAGCGCCACGCAGGCAACTCTTTGCATCGGGCACGTCAACCCTGAGAGGACAAAACTCCGGTGGTCTGAGCCTGCTGAAAGCCTTAGGTCAGAGTTTCCATCTGTAAACATTCTCTTGCGTGTTTATGCTTTCATACGGCTTGATTTATGGGAGGTGAAGCCCACTGTATACTAANCAGAGAAATAAATAGAAGTTAGCTCAGGCTTGCAAGATTTTTGTTTCGTTTTGTTTTGTTTTGTTTTAAACTTTTTTAATCTGTCTTATCAATTAATTGCCAAAAAATAATGTTTATCTTTGTTGCATTTCAGTGGCAGCTCTGGCTCTTTATGATTTCTTTCCAAAGTAAATGTTTGAGCTTTTTCCGCCGAAATGACAGAATATGCCGTTTCCATTAAAAACCAAAGTCATGAAAGCCATGTAAACAGCTTTTACAGGCCCTGTAATCACCTATCTGTGTTTCTATAAGTGGGCCAGGGGGAAAAAAAATTAGCTGGTGATTTGCCCTGCCTCTGGCACTGCAGCCAGGTGTGCGTGGGCAGGTGGCTGTGCCGCTGCCTCTGCCATTAGCAGGGAGATGAGGGCTGGTGTCCCTCTGCTCCAAGTGCCCATGGAGGGTCCCCTGGATGCAGGCATCCTCTCCTGGAGTGCTGCTCATCCAACGAGTCTGGGTCTGCTTCCACCCTAAGCCAAAATTGATGGGAATGGTTTTGGTGAACTTAGTGGTGCGGTGAGACACTTGAGGTGAAAATTTGCATTAACAGGCTGGAATCGTGGGATTATTCTAAAATGAATGAATAATGTAAGTGATTATTATTCAAAAGACCATATATTATTGTTAGAGTGTATGAATGTATAGATTACTATTAGAAAGCCCATGTAACACAGATTATTTTAGAAGGCCCATTGAGAAAACATAAGATCATATAGAATCATTCATTACATAATGAATGAATGAGTGTAGAATACTTTCACTTTGCACTGAGATAGCCTGTTATGTGTGGAATTTCCATTCCTTTTTTTTTATAACGGTATTTTAAATATACTTATATAGTTTTTTATTATTTATTTTATTNAGAAAAAAAGGTCCAGTACTTTTATTTCTTTTTTTTTGTTCTTTCAGTTGAAAACATCTGCTGGAATGAGTGCTGCTGCTAAAAAATGAATCATGGGCAGTTGTCCGTGTAACCATCCACAAGCGCTCATCTCTGGCACCTACTGAGCAGCACCGCCCTTTGGAGTCCAATATTTCACTCACTGACATGAGGCACACCATTGCCACGTTGAATGCCACTGCCCTTCCTAAAGATTCCTGGCACAACGGGGTTTGCCTGGGATTTGCTCTGAGGAGTCCCGAGCGCCACGCAGGCAACTCTTTGCATCGGGCACGTCAACCCTGAGAGGACAAAACTCCGGTGGTCTGAGCCTGCTGAAAGCCTTAGGTCAGAGTTTCCATCTGTAAACATTCTCTTGCGTGTTTATGCTTTCATACGGCTTGATTTATGGGAGGTGAAGCCCACTGTATACTAACTAACTGTATACTAACTCTCTTAAGGAAACTGATTAATTATTGTTGATTGTAGAATATGCTCATCAGCAATAATAACTCAGATGATCGGCTCATAGCCCCATACTACTAAGTTCATCTGCATGGCGAGCTCGTTGGTTAAGTGTCAGAAAAGTGACTGTGGGTTACCCCACCTTTTAACAAGAAAATAAATTTCATAATTATAATGTTGCTCTTTTACAACATGTCACCAGAACAGCTGAAAAGTGTCCATTACATTTCTGTCTGGGTGACATCACAGACCNGGAAAAAAAGGTCCAGTACTTTTCTTTTGTTGTTGTTGTTGTTGTTCTTTCAGTTGAAAACATCTGCTGGAATGAGTGCTGCTGCTAAAAAATGAATCATGGGCAGTTGTCCGTGTAACCATCCACAAGCGCTCATCTCTGGCACCTACTGAGCAGCACCGCCCTTTGGAGTCCAATATTTCACTCACTGACATGAGGCACACCATTGCCACGTTGAATGCCACTGCCCTTCCTAAAGATTCCTGGCACAACGGGGTTTGCCTGGGATTTGCTCTGAGGAGTCCCGAGCGCCACGCAGGCAACTCTTTGCATCGGGCACGTGAACCCTGAGAGGACAAAACTCCGGTGGTCTGAGCCTGCTGAAAGCCTTAGGTCAGAGTTTCCATCTGTAAACATTCTCTTGCGTGTTTATGCTTTCATACGGCTTGATTTATGGGAGGTGAAGCCCACTGTATACTAACTAACTGTATACTATTCTGATGCATTAAACTGATTAATTATTGTTGATTGTAGAATATGCTCATCAGCAATAATAACTCAGATGATCGGCTCATAGCCCCATACTACTAAGTTCATCTGCATGGCGAGCTCGTTGGTTAAGTGTCAGAAAAGTGACTGTGGGTTACCCCACCTTTTAACAAGAAAATAAATTTCATAATTATAATGTTGCTCTTTTACAACATGTCACCAGAACAGCTGAAAAGTGTCCATTACATTTCTGTCTGGGTGACATCACAGACCTCAGGTGCACTCAATGCGTGTTTGTTAATAGATTTTTAGAGTGAAAAGAACTTTCTTTTGGGAGCTGAGAGTCATTCCTGAGTCTTTAGACACACAGACCTACTTAATATACCTATTTTTATTTTATGTTTCTTGGTTTTGTGGCACTGATATTTAGTGGAATCTTCGGGAAAGGCTGGATTTTTCAGTAGCAGCACTTTAGGAAAGGCAGTACGTCTGCTAAAAGCGCAATTTTCCTTTTCCTTTGTAAACCAAAGTTTAACAATTTTTGTGTGTGTTCTTGCCTTTAGTAGTAACCTTGCTGCTACTAGAGCAGCACAAGCAAGACCTTTCAGCATTCTCAGGGATTTCTCTTTTCCACATCTGTGGCATGAGCAGCTCATCTTTTGAAAATTATTCAATGTGTAGCAAAATAATTAATTTTTACTCCAACTTTCCTTTTTTCTCATAAACCAGATTCACTCCCTTCAAATCCAGAATGTCCCAACTTTATAGCTAAGTTGAAATGTGGAGCAGAGAGTACCATTATTGCTGTTCAATCCTGCCCATTCAAGCTAAGCTCCAAGTACATAAATGTGATGAAGTGATAATACAAGGATGAAAAAGATTTCTTCGAGAATATCCAGCAACCCTGTGTTTGCTAGCAAAAATAAAACCACCACAAAATATTGTGGTGAAATGAAATCTAAAGCCAGTAAGTATTTTTTAATTATTCTCCTTTTTGAAAAAAATCAAAACCTATGTTTTTTCCTTTTTTTTTTTTTCTGATGCATTTAGATAGAAGTGTGTGTTGGCTGTTTTACAGTGTGTGATCTGATCACAGGTACAAACAGTTTATGGCACGGCAGTCATACCTAGAAACATCCAACATCAAAAAGAGAACAGCCTCTCTGGCTTTTACTGTTTCACTGCTCAGAAGAAATTTAGTTCCTGGACCTGAAGTAGCGAGCAGGCATGAAATGCGATATTGTTTAATGGTGAATTTGAAACCTTTCACAGGGGGAATCCAAGAGAAAAATGACCTCCGAGCAGCCAGAAATCACTGGCTGCCAACTGCTGACATCTGTACTCCTGGTGATGCTCTGAGATTCCTGACATATGAGGCTGAGTACAGCAGACTAAATTGATAAACCAAACATCATAGCTCTGGATTTCAGCTCAGTTTCCTCGTATTAAAAGTGGTGAACAGAAGGCTTCAGTGTGGTGACTGGTTTCAAAGAGGACACGTTTGGCTTTGGGATTACTGCAGCCCCAGTTCAGCCCTGTGTTTGAATTGGTTAATGCCTCCAGATTCAACCTTTCGTGCCATGTGAGGAAATGTTCCCTCGCTGACCTGATCTCGCATTCTTTCAGTGTGAGATTTTCTCAGTCTCAAAATATCCTTTATTAACAACCCAGAATTTCGGGGCCCAAATCAAAACTTTCATTGCAGTCGATCCAGATCCAAATGTTATGGCTCAATTTCTTTCTGTTCATGACTTTCCTACCAATACTCAAACAGCTACAGGAAAATTCAGTATATAACCCTCATTTTCCACTTTCTGCTACAAAGTTTTTATCTTTCTGCATTTGTTTTTATGGTAGGACAGTTTCTGGTTTAAATTTTATCTAACATAAAAACTGCCTAAAGGCGCAGACCTCGATACTGGCCTATTATTCCTTTCAGGTTTTGGCTGAAACTGAAACATGGAGGAAAACCAATTGTCCTCCTTTTCCTGTTCTGAAAGATAAGTGTGACATGAAGCACATGCCTCTCTTAAACGCTCTCGCATGTGCCTAGAATTTTAGGTCAATAAACCCAGCTCTGGAACACGGCTGAGGCAAGCATTATGGATTAAGGGTTTGTTACAGGGGCCAGATTCCAGGCAGAGGTTTCTTTGTTCCTCCAGAAGGGTTCATTCGTGCACATTACTCCTTGTTTTATGTCTCTGCATTTCAGCGCTTGGCCACCAGATCCTAACGGGATGCAGCCGTGCTTCCCCACCGCCCTCATGCCTTCCCCATGCTCTTCATCCTTGCAGTGCAAATGTTCAGAGCGTGTAGATATGGGTGTCCATGTCAAGACTCCCTTGGCAGACTGGAGGATGTCACCCAGGATGTGTTTCCAGGACTCCCAGCAACCCAGAATTTGCAGATCCTTTGTTGTCCTCTGCACATACATGGACCTCAACAGGCACCTGAACTTCTAGACAGAGTTGTAGCACTCGGAAGACTCACACAAATTAGCCCATGGATTCATCCAGCTGAAGCAAATTAACTTAATATCAGGCAGAAAATTTTCTAAGATGGCTGTTAAATTACATCCACTTTCTGCTACTTTGTTTCCAAGCACCCCATCCTCTTTTCCTTCATCTGGTGTGATTTTTGTCCCTGGAAGTGAAGTGGCAACGGCTGTACAAGTCCAGTTCAGAGAGGGTCAGGAATGCTCATGTGAAAACAGTCTTAGTTTTGCCTTCCAGTGCCTCCACTCCTGGGGATTTCCTGTTACTAAATAATGCTCCTAATGATATTTAAGTCTCCCATAAAAATAATTAAATTAACTCTGTCGAAAGACTGTTTTCCTTCCTGACAGTAAGATGGGAGATTAATGATCAATTGATCGCCTGGTCCTTGCTCTCACCCCTTACAAAAACATTATAAATATAGATTTTAAAAGATATGAGAGAGGTGAGAAATGAAAATTAAGGACAAACTGAGGCTTGTTCTTGCTCTGAAGAGCCTCAAGCACAGCCTGTTGCTCACCATAGGAAATGCTGAGTGGCCAGAGGTGATTGCCCTGCTCACATCCCTGCAGTTTGACTTAGCCCCTCTCCCCCCAGTACTTTTACCTTTCCTCACCCTTTACATCTGCATGATTTTTACTTGTCCTCTGGTGACATTCAGGCAAAAAGTTTCTCCTTGATTTCAGTAAACTGCTGGGAGGTGAT
This sequence comes from Melanocharis versteri, assembly GCA_013397845.1. Taxonomy (NCBI): domain Eukaryota; kingdom Metazoa; phylum Chordata; class Aves; order Passeriformes; family Melanocharitidae; genus Melanocharis; species Melanocharis versteri. The sequence goes on from VZTG01003864.1 coordinate 1,131,696, forward strand.
TGAGGTGGAGCATGCCAGAGACAGGGACTTGGACAACCTTCTTCCAGCAGAGAGTTTGGAGAGCAAATAACCCCGGGTGAACCAGCCCTAGAGGGATTGAAAGGGAGAAATATCCTCACACAAGGACAAGGAGAATTAAATAAAGTACTCTGAAATAAAGTGTCTGGCTTAAGGCTTGAGTGCCAGCTTAGCACCCAGGAGCTGAGGTAACATTTCCAGGTAGAGTGAAGATGTGTGCGTCCAGATAAAACCATGACTTAGTGGCCAAACCCAAAATTCCAGCCTTCCAAAAGCAGACTTGACTGCTTAACAGTCCTGTTAACCTCTGCAATCCAGATATGCTTTAGTTTTAGAAGCTCCTGTTTTCACCTTGCAAGTATTTGATACCTCTTTTCCTTTAATGATTCTGTCTGAGTGTGCAAATATCCACATTCAGTAGGTAAAAGGGACAAATGGAACATAAAATAGGGATTGAGGCTGAGGAGGAATTTCTCCATCCCAGGTACTGTCAGAATATCTAAGTAAAACTTCTTTTCTTTCTTAGTGACTCAGCCTCTTAATGAAAGGGAGGTTCTTCTTTTAACTTCAAGGCTAAAGAATGTCTTTGAATATGTCTTCTAGAAGAAGTAGAAGGAAATATGGTTCTGCAACTTCTGCTCTCTCTACTTAGCTAGAAACCTCTTCCTCCATAAGTTGTATGGTCATAAATGTAAAAAAAAAAAAAAAATTAAAGTATAGGGGTCCATTTTTTGCCTTTGTATTCTTTTGTAATATAAAGTATTATTCAGCCCCAAGGTTTCTTATATATTTACTTTGGCCCTTATGTAAAGAAGGCAAATGAAGTTAATTTCTGAGAGGAAATAATGTTATTTCTCCTCAGAAGAAAGGAAGTTACATACACACCAAGAAGCTTTCTAGGAGCTAATTATCTCAGCAATAATAACTGCAGTCTTAATGGCCAGGTCTCGCTTCTGGTCATTTAGGAGAAACCTTTAATAACGCTGTTCTTTGAAGAATCTGCTGTATAATTTTATAATCACACTTGGGATTGCCTACTGGTTATTTTTAGCTGTCCTTTGAAAAACTCCTATCTCTCCTGGGCCATTTCCTAGGAATTGCATCATATGAGTTCTGACACTAGTTTAATAAATGACTACAGATATGTAGTTTTGCCAACTGTTCCATAAAGGTATATTCTGAAAAAAAAATAAATTCAGGGTTGATTCTGATGTTTCCTCTTTCAACCATAAGTCCATCAAAATCCATCAATTCATTTCACTGATGGAGTCCAGAATAAAAAGAATAATTTATGCCTTGCTTTTAATATTTCTGATATGAAAGGTATGCTTTTGAATGAAATATAAAAGGTCTGATTATTGGAGTTGCTGACCAAAATGCCTGTGTATGTACATTCTTATAACTAACGTGAAAATTTAATATTCAAAACCTAAAACTAAATTTCATTTGCCAAAATAGTACCTCTAGAATTTCTCTTTGAGTCAAGGCAGCAGTGTGGTGTATTTAATAGTCCCTCTGTTACTGCCAGCATTTTCAAATTGAAAATTCCTAGAAAGTTCACGTCCTATTCCTGGTAATGTCTGGTTTGCCCCAAGGTGTTTGCTCGTTCATTATTAACACCTAAGGTCTGATTTCTAAGGTCTGAACCGTGGGCATGTGAGAAGGCAGTGTTTTATACCTAAAATATCATATATAAAATTATAACCAGCCCTTTGCTTGCATCAGTTACTTTCTGAAATGGCAGTCATGGAAAAGGCACAGAAATAGCTGTTGTACACCTCTGAAAACCATACCGGCACTGAAGAAGGGAAAATTGTATTTATTCCAGGTTTTTCTGCACCAGCCTGGAACTGACTGAGCAGAATGGCTGAGAGGCATCACGATTCCCATGTAAGCCAGCCTTGGGTATAAAACCTGAGAATAAGGCATGTCAGTTTGCTCTTTAGCAGTCTGCTGAGCTTCAAATAAACATGGAGGGGGAAAATCACATCTTAATGATTCTGAAATATCTAAATATTAATATTTCAGCTCCTTCGGTTCTTGTATTGTTTCATTTATTCTCCCCCTGTATTTCGAGCCGCATGCTTAAGCCATAGACTCTCCTAATGGGTCTAATGTCACAGCCCTGGCTGGCATGTCTGCACTGTCACACAGCCCTGTGTCCTGGCAGCCCCCTCCGGTCCCCACTGCTGATCCTACACCTCCCCCTGGCCCTGCAGCTGGCCGGGATGAGCTCATGGGAGCAGCAGCACTCACTTTATTTCAGAAGGGTTTCCAAGATCGGTCTGCTTCTCAAGTGAATATTTCCATAGCTGATGTAGCCCTGTCATGGTATTTTCTGTTTATCTACAGCTGAGAAGAGGGTGTATTAAATTACTTGGTAGCAGCTAGGGTAGACAGTTCCATTTTGTCTTTATTAAATCACACGTCGCTGAAAGTTTAAACTATTTGAGCAAAACAGTGAATCAAAGTTCAGGGCTGTTCCTCTGATTTCAGATGAGTTATATCACTTTCACTGGAGTTGAACTATTTGTGAAAGCAAACCCTTCAAGGCTATTATTGTGGTAAAAGGAATGGAATCCTACATTATTTTATATATTATATCTGGTTTTTTTCCACTTCACGTCCTGTTCTTTACAAAAGTCTTCAGTTTAATTGGCTTCAAAGAAGACTTTGCCTGCATTTAAGTTATCAAAACTTTAGGCAGACTAGATAGGAGTAAAGCCAATTATTTATACTTTAATTTTAGTGGATCAAAATGATGAGAATATAAAAAGCAAAAAGATTAACCCAAACTCTCTAACATTTTGAGGTCTCAAAAACCCCCAAGATTAGGACTTTGAAAAGCATCCAAGTAATAAATCCACAGAACCAAAACACACAGTTTTAATGACTTAATCACAAAGAAACACAGGAGCTGATGGGCACAGATGCTAAGCTGGAAAAACTTCAGCAGCCCTTCGTGTTTGTGGACTATTAAAAATCAAGGGGTCAGGTGTAATAAGCTGATAAGTTTGATTCTCTGATGCCAAAACCCAATGAGGTGCTGGGGGAAGGGTAAAAAAGGGGTGGGAGAAAAAACCTTCCCAGCCTCCTGCCTGGTGTCACCGGCAAAGCCAGTGATGTTCCCCTCCTTAGATAAAGCAAACCCTGAAACCATAGAGTCATAAAATCCCTCTGCCTTGAGTGCTGTGAGGTTGCAGAGGACTCAGGCTTGATGGGCTGCTTGGGCAAGACTGTGATGATCTTCCCTGCCCCAGAGAAGGGGTGGAGGTCTGAGTTGATGCAGATGTGGGGCAGATCTGGTGTGGAAGGCTCAGCGTCCATGGGGCAGGGCATGGGGAGTGCACCTCAGTGAAGTGCAACTACTGTTTTCAGGCACAAATCTAGTTATAAGTGTAAACATCCTGAGCTTTATTGAGATTTTTGTCAGCAGATTTGTTCCTGGGTTTTGTTCAAAATCAGCTGCTGGCTCTTGGGGAAGGGAGGTGTGACATTTATCCCCCTATAGCCTTGCAGATTTTGCTGAAAAGCAGAGGAGATGATTCTAATTCTTCTGAATACCGATAAAGCCACTTACAGATGTTGAGTAAGCTGTTCTCCTGCAAATCCACTGGAGACTTAATTTAGACTGCTGCACTCACTAGAGAAAATAAACTCAGCTTTACATTGAAATTTCTGGATGCATCTCAGGACTGACAGGAAGTACTGCTCCAGAACTCAGCGATTTTGACACAGCAATGAGTGGCAGATAGGAATAGTTTCGAGTGTAATGCTTACTCCCAAGGCACTCCATTTGCAGTCACTTTTCAGTGTAATACATATTTTGGTTTTGTATCAGGCCTGGATACGGTGGATCTTTTGTTTTCCCTGTTTTCCCTCAACCCACAGATCTGTGCAATCTTTTCATGTAGTGAAATAAAGAGAATCAAACTCCTTTCCATGTCTTTTTTTGCAGTCTTTCGATGTACTTCTTGCTGCCTCTAAGAATTTGGGCATGAACCTCACAGGTAGACAAAGGAGCTGCATCCATTTTCCTGTGGTTGCAACTAACGAATGACAAAGGATATTTCTCTTTATTCTTCTGTGTTCTTTCATTTCTTCCTACTTCTCTGCTGTTTCATCCTTTGTCATGATCACAGTTATTTTGAGAAGTAACTGGATGGAAGAGTTTAGAAATGAGGGGCCTATTCAGACCCGAGTGAGACATCGCTGAACGTGGCATCACATTTTCCTGTAAATGTATATTTAGCCCCTGTGCTTGAAATATCCCACCGAAGTTTTGCGGGCAGCACAAACTGACAAAGGTGTTAAATGATTGATTGGCGCGGCGGAGAAACTTCTGTTTCATCCGCGGCCTCCACCAGCTCCGCATTTTCCGTGCAGCTGGGCTGCCAATTCTCACACCTAACGGGTCAGTCCTATTTTGTCTTGCTCGAGCAAAATTCCATCGGCACTTCCAAACTGATGCTTGCACCCAGGCATTTCCTAGCTTGCTGAGCAAGGTTCTGGATGGTGACGGCTCTCCAGTGTGGCATAGTCTCACTTACCAATTATTCTTGGAGGCGCTTCTAGCTGCCTTTCCAGGCAATCCCGCTGCTCCTTGTCTGCCACAGCCTTTGACTGCTCTGTTTCATCTCTGTTTAACTCCTACTGTTCTTATAGCAACAGCGATGGCAGAAACACATAGGTTCCTACTTCTGGCGTGTCACCAGCTTTATTTGGACCTCCAGCATGGGCTATTTCCAGGCGTTGCTGCCAGCAGCAAGTTTTGGATAGTGTTTTCAAAGTCATTCAGTGCGAATCCTGGAGGCATCTGGTGTTATCTGCACCGTATTGTTGACAGATGAAAATATAAATTCGATTCTATGGTGAAGGTGAGGAAAAGAACGGCTCCAAAGTCAGAGGAGGTTCCGTCTGCTCTGATCTGTTTAAGTTTGGAGTAGGCATGGTTCCTCAACCATGGACCACGGGCGCAGCGCGTGGTTGATGATTATTAAGTCAGAATCTTTGGGACTGGTGTTTGTGAGATTAATTTTCCATCCCAGCAGCTCAGCCGCTTGGGGATGCGCCTGTGTATCCCATCACAGCTCTCTACTGCCAGCAGCAGCAGGGAAGGCAGGCTTCAGGATCGCTGCCTAGCCCTCCGTTTGACTTTTGCTCATTGATCTGGGGGGAAGAATTGGGGCTGCTCAGCCAGAGGAAGGATGCAAGGGACAGGAGTGCTTGTAATTTTGTCTACTCCACTCAGACTGGGAAATCTGAGACACAAAACTGTAGGGTGCAAAGACTTTAAAAAGTTTGGCAAAGCCTGGAAAAGACAGAGAGGTTAATACATTCCTGTGCTAGGCTGTAGCCTTAAGTGGTTTTCAAATATTGATGGAATTAAGGAGGGAAAACATGCTTCCAGATTTTTTTTTAATAATAGTTGAGGAGTGCAGGATAAGAATTCTGCTTCTCATCCCCATTTTTTTCTCTTTTGTTATCTGCATTGACAGGCAACTTTTACCTCAAATTACCAGCCCTGCACATGGTCTTTTCCAATCATAAACTCCTATAGAGGCTGTAACATCTTACAGTTTATACACTCAAAAATCATTTCTAAAATGGATTTTCCAGGTGCAAATCCAATCATCTGTTTAGCCAGGTGTGAGAATCTATCAGCTGTGCGCGCAGGTGTCAATGCTTGAAAAACGACCCAGTTTACCCCTCCACAAAGGGTTTGCACATGGATCTGGGTCACTTAAGTCTGTTTTTTGGGCTGTGTTTTGAGGATTTGAGTGGAATTTGGACGGCAGTTTCTGTGCTGAAGGCTCTCTGTGCAGGGCAAATGCTTCACAGAGCGTGTGCACAGATGGGCAAATTTGGCGGCCCCCGAGCGAGTCTGGGCTGGGGGCCCAAATCGATAATCTCGCCCCAGATGTGCCTCCTCCTAAAAAGTGTCTACCTCTTGTCAGGCTCATTAGAGAGGGGTGGTTTTGGCTGGTTTGCCTCTTTTTTTTGAGTGAAAACATAGCGTTTCTCAGTGTTTCAATGCTCCCAAACTCAAATATTTAATAACCTCTGCTATCTAATACCTGACTTGGCTTTGCATTAGAAACAATTGCTTGCAAAGTGTTTATCTATTGAATGAAAATGATTAAAAGAAAATACAAAGTCCTTCATATACTATTTTTGGGCAACGAAATGGACTTGCTGCTATTTTAAATATTTCAGTATAATTTATATTAGCTATAATACCATCAATAAGGCTGCTCAAAAATTAAGTGTCATTCTTGGCCTGAACCACTGGGTGTGTTGTGGGACCAAATGCCATGTGCCAGAAAAAAAATTAAAACCAAAACCACGGTCAAGTAGCTGAATTTATGGAGAGAGCGAGCAACGTGGGCCTGGACAACAGAGCTATTTTGGACAAACAGCAGTGCTTCCAGCTGGGGAAAACTTAAAGTTCTCCTCCACCTTAATAGCAGCTATGGCATGGCAGGGAGAGCAGCAGCAAGCCACAGCTGTCACTGGTGGTGATGCTGTCACCCTCCAGATGTGCAAAGCAGGTGATGCTGGAAAGCTCTGGGGAGTAAGTGGATGGAAATAAGCTGGCATTTATGTCCCCAAGTGTCAAAATTTAGTGATTATTTCTCCTTTACAGGTAAACTAAACCACCCAGCTCTGTCTTTCACAGATTTCTTCGGTGTCAGTCCCTCCTTTCCCCGGGCAGCTCCTGACTCCACATCTTCCTGCACAAGTTGGTTTTCCTCCAGCGTGGAGGACGCTAAGTGCACTGTGCCAGACAAAGGCCTTCTAAGGCATTAATGCTTCCTTATCTCCGCTGGAAATCCCTCCCCTGCTCCATCCCAGGAGAGCGCTTTGCCTCTTTCACAGCTGCGTCACACTGATGGTTTCACGATCCTCCTGCGCTCTGCTAAGACGATGCGAATGTTGTGGGATTTGGCAGTGCTTCCTGGCTTCTGGGTCCAAGTGCAGGTCCTGGACACGTCCCAGATCTGTGCTGGATGTGCACTTGAGGCCTTTTCCTCCTACCTGTCCGTTCCATAGTTTCCATGGAACTAAGTGCAGAAATGCTGGCCAAAAAGGAGCCTCAGTACAGTACATTTTGGCCAGGTCTCCTGTCCAGATAATCAGTGAACAGAATCTTGGAGAAGTCTGCTCCTCATATCGGTTGTTTAGACACAGACATACAAACCATATATTTTTTTTATATTTTCTCTCAAATGATTGGAACGGACTCCACTCTTCCCATCTGATCCCATTTGACATCTGCTTTTTTTGTTCGCCCCTCCTGCATGACATAGAGTATTTTGTCATTGCCTTTTCTACAGAGCAGCAAAATCCATATTCTCTCTCCATTTAATCTATTTATCTCCTGGGCATCTCCCACTCTAATGTTTGTGACCTTCTCTTTTCTGAGCCTTCCTGAAGAACCATCTGTTAAAATTATTCTCCCTACTTTTGCACAGCCACTTTGCTCCACATTTTGAATCAATCTACCAGCTCTTTCTTCACACATTATCAAATTTCTGCTACCTCTGTTGTCCCTTATGGAATGTAGACTGATACGGCATAGCTGCCTGCCTTCCTCGTACAGCAACCTCTTCGTAATCCTCTGCGGGTGACAGACTGCTTGAAGTGATTTCTAAATTCAATTCACTCACTGGTTCCCCTCTCTTTTAAGGGCACTGACAGAAAAACTTACTGCTTTTGTAGTGTCTCCAAAATCAGAGGCAATGAGGGCACTAGGAAGCACAGCGGTGCTGCTGAAATGTTCTCAGCGAGAAAAGTGATCTGCTCTTTGAGCTGATCCACTCACACACCGAAGTGTCAAGTCCAAAATTAAGATATAAATCCTTTGAGAGAAAAAGAGATGTACTGCAATACGTTTGGCTTCCAAAGGATCATTCTAACAAGCATACCTAATCACTTATAAATATCTACTGCTAATGCAGTTGTTTCCTTGCAGATTTATCCCATGAAAAGCCATAATTCTGGGCATTTTTTTTCTTCATAAAATCTCAGAAACAATCTGTTTTTGTAGCTTTGCAGTTATGCGTGGTTTTGCTGAGTTGGTGAACCTCTTTAACTTTTTAGTATGCACAAAAGACCCATGACACTGAGATTTATGGCACAAGCCAATAAAAAAAATACCTCTGGTGGAATGCTAAATATTCAGAGGGGTTAGAAAAATAACAGCCTCTATCTATATGTGGCAAACCAGTATTAAAAGTTAAAATCCCCTCAAAGAAAACTTTAATTTAAAAAGTAGTATAGCATTTTACCTTCAGAAAGAAGAAGGAATTTTTTCTCATGTATTTACAAAGACTTGTGATATACTGCAGGGGAAACTTCAGGGCTCTTCAGACATGTGGAAATAAGGCAGCATGTAAAACCTCATACCAGAGCTCTGTAATCATGGCATCACCAACCCACTCAGACACTCAAGAGTAAAATAAGACCTGAGCTGTGCTGTCATGACATCACTGAGTTTTTCCATTAGCTTGAACCCCCCCAAGACATTTTACTCCTCTAAAACTTTCTCTGGTGGCAGCGAATGTACAGATTACCAATACCCTGCAAATAGAGCTTGTATCAGAACTCCCATTAAAGTCAATGGGAGCCCTGTGGCCAGCCTGTCTGTATAACACACTTCGAGTCTGGGGCTGGATGGCTGACTGCTTTATTTTATATCTGCAGGTCTTTTAAGAGCACTTTTGAAAACAAAACAGCAATATTTTGCTGGGAACATAAGAACTTCGACAGACTGGGCTTTTTCTTTCTTTTTCAGTGTCCTTGCCTGGATCAAGCAGGCAACACTAGAGGGGCCTGAAGCTCACACTGCTTGGAGGACTGAATTGCCCTAAGGGACAGAAGACAGAATCCAGCCACAAAGTTTTGGGCTCCATCCCAGATACTTAGTCTGTTGAGTCAGGAGGTGAGGACTGAGAAGAAATAAGCCCCTCAGCAGAAGCGTGTTTTGCAATCTGCCCTCTTTGGAAAGGTGCTGATGCAGAGGCGGGCTGCCGGAGTGGGGAGATGCACTGATGGCTGTTGAAACAGCTGGGACAGGGGGAAAGGAGGGTGAAAACTGGCATTTGCAGGCTTGTTGATGAGGGCAAAAGTCAGGCTTTTCTACACCTTTAGATATTGACTTCCCCCTCCAGACGCAGTTTTAGCAAGACGCGACTTGGGGCAGTGACACTTTAGGCACAGGCTGCTGAATTTCTGTGTGGTGTGGCTGAGGAGCGTGGGAGGTCTAGGAGCTGGGAGCAGAGGTCTAGGAGCCACTCAGTCACTCTGTCACTTAGGGCAAGTTACTTGACCTTTCTGCATGGGCTTGAGCCGTGTCAGATAAAGAAAATGGCTCGAGCCCAGCATTTCATGCAATATCCGAAACCTAACCTGAAAAAAACTTCCTGCAGTTCACTGAAGAGGTCATCTGTATCATCTTGAAATGTCGCTCATGTCAGCTGGGTAAAAAAATTGAAACAATCATCAGTTCACTTTCTGAACACCATCCTGTTTGTACACTTACGTTGAAAATTAAATGTTTTTACCAGATGAAGAGTGTTTGTGGGCACAGAGTAAGTAGCTGAATTGTGGCTCTGCATTTGTAATTGCTGCAATTCCTGGTTAAAATTTGTTAAATCATACCCATGTAAACCTAAAACTAGATGCTGTTTCTGAAAGCATGGGTGTCTGTAGGTTTTTCATATTAAATCAAGTATCTTTTTTTAAGCCAAAACAAGGTATATGATTAAGAAGCCTTCCTTTTCCAGCTCCCTGTCATTATTAGACTGCATCAGCATGTAGTAAACCTACTCTGAAACAATTTATTGGAGCATTTAAAGAATTCATGGGTGTAAAAATATTGCAGTTCTTGTTTCTCTTTGCTGTTTATGTAGTAGAGAAAATCATACAGTCCTCAAACATCACTTCTACTTGCACTGCTTTCCCTCTGCTCTGACTGAAAGGGTGGATATTTACACACTTGGGCTTGCAGCTGAAACTGCTCACAGGAATCAAACAGAAATCATTTGGGAGCACTGAGCAGCTAGAAATAACTCCTGTAATTTCATGGACATCTTTGTGAAAAAAGACAGGATATTAGGAGTTTTCAAATCAAGTTAACAAGTGTTAATTTAGGTGGAAAAAAGACAAACAATTAAAGAATTTCCAAAGAGAAAAAGGAAATTCATTGCATGTTAGGACTGGGGAAACAGACTTCATTTCCTGAGGTCTGTACTAGATACACTGCTCGCTTTAAAAGTGATTTTCTCTTATTCATAGAGAAAGCATGCTTGGTGATCGTGTGAGGAACCCAGTCAAATGGTTGAGTTGATTAATATATTTGCTGCACCCTAATCTCTGAAAATCAAAACTCCTTGCACACAAATAAGTGTAAAGGGCATCCTATTTCAGTGTTTGAAACGGATTCTGTGTGAATACGCTCACGTGCCAGCCTTCCACATTTGAGACTGTTTTTAACCACGTGGTGCTTATCCCTGGAGTTGCCACTGGAGCAGAGCAGATCATGCTGAAACATCCATGTTGCTGTAGAGAAAATGAAAGTACTGTGTGTGTGCCTCTTGAAAACACGAGATGTTCATGCAACCTGGCTTTAAACGTTTTCCATGAGCTGGAGCAGTCAGCAATTACCGTGCAGCTGAAGAGCAGAGGCACCGTATACCTCGCGGTTACGTAAAGCACCGCCTGTTTTATTTTTTAGTAACGATCCCCTTGCCTCTTTTTTGGGTTCAAACTCTTTGTAGAGGTTGGAAAAACCGTGTAGGTGATGTTTTCAAATTGCTCGAAGTCTCATAAAGAGGAAGGGCCTGGGGTATTTCTGCTCACAGCACGTAGGTCACTGGAGAAGGTATGGGCTGGGGAATCGATGGGTTTTCATAACTAAATATTTGCTCCTTAGACCAAGGAGAGATGCAAAGATCACCTTGCACGGGCTTGTCAAACACACCGTTCTGCATCTGTCAGGTATTCTGTGTCAAGACCAAAGACTTCAGTCAGTCTGCGTTAGTGCCCAAAGTATAAAACGTGACTCTGCAGGCAAAGACCCCGCTGGGAGGATGACTGGATGGCTACGGGGATTTTTCTTCCACCCCTGTGCTGCAGAGGAACCTGAAAGCCAGAAATCTTTCCCCATCTCTGGTGGGAAAGTTTCTTCTCTTCCTGAATATGTGGGGGCCCGAGAAAGAGGCACTGAACGTTCTCTGTGATGTCAGGGCACCTTGTCCCCTGGGCCCAGCACCTCGTCTCCTGCTGCTGTCTGCTGCTGATGCTGAGGAAGGAAGGGCAGAGCAGGCTCACTCCTCAAGCAAAAATCATTCTCAGCCTCAGCAGGGAGTTCTCATGAACAAGATTCAATCACAGTTGTTGCACAAGCGTGTGCAGAGAGGAATCATCCTTTACATTTCCTGTTTACCACCACGTTAAACACCCCTCTTTGGGAATGCCTGTATAGGTATGCTTCCCCACCTCTTAAAGTGGATGACTATCAGGAGAATCTAATTTTCAGCCTTGCATTCTCAATCAAGGGCTTTCAATTATATGAAAATATTTCAAATATAGCAACAACAACAAAAAAATTACCATCTCCCATGGTCGAAGCTTGGAGTTCTGCTTTACAGGTATTTTTCAGGATTTTTTTCTTAAAAACCTATGGTGAGTTTTTTTCTCAGCCTTCTGCAACAGAAAGAACGCAAGGAATTTGACATTACTGTAATGCTTTCCTTACTCAGCAGGTAATGGAAAAGTATAAAAGAGAAAAAAAACCTTCTTCCCAGAATACTGAATAAGATTTCTGGGAACAGATCAAAGAGGTGGGTTAAATAATTTCCAGCCTTTAACTCAATCAGTTGCAATTGGATCACCGTGATAAAGTTCACCCAGGTATCTGTTCACCTGAGTATCTGCAGAATTCAGGGCCAGAACATCACAGGTGACCTCTTTGCTCACTTCCTTGCCTCCTTGTGTCCTGGTGAAAATTAAATTGACTTTTATACCGATTGAGGAACCAGCCAGGGCAGGAGCCCCACGTTATTTGGAAAAGCAAGGGCGTAGGGAATTGTCTGAGGTGGCCACCTTCCCTTCCCTGGGGCCCCAGCACTGCCCACGACACCAAGTGGAATCCCAGCCCGGGATTAGCAGCATGGCTGGAGCCTGGAGGGTGCCCTGGGACAGCAAAAGCAGAGCAGGAATAGTGTTTCTACTTTCAGCATTAAATTCAGTGCTTGGAAGATTCAGTGCTGTCAGCTGACAGAGAATAATAGATGCTGGAAAATACTTCTGCAGCCAGACAAAGTGTCTAAATGCATGTTTGTCTCCAAACTGGTGATGAATGTAGTTTAAACAAGGCAAACTTTGGGGACTGTAACCTTTTTTAGCTTACTGTAAAAACAGTTTACTGGGCTTTCTAGTGACTTTAATACATTTTGGCTATTAAACTTGTAACTTGAATGAAGAGCATGAGGTTGTTTTTGGTCTAGTGGGCTTACTTTCTGTTCCATGGATGTCATAAATAACAATTAAAAAAAAAAAAAAAAAGGCTGATTTTTTTTCAGCGCTCATTAGAAATGGAAGTAGAATTTAATAACAACTCTAAATCATCAGGAAAAATATGGCTAATTTTCTGCTGGAAACCATGCGGACATCACACACTGGCTGAAATTAGCTCCTTAAAAACACAGCGTGCCCAGGGACACTCACTGGACCCAGGAGCTCAGTGGTGAAGAGACATGAAGGAAAAGCCCTCTGAGAGTAGTTTGGTGTCCAAGCAGGACTGATGGCAAACAGCTGCCAGCTGAAGGATTGCCAAAGGATTAATTTTGGTTATCTTGCTCCAAAAGCCCTTCCCAGGTTCAAGCACTTTCCAGAGACTCAGGGAAGGAGGGACAGCGGGGCAAATGGTGAGGAAATAATGGGAGAAGGGCAAAAGTAGTGCAAATATTGTATCTGTGGTCCTTTTGGGAGTTATATGTCAAGTCAGATACTGCACAAAAGGCTCCCAGCCTGCTGCCTCGGTGAGTCGGTGAAGCTGCCTCCCCTCCCTGCCCACCGTTTCTGGACAGAGGTTTGCTTTAATTTCTCCCTGTGAGGTAGTTACTGAGGCTGCAATAACAAAAGGATTACAGGGATATGTGATTGGATATTGGAAAAGGGCCTTTGTAACCAAGCAGAGGAGGAGGTACTTAATTTGTTTAAAAACAAAAGCTCCTATTTTGAGGGAATCTACATCACAATCTGTGTGAAGCCCTAATTCCCCAAATCCATCTGTGCTTCCACTGGTATAGGGAATTAGTGACCCTAGCAATGCCCAGATGGCAGATAAGGATGCAGAAAAGGATTGCTTATTTTATTAACTCTGGCTACTTGGGGGAGGGGCTAAGCCCTCATTCCAGATTGGGGACATAGCGAATATACTATGACAATCAAATCCAATTAAAATATCTTTCACAGGAAATCATAACAGAACGGTGCTTCTAACGCCTTTTTCTCTTGATGTGGCAGAGGAATGTGTGTAAAGCTGGAAGAGTGAGTCCTGCCTCACAAATGGAAGAAGATGAATTAACAAATTTTGCAGCTGGGGCATAGGGAGGGGGGCAGAAATCTGTTTCTTTTGTGATATTTATCTGGGAGCTAAGGATTTCCATGAAGTCTAATTCTCAGAGTCTAATTTAAATGCCTGGTCTTTCTGTATAATTACTGGAGACATAAAGGCTTCTGCATATGTGTTTGGAGTCCTCTGAGGAGGACTTTTCCATTGAATTTGGAACATTAGTTCCCAGCGAGGGTTCACATAAGACATGAGAAGCTTGAGAGGAAATATCCTGAAAGGTCTTTCAAGGTGCTCCGCTCCATTTTTTGGAGAGAGGGCTGGAAGTCTTGTACACCTGAGACTAAGGGTCCCGTTTACTACAACAAACACAAAGCTTTTGTCATCTGCCAGCATTATGTGGAGTAACATATCTGCAACTCTGTGTAATCAAACACTTTAGTACGTCTAGAAATTAATCCTTCCACATATAAGCCTGCTTTCCCATCCTTTTGGCCATTTTATTTTCCAGTAATTGGAAAACTGTATGAATCACTGATGTGAATTTTGCAGTTTTGCCATTGACAAGACAGATCCAAAGCTGTTTAATGAGGCTTTAATTTTTTTGTAATTGTTTTGGTGGTAGAAAGGAAAACAAATTATATGATGGCAAACATTATTTGGGATCTCCATGAAAGTGAGTTTTGAGTAAGAGGAAGGTACAGGCACACCACGTCTTCTAAAATCAATGAAGGGACACAAAGTCTAGAAATTAAAATAAAATTTCAGGAGGGGGTAAAAAAAAGGTAGCGTGTAAGATAAAATCTGTTGTAAAGCTGTACTTTCCATTTGGTGGCCTCTGAAATGCACCCATGGTATTTTCACTGTACAGTTTAAAATGACCAGGCTGTGTTAAGTTTATAACATACATGAACACATAAAAAGGCCCTTACAGAAACATCAGGGAGTGAATAGGGGAGTATTTGTTTACCCACCAGACAAACCCAAAGCACCACAGAAATGTCAGCAATAAAGTGATTAAAATATCTGTCATTTCATGAGGGGCAATATGAGTGATGGGATAAAGAATCTAAAGGAGACTGAATGTCATTGCTGTGGTGACTTTTTTAAAAGAGCATTTCCAATCTTCGTCTTACTGTGACTTTTCCTGGCATGTCTGCCCTAGAACCTGTATTAAGATTGATGTTGATCAGTCAAAACAAGGCAGATTGGCCCATGTAAATCTCTTTGGTGATTACAAGTCCAGCTGATGCAGGATGGATGCCAAATGTCTATTAACACTGGACTCTGTGAATATTTTAGCATTTGCCTGATGTTCCAACCCCCTCTAAAAAAAAAAGACATATGAAGCAAACAAAACCGATACGCTTTGGCCTCCCTTTACTTTCGTGGATAATGGCTAGTTTTGCTGGAAAGGTTTTATCTTAGTTTACTTCTTAGCAGAAAACAGATATTTCAGCTGATGCTTTCCTTGTTATTGAAAACAACTGTGCCGGGTTTAAGCAGAAAGTCAGAGTTTAACTCCCTCATGCCGTTTCGCGGCTCTTTGCCTGCAGTCGTGGCTCTGTGTCCAGCTTGGGCCTGACAGTCCCCAGAAGAGCAGCCACAGTGGAAAGCACAGACCTTTTGAGACCCCTGTTGAGAGGGAACTGCTTGGAAAGTTGGAGAACCGCACATCCTTTGTGTGCATTGTTTTCATAGATGGAGCTCGGAGCAGAAGGAATCTGTAAGATCTCCAGGGCTGAGGAGGACATCCCAGCAGGACTTTGGGTTAGGACTCCTGGAGACTGGGAAATGCATCAGAGTGCTGTGGGTGCAGAAACATCCCTAGGCTGGAAGGGATTCTGTGTTTCGAGGGACAGACTTCAATGAAAAAAAAACAAGCAAATTTCAGGTAGCTAAAAGGTGTTTAAACCTTTTAGCATTATTGTTTAATATTTGCTTGCATAATGCAGTGCAATCTCTTTAACTGGCGATAACAGCAGATGCTTTAAGATCAAAATTTTAAATGCCATATTGCCAGAAGAATGTAGCATGTTGCCATTTGACAGAAATGTTACTGGGAGTAGCAGGATGAAATAAGGAATAGGATATGGAGCCTAACAGAAAGACAAAACGATAAATCGGTTTTGTGAAGTGAGCTGTGAATAACCTTCTAAGGAATACAGTGGAAGGGTAATAGGATGCTGGCTGGTCAAAACCGGCATCAGTTTTGATTCCAAAATACTCATTAGGCAACTTTGGGATTGCAGTCAAAAACTTTGCAAGGAAACATTGACTTTGTAGGACATAAAGGGGTTGTGCATGTACCTTACTACGCAAATAAAACAGGAAGAAAACAAGCCGTGGTGGGTCCTGGTCATCAGTGTTTAAACAGCTTGAAGAATTTGGAGCAATTCATTCTGAGAGACACCAAATAAAAAAGTGAGGGTGGAATTAGAAATACGTGACTTGTAAACAATCCTTGAAGGAGAAGAATAGACAGGGAAGATATTTGCCCATATGAGCATATTCGATGATCTGATATTTCATCTCCTGACCACCGCTGAAAACTGAGCTGTCAGCACTGACTGCTAAACCTTGTTCCTGGGTGCTAATGAGCAGATCAGAGCCAAACATTTTATACATCGCTTTAGGAATGTGTTTTCCCACATGAATTATTTTATGTTTGTGTAAAAGGGTTCATTTCATTAAATAAAAGTAGCACAGTTTCTTCCAAAATCCCCATGGGAGTGCAGAACAAGGCGTGATGTAGATCATCAAAGGCTGCTGAAATCCCATATCCTCCTTTGCCATGTGCACAAGAAACCTTACAACAGACACTTAGGAAACCATAAACCAGGTTAACCAATGTATAATTTAGCAGTTAGTGGTTCTACTTCTCCCCAAAACAGAAGGAAATATAGCTCTTTTTAGTTTGTTTTTTTTCTTATTATTTCTGTTATTATTAGCCTTACCTAAAAAATACGCATCATGTACACCAGTGTCTAATCCAATTCAGTGAGATAAACCTGTTCATCTTTTCCTTCTTTAATTGTGCATTGTTGAAGGATGGCTCAGGAAAGCTTCAACTACAGGAAAAGATCTTTCCAAGTAGTTTATTTTCCATGATATTTAGTCATCACTGAAACCACCCATAAGTTATTCATGAATTTTTATCTCTTCTTGGGAGGAAAGGAAGGGATAAAACGATCTGTGTCTCTCTGAATCCATCCTGCTCTCCTGCAGTGCGTGCAGGGAGACTGCAGGTAGAAAGGACTGTGCAGAGTGTGAGGAACATGGGAACATTATGAATGGTGCTATCAGTACTCCCCAAAAGTTAAACAAAAGAGAGTGGTCTGGCTGGAACCTGCGGTCACCTACAGAGGAACAAAGACGGGCTGTAATTGCACAACTGAGCTGTGCTGATAAAGCTACCTTTCAAACACAGGCCTGGATATTTTTTTTCTCTACCACTGAAATCTCTGGAAAGCCCTAAATAATTGACTGTTCAGGAGCCAGCAGCCGAAATAGAAGTTGGAAGTGCTGTTTGCACAGGTGGCTGGCCTACCGGGAGACTAAATGCTTACCCCCTTGCCCATATCAATTATTCTGAGACTCTGTCTGTTTAATGTCTGCCAGTTTTGATAACAACAAAATCCTTTTAGAAAACTGCTGATGCAACATTTATTGTGTTATCTTTATGGGATGGAATTTTTCTTCTTTTTTTTCTTTTTTTTCCTTTTCTTTCCTGACAACCTTTTTGCAACACTATAGCGAGCAAAGGTACTGAAGGAACTGCCAGGAGAGTAAGGTAACAAGGCAATTAAAATACCACCCCAAATTTTCCAGGAGTTTGAAAGTAAACAGCCTGAGAGACCCTGTGGGGATCTAGGTTGGTTTACTTTAAAAGTGTGGGTATGGGCTTCTGTACAAACAATGAAATTCGACCATTCCTCCTTGCAGTTACCAAGGGACTTACCTGTCTCTTGGAAAAGCCTGACTAAGATGAAATTTTGCCTTCTGGTCCAGACACTGCAGCAGGTCTCATACCACACACCAAGATTTGCTTAATATGAAAGCTGTACCTTTTATTAGCTTGTCCCTGTGCAAAGCAATAACTGGGGTAAATCCTGTGAGATTCCCCCAAATAAGCAGATGGTGAGATCAGAGCAGTCCTGAAAAGAAGGCAACGCCTCATCTTTCCATGGAGATCTATCCAAGCTGCAAATGGGAAGTTCCCTGCAGAGCAGATTGAGGCTTTTGGTGGCATCACAGGTCTTCTGCACTGGGTGTTTCTATCCAAGCCTTGACTTCCAAAGCCAAATGTTTGTGAGAAAATCAGATCGGCTTAAGAAAGGAAAACAAAAACCAACAATAAATTGCTAGATCTCCTATCTGAGGAGGAAAGCAATAAAAAAAAACAACCCAAAGTCTAACTTGTGGCCTCTGTGCCAAAACTGCACAGAATTTTGGTCCTCATTACTGATTGCAAAACGCTTGGGTTGCCAATTCCGTGCGATTCGGAGCAGCGACAGTGAATCAAGCAAATGCCACCCACCAAGTGTTTGGGCTCAGCAGCAGCTCTGTTCCTTCCTCTTGTTACCTCAGTTAACCTAGACCTGTTCCCTACCCAAACTGTTTGTTTAACCTAAAGAATAATAAAGATCCAGTGCTGCCAATTTGTCATGTGGGAAACGTTATTCAGTCCCTTTAAAAGAGCTCATGGGCCAAAGCACAGAAGAAAGTGTGAAAGCCAGCAGCGAGAAACAGGAAGGCTCCAGTAAAGGAGAAGTGGTGGCTGAAAACTGCCATAAAATCCATGAACATCTCAGAGGAGAAACCCAAGTTGCCATTTGAAGGTGTGTAAGTCTCAGTAGTTGTCTTAACCCTGCTCGATGAGAGAATTTTGGATGAGGAGCCGCTTGCACCGGGATGTGGGCTGGTGATTAACATTATGAACACTGCTTTGGATGCACCTCTGGCACTGGGTCGTGAGTGAGTGGCCTCAGAACAAGGGAGTGTCACAGGAGGCAGCACTGCTTGTCAGGGTTCCTTTGTGCTGAAGCTCTCACTGCTGTCACTGCAGTACATTGGATTCTCTTGCACATTTCTCTGACCCCAAATGCCTGTTTGCTTAGCTATGCAGAGGTGGGACTGCTCTGCTAAGGGATGGAGAAAGTGTATGAGCAGAGGGAATAGCTGGAAAACATAGGTGGGGAGCAGGGAAGCCCTGTATAGTGAAAAAAATCCACTTAAAATAGTTTGAGGGGGGATGCTTCCCTCATGCAATGAAGCTGAAGCAGTGATATTGGAAGTTTTTGAGGCTGGTGGTGTGTACCCAGCACACAGAGATAACCAGAAATGCAGAGAATATCTATTTTTATTAACCCCAAACCGTATTACTCAAACAAACCCAAAGTGAAAAAAAAATTGGTACTGTGCTAATCCATTCAATGTATTGATGGATTTTCTTCTCCATTAGCAGGAAACTTGGAAGAGACAAAGTAGATTCTCTACAAATGCGTAGCACTTAGGAGTTCACAGTAATTTCATGGCCAGTTATTATTTCCTGATTTCTCAATGTTAATGAGAATGTGATGAGATACAGATTACTAAGAAGATCATCAAATTCGCAGTCACATACTAATGGTTAAAAGGGGGAATGTTGCTTCCACTGGTGCTAACTCTGCATCCTGCCTGAGTATGTGGTCCTGCTCTTAGACAGAAGGTATGAGGCAGCTCAAATGGTAATGTTCCCACTGTAATATTTTGTTTAGAAGCCAAGTCCCTCTAGACAAGGACCCACCCTTGACAGGCTGTCATCAGGCTCCTGCAAGGTAGGGCTGAGAGCCCACCTACCAGTGACTAATCTTTTCCTTTCTGGACAGGGCTGAGTGTGTGGTTTCCAGGTCAGACAAAGAGTATCCCCCAAGGAGAAAGATCCGACTTATGGATTTCCTGTACTTTCCTATTGTCTAGCAGTGTCTGGGAGCTAATGTCAGTACTGTGCCTAGTCATCATTAATCCACAAGTTACATTTTTCTAAAGGCCAAAACGTCCTCTCAGAGAGCCCTGCTTGGTTCAAATTTCTGAAGCAAATATTCTCACTCGTCTGGGTAGCGAAGATTTTTCTCTGTGCAGATCACATTTCAAAGTTCACCCTGTAATCAAACGAAATGAAAATAATGTCTTCCAACGTTTCTTTGGGGTTAGTGGGTTTTATGCGACTCGGTGGCATTTGGTAATTTCTTATCATTATTGTCCAGTTGCTTTGTAGAAGAAAAGCACATTCAGCAAGTTGGCAAAATGACTGAGAGCTGAAAGAAGAGCGCCCAATTTCCTCTCAAAGTTCCATCTCTTGGAATGTCCTGGGGCAAGCTGGCATTATCAATCCACAACTACACATCCCTGGAAGTGTTCAAGGCCAAACAGGATGGAGCTTTGAGCAACCTGGTCTAGTGCAAAGTGTCCCTGCCCATGGCAGGAGGTAGGAACTAGGTGATCTTTAAGGTTCCTTTCAACCCAGGGCATTCTGTAATCCTGTGATGATCTGAGGTGTTTTACGGAGAAAATTGGCTTCTCAGTCCTGGAGGCCTGAGACAAAGAGCCAAAAGGAGAATCTCAGTTCCAGTTATGCTTGTGGACACAGATGCTTTATTACAAACCCGGAGAAGCATGCATGGCCACAGGCAAGCTAAGGATACTGTGAAATAGCAGTCAATTTACTCAATTTCTTGATGTTCAAACCGGATATATACACAAACATTGCCAGTGCCTGTTGATGTGAGTGATTCTGGAGAATGAAACAGAAAAAGAGCAGAGTCCTCCTTGTGAGTCTTTCTTTAAGTTTATAAACATGCACATGCAGTACAAAATACTGGGGGGGAAAAAGAATCACTGCATGTAGATGTGTTATATACAGTACGTCAGGGTTTAGAACAGCTGTAGTGGGGTAACGATGTCACAATGACAAATTGCAGGGTCACTTGATAAACTGAGCCCTCCTCTGCTAAAGGGCACCCCACTTTTGACCTCTTCACCTACAAAATATTTTTGCACCAGGATACTTCTCAGGGTACTCAGGGCCTCTGTCTAACAACAGCTGCCTTGGAAAAATAACCAAAACATATGCATTGCCCCCTCCCACACAAGGTATTTATTTAAGATAAATGTATTGCTCCAGATTGGAGTCTGCTGCAACAGTTGGCGCTGGGTTTATTACAGGTTTCGGATCCAACAAGCCATTGCTTTCAGTGCTAGGAATGTGTTACATCCTGACCTGGTTCTCATCCACATGGTTTGGGTCTTTCCATGATCGTCCTTTGCAATCTCAATCACTGTTCTAATGGTCCGTGCAGTGGTGCTCCTAATTACTGAGGACTGCTTGGAAAGGGGGCTTGTTCATGTCAGCTCCGCGTGTTTTTCTGAAGTCTGTTCATATGGTTTTGTGGCGCAGGACTTCACAAAAGAAGGATGGAGAGCAGGAGCCTATAAAATGTATTTTGAGTTCTCTAAGGAACATCCAAAATAAGGGTTCTATAAAATAAGTGCCATTTACAGAAGGCAGAGTGATCTCATTTGCTTTCAGTTTTACTGGCAGTTGTTTTAGGCAGTTTGTACAAACTCCTCATGGATGTCTACTCTTCAGGGTAACTTCACAGATGCTACCAAAAAGTATTTTTAAGCCATTCTCCTATTCCATGGTGCATAAAGTATCCATTCTGAGGTTATTTTGAGACAACAGAAACTCTTACTGGAAAGCTTTTCAAAAATCTGGCTATTCAAAGGTGTGGGGTTCAGGTGAAGATCACCATAAATCTTCTTTTTTGCCCATGATATGCACAGAATCACAAGATTCACTGCAAGGAATACAAAACCTTGAGCTGTTTTGTCTTTTCATCACTCATACCCTTATATTCTCCCCCATTATTTCCAATTGTCAGAGCCTATCCATCTCCAATGCTGTAATAATTAACTGTTCTAAAGGCAAGGATGGATGGATGGATGGATGGATGGATGGATGGATGGCTGGATGAATGCATGGAAGGTGTGTTTGTTCTTCCTGAAGCTGTCTGGTCAGTCAGTCTCCTAATTGTTTCTTAATTAGAATTGATGAGTTGTAGAAGTTGAATTTTCAGCTTTGAAAGGACCATCAGGAAACTGTCTGCACTGTTAGTGTAGCAAAAATATCATCATGTAGTTATCACTACATTTATCATGTAGTTTTCTCTCTTTTTTTTTTTTTTTTTTTTTTTTTTTTTTTTTTTTTTTAATACTAACAGATATATAAGTATTTCTTCCAGTTTTGGGTTGTGTATCAAGATTCCTCTGAATAGTGTGTAACTGGGACCTGATCTCCCACAGATTAAAGTACAACACATTTACCTTCAGCTTTTAAATCTTGGTATCAAAGATGGTTTTTACTTGCAATATGCTTTAATATAAGAGGTGTCAGATGGGACTGGACAGCCAATGATCCATCCACCTTTCCACATTTTGCAGTGGCAGGAAATGAGCTCCTTTCGAGCCTCCTCACACAGCTTTGTGTCAGCTCTTTACAGGCCTGCCACAAAGACGAAGGTTTGATTTTTGTAATTCACAGAAATACCTTTTTTAAAAATGAAATTTCCCTACATGCTCTGCACAGAGGCAGCCGTTGCAGACACTAGGTAAGGAAATGTAAGCGAAATTCGTGATATCTGTGACTAAAATCCAAGGCCAGTCATAATACTTCTGAAAATAAGTATTATGTGATATTTTATAATGCCCTTTATAATTTAGGCATTTATTTCACACTGTATCTGTTAGGTGATATTACCTGGGGCAGGCAGGAGGATCGAAAGAACCTTTCTTACAAACCGAACCTCCACTCTTCCATTACTAAACTAGATGGAGAAGCATTTTCTCTCATTGCTGTGCACATCTAGCACAGGCAGGACCCTTCCTGCTGGACCTTAGCCCCTGCGAAGGCTTCATGGGGTAGATATTGGAGCAACACTCCTTTGAAGATTTCTCCTTGTACAGCACGTTGACTCTGCCTATCTGAGGTCATTTGGAGCATCAGGAACATAATTAAGGACAGATTTTCGAGACAAGACCTGTCATGGCGGTTGTGAAGTGTTATCTTTCATCCTGACAGAAGTACATAAACACTGAGTGTCACTTTCCTTCAGCATCCATTATGTGCTTGGTTAACGTTGCTTCCACAGGCATGGAGAAAATTAATCAGCCGCCCACTCATTTACGCGTCCCCTAATTGCGCACGCAGCTGAAGTAGCTGTCGCCCAGATTGCCAGAACTGGGTTCCCGGAGCATTTCGAGAAGCCTTCCTAATGAGCAGTTCTGATGCTGATCACATAACGAGCCTGAAGACAGAAGTGTGACCGTGACACTTGTGCAAACACATTTGGCTCGGCTCCTTTTTAATTAGCGCCTGGAAGCCGGGCTTGCCAAATTCTGGGGGCTGCCTGTGAAGAGGCAGTTTGATTGGGGTCAGCATCCAGTCGTGTGTGCTGCTGAGCACTCGCTGCTGCTTGATCCCTGCCGAAAGCCTGCAAGTCTGGGAGTTTTCCCCATCCACATCCAGTTGAACAAAAGTGCCTTGTCAGGCAGCTGAGGAAAATGAAAGCAGTGGGAGGGAGGCAAAGAGTTTCTCATCTCTGCCATCCTTCCATGGAAATGGTACCTTTTAACTCGCTGAGAGCCACAGCCTTTCTTCCCTGATGTTGTGTCACCTAGGGCCCTTTTGATATTTCAGCAAATAAAAATGATTTAGTGCTGTTTCCTCATACATCATCAGAACTGAGAATATCAACTGTGTGGAGCTTGCTTTCTACTGTACACAAAGCACAGAAAACAACTGAAATTGTACATAGCATCAAGCCTATAGGGTAAGCTCCTTTCGATATACACATGTGCTATTTATAACTTCTAAATTTATTTTCTGGCAGAAAGTTTAAGGAAAGCATGTGCAACATCCCCAAATTGCTTACACTAAAACACTGTTTTCAGAAAAGAGTCTGAGGAAGAAAAAGGGGTTGATCTTCAGTTTTTATCCTTCAAGGATGTCATAGCCTGTTGAAGAATAAGGAGTGAAATGAAAAGACATTGAATGAGATGTTTTCTGAAGCCTCACTTTTTACAGTTCTTTTGACATGTCATCTTGAGAGACTTTGAGCGACTTCAGAGCTGTCACATGATTTGTGGATGCCAAAAAAATCAGAAAGCCTTGGGAATAAAATCTTGGAACCAATGTTTTTATTTCTCCAGTGTGGTATGGTCAATGCAGCAGAATAATTAATGTTTGTGTGATTCCTAAAGAAGAAGGTACACATTATGGGCCATATTTACAGAGTAGGTTTCTTTTACTCTGTTTCACAGAGAATTATATGAATAACTCACCAAGTTTAAGTGATAAAGCAAACAAGGCTGCTGGGAAACACAGTGTAGCCAGGCTGTTGATACAAGAAATTAGTGAAGAAAACTATGTAAAATAAATTTTTGCTCTAAACTGAAGGAAATTGTACAAGAATTTAAGTCTGGAAACATGTGAATATGTCTTCATGTATTGTTTTTACTTGCAGGCCTGGGGGCTCGAATACCAAACATAATGGGAAAAGCTCTGAAGTTTCTGTAACTAAAAGCTTTCAAAAAGTGCATTGGAAATCAAGCTAAATAAAATAGCTTCAGAGAAACAAGAGTTGGCAGAATCTAAAAGGCCAAATATCTCTTAGAAGATATTTTGTAAGAATCTGGAATAGTTTGTCAGATAAAGAAGTCCAGGGGAATAGAAATGCACCCTCAAAGAGAACTTGCAAAAGTATGGGGAATTTGAGGAATGGCCTGTTCGGTAGAAACTGTTGAGGGCTAAATTGGAAGAACTATTGAGTCAGTGCTCACAAACCTCTGGGACCAGAACTTGCTGCCTGGCAGGTTCCAGCTCAAATTTTCAGCTTGTTGGCCCCTTCGTTTTTGCAATGTTTCTATTATTGTGATTTACAAATGGAAACCAGCCAAACCCAAGGTGTTCTGAACAAAGGTTTCATAATCTTGGCACTTTGTCTGTTACTTTGACAGAAGGAGGGACTAGCAGAAGAGACTCTTTTAGAAAGTGAGGTGTATTTTGAATTCTGTTTTACAGCCTGTCTTCCTTCTCTGTTTAGCCAAGGAAAAGTTCTTTCCTGACCGAGTAATGTTTCACAAAAGCAGTTATAAACCAGCTGAGAGCTGCTTTCACAGGTCTGTGCTTTATCTATCTCCTCACAGCATTGCTGGTGTGGAACGCACAGAGCTCTGGCACCTCAGGGAGATTGAAGAGGACAGTGGCACAGGAAGTGGCAAACGAAGGGGAAACAGAGCCTTGAAAGCTGTGCAAGTTTGGCATCATTTTGAAAGCCTTGGTGTTGGGCAGCCACACTATCTATAAGATCTTGCCTGCTAAGTTTGCCAGGAATTTATGACAGAAAAAGAAACAAGCTACTATAGGAGACACTTTGTCCGAAAGACTCCATCCTTTTATGAAAAACATTTTTGTGTGAGCACAGTCTATTAAACTGCACATAATCTGACGACTGTGATCTTAAGGTAAAACATTTTCCCCTTTCTCCCCCTTATAAATATATAAATATATTTTGACCCTTTTTTTTTTTTTTGCCTCCCTTCAAGGAAAAATGAGTTCATGAACTTTATCAGTAAACAACATTGCTCCTATCTGGACTTTTGTTTTCTTTTCAAGAGTTTTGCTGAGACATCTGTAGTTAAATCTTCATGATTTTGGACATATACTATTCAAGCTATTGCCTTTTCCTGCCTCCTAATATGGAAAAGCCATTCCTACTCAGTCATGCTCATAAACATTTGCATAAAGTGAGTTGTGTACTTGAATTGGGGCCTCCGACATATCCTGTTTGATATAGTAGACCTCATAAAAACAAAGACAAGACAGATGCAATTTGTGCCTGTCTGGAAGTGAAGTGCTTCTCTGCTTCACTCGCATGAGCATCACAGTCTGGCAGAGAAAGGAACATCTGGGTACTGCCTGCTTTTCAAAAAGCCCTGACAGAAGAGGAATCCTTTTATAATGCAATTAAGTAGTAAGTGTGTGAAAACCATATCTGTAAAGTATAAATAGTTTCTGAACACTCCAAAGCATTTTTGGCTTTGGTTGTTGATATGAAATGCTATATGCAGATTCTGTAAGTTTTCTGTCTGTAGTGCAAACTCTGCCAAAGTTAAAAATGTAAAAGCGGCCTGAGATAATTTTAATTTCATTTTTATTAACAAGCAAGCCAGAAATGCCTGCAAAAGGGAGAGGACATACAAAGTTGACTTATTTTTTCCTAGCACATGGGTGCAGAAGCACTTAAACCAGGTCAATGTATTTTTCCATTAAATTCTCAGTTAAAGTGTGAACACTTCTTAGAGTAACAACCGCTATTCGTGTCTCTGGTCTCTTTAGTGAGTGTGCTTTGAAGACTTGTGAAATCTTACTCTCTTTTCTGGGTACAAACCTGTCTTATGATGAAAAACTGCTCAATAGTAAGGCGAAGAAAGCCCAGTAGCCAATTTCTTGGTGTTAGCAAAAACATCTGGGCAATTGCTGCAGCCTTTGCCTTGAAACCTACCCACCTTCACCCAGAACTATCTTCTCATCCTCTGCTGAAGAGGGTGGATGGTCAAATAGGTTGGGAATATCTGATAGAAATGGATTTAATACATTGAACACCTCCCTGCAGTGCAGTGCAGTGCAGTCCAGTCCAGATACCAGTGTTGGAGGAAGCTGCTCTGATGTGTCCTTGCTCCTCCACTCCTTTTTGCATGCCCTGGGAAGTACCACACTCTCCATCTTCTCATTGCTGAGTCACCAGTGCCAAAATTCAGATCAGACCTTTCTAGGGAATATGAACCTAAACATATGGAAAAGGCAAATTCTGCCACTCTGCCTTAACATAAAATCCGTGTTGGGGCAGAGAAATGAGCCTGGATCTCTGGGAATCAGCTTTTCTTGCTGGATCATCTTGCCTTTCCACACACAGAGAATCTTAGACAAGAAAATTTATGGTTTACATATTAATAATAAAAAAAAAAAAATCTCAAATTGTATTTCTTGTATGATGTGCAGCAATACTCATGAGGAAACAGTGAACTCCCATCATTAAGGATTGACTATGTGAATGTGACCTATCACAAAGATTCAGGGAGGACAGCAGTGCTCTGTGGAGAACTCTATCATTTAGGTCAGGGGATTTTTTTTTTTTTTTACTACTCTTTTTTAAAGGAGAAAAACAATCGCAAGGTGGCCAGCCAGAAAGCCTAGGGGAACCATTCATACTCAAGGTGTTAGCACTAAAAGGCACAATAGGAAGCAGATGTGCAGAAAAACAAAATAAAACTGCAGGCAGGAAGGACTACCTCGGGCTACGACTGTTCCTACTGTTACTAGTTAATGAGAACTCCACAAGGAATCACTGATTTAATTACAGCTCACGGGCAACATGCTAGCTTATCCTTTTTAAATTATGCATTAGAAGTGTGTGTAGCAAATGTAGGCTTTCGCGTGGTCCAACATCCAGCAAGGAGGAGGAGACCTTTGATATTAAAAATATTCAGTGTGCAGGGGGCAGGCATGGTGCCAGGTGTCCAGAGAAGAGAAAAGTGCTGTGTGGGAACATTTTCCACGACACCATTTGGGAGCTGGATCTGGCTCACAGGCTTGCCCTGTGCTGTAAGATCAAGTGCTTGGGCTGAATTAGGGTTACCCTAATTAATTTCTCTGTCACATTTCAGTAAATATGGCAGGTCCTAGATCGAGATACAGTGAAATTACTATCAAACCTGAAAAAATTACTTTGAGTGAAATTTCAGGTCATTCCCAAGGTTATATGAATCAGCAGTTTTTCCTGAAATAGGACTAAATCCATGACTTTTATGCTGAAGAATGAAGGCTAAACCCAGGTTTATAAGCTATTTTAGAGGCCACTTCCCTATTCAGATAACAAAAAAAAAAAAAATTAAATTTTTAGTTTGCAAGAGTATTACAGAAAATATAACCCAGAGATTTTTCATGGTTTCTGCTCCTCTCACCGACCTGATCCAAAAAAAGAGAAGGTAGAAGAGTTGAAAAAAAAAAAAAGTCTGGTGATATTAAATGGTCTCCTGAATGCAAAAGATGCCGTTAGGAACATTAAAGGAAATTTATGCACAGCTCCTGTGTGTCAGGGCTCAATTTTTTCCAAAAACTTTAGTGTTCAACCGGATGTGTCAGAAACTAAACTGAGTGCAATTGGATGCCAAGAAACTGATGGTAAAGAACATCTAGCACCATATATCACCGAGAAATCATTCCGGAGGGGATAAAGATATGCAACGATTGGAAACAAAAAAAGTAAATTTCCCTATAAAATGGGCTTAGGAAGCACTTTTCTGTTATTTCTTACAAAAATTCTTCTTAGTAAAAGATTATGGGCTCTCAGTATGAATAAATATAGAGAGGAAAAGGGTGAATGTTAGAGAGATTTTGATAGCAGGCAGCGTGTCCCATCAGTAGCAAAGTGTTGGGCACGTACCTGGACAGGCTCTCCTGGCAGGGAAGAACATTTATCCACGGGTTTCTTTCAACTAGGGAACTCCCACATTGAGGCATGTATCAGATATTTGGGTTTTTCCCCCCACGTGCATAGAGATTTTAGAGCACGGCTAAGAGATTTCCGTGTCGGGATTATTCTGACATTCGTTCCACATGAGATGGAAAAGGGCCAGGCTGGAAAAGCTGGAGGGAAGAAACATCCTTCCAGGCGGGGGGCATTCGGGGCGTTGTAGAGGCTGCCCTCCCAGTGCTTTGCTTTGTTCCCTCAGCATGAGAAGGAGGGGGGACAGCTCAGACCCGCTCGTCCCATTTGTCACCCTAACTCAGTATTTGTTGCCCGGGTACTGTGCAAATCAGAGAGTCCCTTGGGTGTTTTTTGCGTGTGTGCTGGGCTGGGCGGGGGAGCTGGCTGCTCTCCTGCCCTCCCACACATTCCATGAGCTCCAGACGGGTGAGTGGTTTGTATAACTCTGTACGTGCAGTACGGAACCGGCCTCAGCAGCAACAAATGGGTTTTGGTTTGTCAGCAGCATCATGTTAATGCATGTATGCGTGTAAATTTAACCATATAAATGTATATTGGTAGTTTAGGAAGCTGTCTAAGGCGACTGCAAAGTCCTCATTAGCTCTCACTAATTGCAGAATGGTTTGGGTTGGAAGGAACCATTGAAAGTCGTCTAGTCCAACCTCGCTGAGATGAGCAGGGACGCCTTCAGCTGGACCAGATTGCTCTCACACAGGTCTTTCCATGCTGAGCAAGCCCCGGGTATTTTCTCAGGACCCCTGAATAAATGTACAGCATGCAGAAAGGTAGTGGAAATCTGTAACTGACAGCCAGTATGTATGTTCAGTTTCACAGAACACACTGTCACACTGGAGATAATCATCGTTTTGGCCAACTGCAGCAGGTCAAAATGCTTTCCTGAGTTTGTTTTTTGCTGATGGTTTGAATTATGTTTATTTAGAAGAGAAAGGATCCTAAGTGATATTTCCATTGCCACACGTTAGACATTATAATCCACAAACAAACACCGAGACAGCCCAGGTTTTCAAAAATCAGACAATAAACTGCTTCCTGTCTATAGGTGACTAATGAAGAACTGAATCGGGATTGCAGTGTTGCTTTTAACTTAGTTTTGCAGATCCCTTCTGAAAACCAAAGTGAACTCCAAAGGACAAAGTTCCCCAGCCAGCTGATGCTCTCTGTGGATGTTGAACTGTGCAGTTCAGCCGGCTGTGCTGAGTGGGGTGATATTTATTTCTCCCTTTTCCTAAACTGGCTAAATGAATTAGGGTTCAAACTGTATATTTGCTCTAGAATTTCATCTAATTCCGCTCTCATCGCAGCACAACATTTAAACATAAAATAAAATAGTAAACTCAATCTTTCTGAGTCTATGCCTTGTTGACATTGAACCTCGCACAGTCCTTACACCGTCTGCTTGGGACGACATGGCGCTATTAGATCAACAATACCAGCTGTTTTTTTAATTCTCTTGGGAGCCAAATTTTAAATAAAGCTAAATATTAGGTCTGTGCTTAGATCTGTTCTATAAATATTACCATTAATTTAGGAGACATTTGTTTTGAGGTTTTTTTTACATTTAATTTTTATTGTTGATCTTTACAATCTTGCATTTGTCATTGTTTTTTAAGGTATTCATAATAAGTGTTTTGTTTAGCATAAGTCTGTGGTGCAATTTTTCTGTCATGATTAGATGTTTCTAATAGGCTCCAGGGTTTGTTTGCTTTGTCTCTGTAGTCATTTTAATTACAGGACCACATACTATTTGTCACTGAGTGTCGGAAAGAGCAGGGGGCTGAGACTTGAAAGGATTTGAAATAATTTGCCTTGTTCTGAGTGTTTCAGTGATGTTTTTTGACTCCCCTCAAAAATCACTTGCATCTGTGTCTGAAATGGGCTCTCAAATGGACAGCAAGAATCATGGAATGGTTTGAGTTGGAAGGGACATTAGGGATTGTTTAGTTCCAACACCCTGCCGTGGGCAAGGACACTTTTCGCTATCCCAGGTTGCTCAGAGCCCCATCCAACCTGGCCTTGAACATTCCCAGGGATGGGGCACATTCTCTGGGCAACCTGTGCTGGTGCCTCACCACGCTCACAGCGAAGAATTTCTTCCTAATATCCAATCTAAAATGGCTGTCTGTCAGTTTAAAGCCATTCCCCTTTGTCCTGTCACTCCAGGCCTTTGTAAAAACTTCTCCAACATTCCTGTGGCCCCTTCAGGTACTGGAAGGGGCTCTAAGGTCACCCCAAAGCCTTCTCTTCTCCAGGCTGAGAGAAGAGACCTACCCTTCCCCATCTCTCTCATCCAGGGTGTGTGTTCTCCCAGTAGCAGGCAGGGCTGTTCAGGATGGTGACACACGATAGAAGGAAAAATCATGAATACATAAGACTAATTTGCTAAAGGTGAATGGCTTTTATGCACGGAGATGCCGAGGATTAATCAGCATTGGCTACCAGCAGACGAGACATTTTCATAGCACAGCTGCTGACGTATCCAGCATTATCTGTCCTTTAACACAAAGCTCGTGCATCGTACGTGGATTTGCCCCGCACGCTCGCTGTGTTTCTTTGGCAGAATTGTATCGGGCCACACAGGCCCCAGAGAAACCGGAGCAGTGCCTTCCTGCCATTGTGCACCAGGAAGGGCCGGCCGAGCGCCTGCAATTCCCCTCCCTCGGTTCTGGGATGCATTATTTTTAAACAAGAGCCCGAGTAACAGGAGCGGAAAGCTGCTCCTCCACGGCGCAGGAACAGCCGCCGAGTTACGGGACCAGCAGATCCTCTCTGCAGCACCCCCGAGCTGGTACCGACACCTGCTTCACTGGTGTTACAATCCCACATTCTTACTGCACTGGAAGTGGAAAAATAACCCCACCTCCATGTCAGAGAGATCTCCAAGAGAGAAAATCTGAGGCCAGATGCATTAAGACCCTTCTGTGCGAATCAACGTGAAAATCAGAAGCAAAATTTTTCGGCCCTTGCATCCCTTCCCATCTCTTTTGGTCCAGGACACGTGAAGGGATGAAGCTCTGGCTTCACATGCCACAGTGAGCTACTATCCCCCCAACGCTCAAATACTGTCTGTCTGTGCTGCTTCCTGGAAGATTAAGCTATCATTTTGGGCTGGAAGGTTGTAATTTGTGAGGCTTCACCAGAGATAACTGGGTTTTGTTTGTTTCTGCATCAAATGGGAACATGGATAAGGCTTAACCGCAGAAAATAGCATAATTTCCAAAGTATTAGGGAGGATGAAGGACAATAGCTTGAGAAAAGATGGTGATTTTCTAAGTCTGATATTCCCACCATTTGTACCAAAGTAAATCCACAAGAACTGTGATTTTCTTTCAAATGCAGAGAGACACAGCATCTTTTAAAAACTATGAAACTGTGGGAGGAAAAATGTCAGGGAAAGGGCACCAAAAAAAGAGATGTAAAGGGCTTTATGAGGGAAAAAAGTTAAGAAATAAAGCCTGTGTGTTGGATGAGTTGAAATGTCAAATACCTCAGTTTATACCCGCTGGTTAAAAGTACACTCAGTATACCCCAAATACCTGTGAGATTCATCTAGAATTAGTGATGTGTTCCACTGCATAAAGCAAATATGGAAAGAACTTGATTTCAGATTATTGAAGCAAATTGGAAAAATAAGGGATTTTCTGCTAGTGATTTGATTGGCTGCCAAATAATTCTTGAATATATGCAGCATTTCACAATCTAGATAGAGAAATGAGTTTATCGAGTTAATTTTTGCTTTTTATTAAAAATAGAATTTAAAATAAACAGACTTTTATTACATTTTGTTGTATAAAATCATGATTAAAATAAATGGGGGAAATTCTGAATACACCCTAATACAGAAAAATGTAATTTCCCACTGATGTGCCAGGCAACATTTCTTCGTGTACGTATGTTTTGGTCCCATTTTTTATGAGAATTTGAAGCACAAAAAGGAATGAAATAGTGACAAAACTGTTTTAACCAGATTGCTCTGCAGAGGTATGTGTCAGAGAGAAATTTTCCCACCATTCAGAGGGTGGTGAAAGCCTCCCAAGTACAGTGGGTCTCTGAGCAGGAGCTGCACATTCCTGCCTTGGAAAAGCACCTCCAGCACTGCGGACACCACAGAAAACAAATATCTTATACTTCTTTTATTACTCGATCAAGCTATTTGGGGTAAAAGTATCTCATGTCCTGAAGCTTTTGTTTCTCAGTCCCTTTCAGTCACATCCTCCCGTTTGTCACTTTTGTAGAAAGAAGTTCCAAGGTGCTTTGGCAAAGGTTCCTGGAAGCACTTTCAGGTTTTAAAGACCCCCTCTAGGAACACCCCCTGAGCCGCCTAGAGCAAGTTTTCGAGGCTCCAGCCTTACACAGTCTTGTTTTTGTGATGCTTAAGTTTTGGAAAAAAGGAGCAGAGAATATCTGTCTAATGAACAGCATCCAAGACTTAAAGACAACTCAGATTAGACATTGCAATTAAATCCTTAGCCTGAAAAATCCATGCTAAGCCTCTGAGCAGTATCAGCAACAACAGGAAAAAGCTTTTCCTCTCTGTACCTCCAGCACTTAAACTTGGGAAGGGCTTTTACTGATGAGGCTGAAGTGGGATTTAACACTAAAGGCCAGAGCAAAATGGGTGTTGTGAAGGTAGGCTGATAAATCAGACAATTTATTCCAGCTGCGGATTTGGCTCCTAATAAATTGTTAGTTTTACAGAGACATATTAAAATAATAAAAGTCAGTGAATCAGCAATCTTCACAGCAAACCAAGTTACAGAAAGTTCAATCCACATAAGAAGCTCTCTTTCTCCAAACATTTGGACATCATCTCTGTCTGCTGTGTCTTTTTGAGTTTCCTCTTTCTAATTCTGAGCAAATTACTGCGTGGAGCTACTTCCATGTGTCAGAGCCGGTGCCGAGCAGCAGCTGCAGCCAGGATACACCACTGCTGCCCCAGCCTGATGCAGCCGGGGAAGCAGCAAGCTGCTGTCAAGAGGATCCTCTTCTCTGGCTGTTTGCACAAGAAAATCTTGAGTTTCTGAAAAGTGCAATAGTTCCCTCCCTCTTATTCACCCCCAAACAGCACAATTTAACCAAATATATGGCTTTTCCTGTAGGAATTATCTTCTTTTTATTGGAGGAATTGTCTGCAAGCAAATGAGGGAAGAACAAGGGGGTTTCAGGCAGTGAAAACTGGGAGCATTAGCAGGGAGCAGCCCTGGGTACCTCAGTGTTCTCCTGGGGCTGTCTGAAAAGTGCCTTCAAACTGATGGTTATATCTTCTCCTGAGTAAGACTTGTCCAGGGGAAAAAAAAAAAAAAGGTCTCCAGTGCTTTTTATGCTTGGTAATACAGATATATTGGTCTCGGGAGAAAAAGTTCTTAATTAGAATTTGGAAGTAATAGAAATTTACTACAGATGTATTGGGAAAGTAAGGGGATATGCTCATAATCAGAATTCTTCTCCTGCTATTTCCACCTTTTTTGGGTTATACATAATGGTTGGGTTCTGCTTTTCAAATGGAAGTAAAGAGTTGTGAGTGAAATCACACACATGACACATTAGTGGAAATAAAAAAGCAGCTAATTTTAGAATAAAAATCATTGGTGTCCCCTTTTACTCTGTTTTCAGCAGCTAATCAGTTTTAATGAAAGCATTTTTGATGGATGGGAGAAACTAGCTGGCAACCAAACTGGAGGAAATTGACAGTGAATACATCAGCTGGGAAGAGTCATCTGTTCTGTAGCTCTTTAGCGAGTGACCATATATTTTAAATTTGTGTTACATCAGAGCTGGTAAAATTGTTGAGCTGCTCTGCCGACTGTATTGAAGCCGACCCACGAACTTTGCATGCAGAAATATTTGTTCATGTTAACCAGACAGAAACATTACATTTGCTGTTGCTGTGACTTAAATCCATCTGTCCTGACGCATAGAAAGGAAGCTTAAATGTGGCCTGTGTTTATAACAGCAAAACTATGTGTGTGTGCACATTTATATGCATTTATTATATAGAAAGCAATGTAGGGATTATGACTGCTAAATCCAGGTATTATATTGGTTTATGGACCTTTCATACATACACTTAAGAGAGCCTTTGTGGGATTTATTTTTATACGTGTTTCTGAAGGCAACTGAAATAATAGCCGTGACAGTGGGTTTTCTCACAAAAACTGACTTGTCACACCCCTGACACATTTCTTTTACCAAATTACACACGAGCCTTATGTAGAGCTTCTCCTGCTCATGCGTTTCATCTTTTTCCCCCTTTTTCCTTTTTTCCACCTTATTCTTAATTAATGTGAGCTATGAGTTTTAATTATGGCTAATGAATGAAGAGGAGGGGGAAGAAACCAAGTGTTGATTTCCCATAATATCTTCACATATTTAAATTTTTAGAGAAAATCAAAACGTCGTCTTGTTGGATACAGGTGAAGAAAAGTCAGTATTAGGTTCTCCTGAAAACAGGAAGATTTGTTGCAGGTTTCCTTGCAGTTTGCTGATTTGCAGAGGTTTTCGTATATGATAAGAAGACAGATGATGCTCAGACTTAACTGTGACACATGAAGCAGAAGCAGAAGTCCGTGTTTTGGTTAAATAAAACTGCTTGTGTAGCATAGTGAGCCAGGTGAGTGAGTTCTCATGATTTCATTTATTTAATGTATTTAATTTAAAGTATTATTGGTGGAGGAACACCACAGGAAGAGCTGTTTAGAAAAATCTGCCTGGTGCAATGATACGTGCTACTCTCCAACTAATGAAAAAGCTGTGAAAAGCTGAAGATCACTCTTTTTCCAACCCAGCCCCAAACCTCGCACCAGCAGCAACAGAGAGACCAGCCATCCCCACAGAATCCCCTGACCCACGTTATTAATCAGGGCTGTAATATTGAAATAAACCTGCATTTGAACACATGCCAGAGCCCACCTCCGTGGCCGTGTCAGTCCAGCACCAGGGCTGCAAATGCCAGACGGGAATGCAGCAGACAGCAAGAAGTTGGGGAGGTGTGATGGCTGGCCAGTCCTCTCTGGAGGACTCTAAGTGCATTCAATATGCTACAGAGCCAAGGGATTAATTTTGGGATTTATTGGCTTTGCAGTGACGAGTGAATGCAGCAGGGAAACGATGAGCGGGGAAAAAAACCAGTGCAATTAAAGTCATAGGACTGTGCACACTTGAAATACGACTGCAACTGTCCAGCCTATGCCTTCCCCCAAATAAATAAAACTGGCTTCCAAGTCAGTGATGGGAGCCAAGATGTTGTGGAGAGGGTAAAAAGCAAAAAAAAAAGAAAAAAAAAGGCATCCCTTCCATCTGGGCATGGGGTTTATATCCATAATCTCTGAGGAAACCAAACAAGTAAAGGATGCATTTTTCATCCCTCTCCCACCCTGAGAACTGCAATTGTGGTAGAGGTTCCTACCCACTTTCACGTGGGAACGGAGAGCGAGTTCCACCAACGAGTGAGGAGCCTTGTCTTCAGTATTCCCTGGAGAACAGAAAAGATGGAACCAGTAAAGCCCCATCAGGTTTCTTTATTTCTGTTGGAATGTGGGAAACTGAGCTTTTAGGTATTGTGAAATCTCGGCTCCTTCTACCCAATGAACTTAGAAGAATTTATTGCAAGAAGAGATGATATTGAGGTTCAGTTTTATTTGTATTCAAAGGTCTGGTTTTGAACTTGGCAGGACAAACTTTTTGCAGGGTTTGGCTGTTCTTGCAGAACCTAATCCAAAGCCCATTGAAGTCAGGACAAATCTCTCCCTAGACTCCAGTGAATTCTGGGTCAGACCCCTACAGTAACATTGATTCTGATGGTTGCAGAGGTTGAGATTTTATTACTGCAATCAACATAAAATATGCCTGGCTTTCGTTTTAGATATTTCCCTCTTTCTTTTGCGTAGAGTTCAAGAAATAATAATATTTACTTTTTCTGGGGAAAATATTTATTTATCACTGTACAAAATTATGAAGTATAATTATTGTTATATGAAGTTACATGGAATTCTATGAAAAATTGTGCTCAAAATTCTGTGCATTTCTCTTGCTTAATTTCCTCATGTCTTCTGATGCTTATTCCATTTTTACATTACAAGACATGCAGTTTTTAATTCCTTTTCCAGACGAAGATCTTCCCCCAGAAAGGAAAATAACATGAGCAGAGACTACAGCAGACTTCATCCAGGCTGGAGCCCTAATTGTGCATATAATTCTGGCTATAGTTTTACTGACATTAATGTTGGTGAATTTTGCACTCAATGCATGGCTACCATTGAATATAAATTGGGGTCTGCTGAGCCATTTTGAGGCCATTTTGGAGTTTACACCATGGCAAAGAGAACAAGCAGGTGGCCCTTCCCTCATAGGACGTCTGGGATAATAACAGGTTTTTTCTGCCCCATGGTAATTGGTGTTTATAGACACACTTATTTTTTAAGGAGCTCTAACTTACAGTTTCACTTTTAAAAAGTTTTATTTAACCTGATCTCAAAAAAAAAAAAAAGAAAAGCTGTTAGCCTTTTTTTCTTCTTTTTTTGCATCTTTTTTTTTAATTCCTGTATTTGACAGTTAATTATCAAGCTAGAATTCTACTACAAAATTATTCTTTTCTTTTTTTAATTGGGATACAAAATCACTTTCTGCATTTGGGGTTTAAATCTGCTCAGGCCACATTCAAAGCCCTGTGCCTGCTACCCAGGTGACTCCAGTAAGCAGTGCCTTAACATTTTGAGGTTTGCAATGTCAAACCCAAAATCATTAAACAGGGAATTTTGGGAGGAGTGAGAGGTTGTGGAAACTTCATATGTTCTTTTGTGTTACAGTCTCAAAATCTCTACAATGCAAATAATGGGTAGAAAAATATTTTGCGTCCGGAATGAAAAATTTAGGTGGGTGAAATTGTCATGTTTTGAATATTTTTGGTAAGAAAGGTGAAGTGATTTTATACCCAGTAGTATTTAATCCCCAAGGTTACTTTCAGATGGAAGAAAGGCAGAGCATTAAGTGTTGTGCAGCTTGAGGAGTGATGGATAGTGCTGTTATAAATTCAAATCACCCAGCCCTTGATTTATTCAGGAATTTCCAAGAGTATGGCAATATATATTTCTGATTTCCACTGAGGATGAATCTGGTGAAAGGAAAGAGAAATTATTTGCTAAAATATAAGCTGGAATGAGGTAGTGGATGCCAATGTTAACACTCCTAAAGAAGAGCTGTTTCCTGAATTAGGCTGCGGAGCAAGGAGCGCTTTCTGCGCCGAATTGCCAGTGCTGCTGACAGACAGTCCCCCTACAGGAGGGCTGGTGGGTTTGATTAAAAGCTGGTGATGAGAGCTTTCACTGCCACTCCTACCAGAGCCCCTGCCCTCCACAGCAGCCTCCTGGCTGAGGAGACAGCAGCTTGCAGGGAAAGAGGTTGGGGGTATTCCTCTACCCCTTCTGGCTCCTCATAGGATCATGGAAAAGAAATTTTGAATTACAGCTGCATCAATATGAAAAGTGACAGTCACTTTGATGGGAGGTGTCCAGTTAGCTCAGAACTCTACATTTCAAGCAGTGAATAAAAGGCACCTGAGTTACAGCTCTAAATATAATAATCTGCACGTGAATAGCACTTTTCAGCTGAGAAGCTGAAGCAGCTTGAAGATATTAACAAATTCCCTCCGTCACGTATGGAGACAGGAAGCACTATTATTGCATTTGGGATTTGGGGAAGATTGAGATACCTAGGAGTTAGTTTGTCCAAGGTGGCAGGGGGAATCAGTGGCAGAGCAGGATAAAGCCGTGAGGACTGTGCCTGTGTGGCTGAACCCTCGCTGCTTATTCTTTCTTAGTCTTTCCTAGTCTTTCACAGCATGTCTCTGATTAAAAAAAATACCTTCTCATGTGTCAGGCTGTAGTAAGGGTCATGTGAGGCATAGGGTGACCCTTGCTGACCAGCAGACGAGGGCTATGTATGACCAGGACTGGGCAATATATTCAGTTTACAACTTTGCTCGGTGAGTACAAACTGGGCATAGAAAACTGTGACCACAATATGTTCCCTTATTACTCAAGGAGGTGGAAGACAAGGTCAAGCTCTCAGAATTGCAGTCATTTTTTTAGAAATGGTTTTATTTTTTATTGCTGCTGTGAGGGATACCAATAAAGCCAACCTAAGCACATAGGAATTTCAACTCTGCATCTACCCTAAAATATTTAAATTTTCTTGAAACTCTCACTCGTAAGGAACAGAAAGCCTACACCAAGCTGAACTTTCTAGACTGTTGTAGGGTACCATTAGGCTTCTTTCAGGCCTGGTCAGCTGGAGTTCTGTGACTGATCTCTGCATACAAAGAAATGAAAATAGCTGGTGTCGGGGCTGGGTTCAGCCTGCCTTGACCTTAGGAGAAGGACTAGGAAAACAGAAACCCAGGGAGGGAAAAGCCTGTTGCTGTCAGTGTTTAAAGTGTAGAGGTTACAGCCGGCCTCTCCGCCAAAACCTCACGTCCGCAGCTTGTTGTTTCTTTCAAAAATTTCTAAACACACAAAGGCTGTGCATTGGTCTAAATTTCTGGCTCACCCATAGTTTCTTACGGCATGCATCAGCAAATGGAGGGTCTGGAGAGAAAGTCTGGTGGGGAGCAGCTGAGGGATCTGGGGCTGCTTAGCCTGGAGAAAAGGGGTCTCAGGGGGATGTTCTCACTCTCCACAAGCACCTGAAAGGAGGTTGTAGCCAGGTGGGGCTTGGTCTCTTCTCCCAGGTAACGAGAGACAGGATGAGAGGAAACAACTGCAAGTTGTGCCGAGGAGGTTTGGATTGGATATGAGGAAAAAATTTTCGGTGAAAGGGTGGTCAGGCATTGGAACAGGGAAGTGGTGGAGTGCCCATCCCTGGAAGTGTTCATCATGCTGGGGACGTGGCTTAGTGGTGGGCTTGGCAGTGCTGGGTTGGTTTGGCTCAATGATCTTCAGGGTAGTTTCAAACCTCTCCAATTCTATTCTCTGAGACCGTGAGCTGTTTAAAATGCAGAGAAAGCTGGTGGCCAGCAGTGTTTTCTTGATGGAAAAATCCAAATAGTTTGGGAAAATATGAATCTCCAAACTTTGAGAATCTGTTAACAGACTGTGGGGAATATGAAATAACATGCATTTATTGAAAAGGCCTTGATGAAGTCTTTTTGAAAGCCTCTGCATTTAAGAACCAGAGTCTTTTGTGATTTGACCTCCCAACAGCAACTTTTTTTTTTTTTTTGCAGAGGGAAAGAAATGTTAAATGCTGTGACTGCTAGACTGGGAACTTAGTTCAGCTAACATCAGGTTTATGACCCAGGATGGAGGTAAATGGCCAAACCCCATCAACACCCCATTAATCCAAGGATGATCAAGTAACATTGCATTTGGCAAAGCCACAAATAACCATGCAATAACATTGTAATTCTATGGTAATTTCTTACACATGGTTATTGATGCCCTGTAAAATAATGTGTTACCAATAATCCCATATTACCTCTCTGCTCTTAAATATAAGGTCACTGACAGACCACGACTGTTTAATGTACTTTCAGTCTCAAACAGAAATCTTATACAATGGTTATAAAAATGAACCTTAGTGGGTGACCCTCTTTGCTCTTCTTTAATTTTTTTCCTCAGAATGTGTCACATATACATCAGTGGGACTCTAGATAGTTTGTAGGTTATTGGATTTAATTTACATTTAGCATTTCCTTCCCACATTTCACCTTAAAATTCTACTTAAAATTAGGACTTTTGTCAGAGATCTGGGTTGTATAGGCTATTCCCACTTTCTAGGGTGGAGACTGAAGACGTAGTTGAGAGGAAAATGACTCCTGCATTAGGAATCAAACCATCCCAAAACCAACCAAATACCACAACACTGTGCCATGCACCTATGGTTTATTTTGAGCATCAGTTATTGGTGAATTGGTAAGAAAAATTGGGTGCTCCTGTTCCAACCTCCTACTGTGAAGTTACCTAGAAACCTTCCTGAGAGCCAGAAGGATTTGTCAGGACAGGGAGAGCAGACAGGGAGACTTACCTAAGAGATAAACTAGTGTCATGCCAGGTTTGTGTCCCTCAAACCTGGACCTTGTTTGACCCAAGATAACTGTAATTTTTAATATAAAATTTTCTACCTGCGTGCAGAGGAACCTGTATTCCTCCATACGCTGCTGTTTTTACATGGAAGAAATTTTGTGTCTTTATGATAGAACTCACTCATAGTCTAGACTTTTTTATCATAGAATCATGGAATGGTTTAGGTTGGAAAAAACTCTTAAAGATCATTTCTTTACAACCCTCCTGCCATGTGCAGGCACACCTTCCACTAGAGCAGGCTGCTCAAAGCCCCATTTTTAACCCTTTATCCTCTTCAGAAAAGATTGAAAAAATATATTAATTCTAACTTGAAACTTTGGTCTTGAATACTCTTAAAATTAAAAAAGATTTTGAACTGAATTTACCTTGTATTCTAGGGCTAACCCTCTTGTCTTCATAAACCAGACATTGGAAAATATTTATGTGGAGTCAAATCGTGTTTTGGCAATTTATATGTAGCTTTAATTAGGAATATCTAATGAATTAGATATTAGATATAGTCCGGCCACAAAAACCTTGATCAGACACACAGCCAAGAACACATTTTTCTCCCACAGCTGAGGCACCTCAGAGCTTCTCCTGCTGCTCAACATCCCCCAGGCTTCCACCTTCCACAAATCCATGGCCTGAGGCAGGGGAGTGCTTGCACACTTTAAAACCCCATTTTATTCTTTTGCTTATGTACGGCTCTGGGGCTGTGAGAGTCAGTTTTACGTCTGCAGTTCATCAGGGCTGGTATGTTTTGTGCAGCGGGGTAGCAAAATTTAACAGCAGTTATTATCATTCCTACGCAGAGGAGATGTGGAGCTGGGGGTTTATAACATTCTCCAAGAAGCTGTCGAGGACAAGACCGGGTCAGGCTTTTCAGAAAAAACAAACAACAACAAAAAATAGCGCTGTAAGATGGAAGAGGAATCCCAAGAATGGTAACGGCCCTCTATGCAGAAAAGAGTGGAGAATCCAACAATCCAGCAATCCCACCAGCTTCATATTCCCTAGGGCCTGACTGGAATTAGCATCTGACTGGGCTTCCTTTCACCAGCTGTGATTGTCAGGTAAACAGACCAAGGGGAAAATAGAGACATCTGTGCCTGGAAATGGCAGAGTTCCCCTGGCCCATAAACCCGCTGGAAGTCACGTTTGCTGGGCCGTGCTGGGCGCTAATGAACGAGAGCAGCGTCTCTGTCTCTGGCCCGACACGACGCTCTCCAAACTGCGCTTCTGAACTTAATTAGTTTTTAGGAGCCTATTTCTGTGCTCTCTATACAGCTGTGGAGCACAAGGAATCGTGCGGTTTCCGTGACCTTTTGCTGCTCCTTGCAGCGTTTTCTCTGATGCTGCCTCTCAGCCGTCCCTTCCACCCCATCGTGTTATCACGTGCGTTATTCACGTCCCTGGAAGACGCGGCTCAGGACGCAAACACAATTTATGTGTTTCACAAGATCTTCTGCATCTTCTGTATCAGTGAGAGAACCATAGGGCTCCTTTCCAGTGCTGCTGACTGGGATTCAGCTGGTGCTGTCCACGGCATGGAAAACCCTGCTGATCTTCGGAGATGTGAGCAGCACTCACTCCTCACACAGACCCTTATGAGAGACAGCTTTCGACCTGGGCATTGGCGGATCAGAGGATGTCACACACCCTGTAAGCTCTGTTCTGAAATACCCTCCTGCAGTCACTGGGTGAGGCAATTCTGGTCATCAGAGCTAGGGTAGAAACTAGGGGTGAGCCTCAAGGCTGCTCTAATCTGTACTTGATCTCCAGTGTACAGCAGCAAAGGGCACAGCAAAGCAGGTGCCAATTCTGGTCTCTTGCAAGCAGATTCTGCCTCACTTTATATAAATATCTTATATAAAAACAATGTTCTTGTGAAGTTAAACCGTGAAGATATGATTCCTCTAACTTTTTTAAAAAAAATCCCTAATTACTGAGTCAAGAAGAGTATTTTAAACTCTAAGTTTTAATAAATTATGATTTCTCTTAAGGGATTGGATAAAGAAAGNTCTAACTTAAAAAAAACAAATTCCCTAATTACTGAGTCAAGAAGAGTATTTTAAACTCTAAGTTTTAATAA
Organism: Melanocharis versteri; assembly: GCA_013397845.1. NCBI lineage: Eukaryota > Metazoa > Chordata > Aves > Passeriformes > Melanocharitidae > Melanocharis > Melanocharis versteri. Next base: position 1,174,053 of record VZTG01003864.1, read on the forward strand.
ATTATGATTTCTCTTAAGGGATTGGATAAAGAAAGATTCTCTATGGCTCAAGATTACATGCCAAGCTTTTGAACCTGCAATGAAGATGCAAAGTTAAAAATCTACTTTTTATGCTAATTGTCAGGCTTATAGAGCCATTTGGATTTGTTAAGTCCATTTGCATGTCTGATAGTCAGTAGGATCATTTACTGGCAAGATTACTATGGGCAGCAGCACTTGCTTTTTTTCCTGCAGCTTCCATCCTTCTTCCATGATAATCCTTGGTCCTGTCACTAAAAATTAGCCTTTTCCCAAATAGAAATACAGCTGCTCTTCTCTCACAAAATCCAATAATACATATTCTGTTTGGTGATTAGCTGAAAATTGCAGACTGAGCTTTTTAAAATTTTGTTTAACGAGGAGAGAAAATAACCATAAGTGCATGCTTTAGGTTCCTAAACCACCTTACACTCTGAAGGGTGTACCTGGGCATGAGGGTGTAGAAAAGGTTCTTAGCCCCCTAGGATTTAGCATTAACTTCCAGGCACTTGCCAGCACTGAAGTGCTAATTTAAAGCCTTTTGATTTGGCACAATTCACTTCAACACGCGGAGGCGAGCGCAGAAAGAAAGAGCGCCAAGCCCCCTTGGAAGGGACAGCGTTCCAGCACCAACAAAGCCTCATTGTTCTCCTGCCCAGAGAGCCTGGAAGCAGTGGTGACCCCAAAGCAGTCCCTTTGGAAAGGGAAAACTGCTTTGCAATAATAATTATTCCTAGAGTTCAAAAGACTAAGCCTTTCCCCGAAAGAAATCAAATGATTAAAAATTCGCACAACAGCTGGCTGGGGTTGAATGAAGACGTCAATTACACTGATAAGGAAGAAAGAAATGGTGCCTTCAAATGCTTCAAAGGAACAGCTATGTATAAATGTGTTTGGGCTTTGTAAAAATAGATCTACAGTGCTATGATCGGCCTAATTAATGTTTCTCCTTTGTGTGGCATTCCTGCCTTAAATGCTTTCAGTTACTTGAATAACCACAGATTTCTCTGGGTGAATAAACCCTCCTGTTACCTTTTCAAAGTGCCTGAAAGCGTGATCTAAAACATTACTTGATCCTCTCTGTCCTTCTCAGCCAAATCAGCTGTTCCCAGATAGATCAGTGTGCTGTGCTTACTTTATGAGCAGCAAGAATAGGCTCATCCACCATTTTCCCCGAGGAGAAGACACAACTTCTTTATTCGGTTATACAACAGACCTTCCCTCCTGTAGTTAAAGGCATGGTCCGTGCTCCACTTTGTGGGCACAAAACTTGGCCAAAATACTCAAGATACAGCTGAAACTTGAAATAAAGGAGTGCTTTCTGAACACAATTAAAGAACAAAAAAATAACAAAACAACGAAACCCAGCAGAAGTCTGGTGTTGGTATATTTTTTTTCCCTTGTAAGACTTTATGATCCTCTAATCAATGAATGTGTGAAGTGTGCATTTCCAGTAAGAATTAAAATTGATCTTGTGTTTCTTACCACTGCTTATGACCCTGAATGTGGCAGAGTTACTACGCAGAATCCATTGAATCATCAGCGCTTATGCACCCGAGGACAAAGCTGTGCGTGAGAAAGGGGAAGAGGAACTTTTCAGGCTATTTTGACAAAGTGCTCCACGTATTAACGCTCTTTCCCTTATCTGTGTGGGCTTTGTCTGTGACACAGAATGGGGTTAGTAGCAGTCCCTGCCATGCAGGACCATGCAGTCATTCAAGAGTGAATGATTTTTTTTGTATAAGAGCGTTTCCAAGTGTAAAGCTTAGGAAATGTGAATGGTATATGATATCCAAAAGAAACTGTCTTCTCAGTGTCACTTTATAGATTTTTTTTTTTTTTTGGTGGAAGGTCACTGGCTTTGAGCAGTCCCATGTCTTGGAGCTCAGGTAAAGGGAAGGGTTCTTCATTGAATAAATATGTGGATTCTCTGCAGCCCTGACTTCCCAAAACCAACCTTCAAGTCGTACATGCAGTTATCAGCTGCCAAATGGGAAATGATGCTCTCACCTAATGTAATCCAGCTGAGATTTTGTATCTTAATTCATTTTTTCTTTAGTGCATTTTCACAGACAAATGGTCCTGATGATGAAGTCCCTTTCTGGAGAGACCCTTTTTACCTTCTGTGAGCTATCTATGTATTTTATTGACTCAGACATTTTCTTTTAACAGTGTGATGCTGGTAAATGTTAAAATGCCTTTTAGGCTCTTTTTCTTTTTTTTGGCTTCTCCACTTCTGCATATGAAATTCCCAAAAGATGGCTGTGCACTTCCAAGCTGTGTTTGCATCCAACTAGATGAAATAGATATATAAAATAAAAAAAAAAAAGATTAGAGGTCAAAGCTCAGGACCCTTGGGAGTCGTGATCTCTCCAGGTCTCAGCAACCCAGCTGTTACCAGCGTCCTTGGTCATCCTGAATTGCTCATGTCTTTTTTGGTGTTACCACAGAATTGCCAGTGAACAGATTCTCACTGCCTAAAAGGCACAGATTTGGGTCAGAGCAGCAGAGCCTACTGCCAGAACATATCTGTGAATTTCGCTGAGCTTGTGAAGTTAATAGCAAACAGGTAATCCTTCAAATGGTCATGTCTTCACAGCACTGCTCTCTGGATTTATTGCTCTTTTGTTTTCTCTTCAAAATGTGCTAGGAGTGCCACAGGCTTTTCTGGGCTGGTACCAATATTCAGGACTTTCACCATCACTGTCATTGCAATCATTCAGCAGACAATATCTTTCCTGGATTGTGTTCTTCCACTCCCTGCTGGGAAAATGACTTTTTGAATTTATTCATGTTGTTATTCGCCTTGTGAAGTATCTGTTCCTGAAAGAAACTGTGGTCTCAAGAAACTGCGACAGCCATTTAAATTTCGTACCCATCAAATGATAAGTTAGATAAAATAGGTGCTTTTTTCTCATTTTTCGCCTTCTTGTTTTGTGCACTTCTTATAAGGATGCTAAATATCAGAAGCACCTTGTGCCTAAGCCTTACTAGCCAAGCATGACTTAGCTTGGAAATTCCTAAAATATTGCTGAAATATTATCTGTACTGATACTCAAGCAAATTCTACACGTGGATGGTCTTCAACCGACATGGCAAATGAAGTTCATGTGAATGGCAGAGGTGGGTGTATGGAAAATTAATTCCTCTGGAAATTAAGGGACTAGAGTTCAGTTTCATATCGGTTATCAGCTGGAAATACTATTAGAATATCCAACTTATCCAATAAGTGCTGCTGCCTCTAGAAAGCTAACACACTGACTCAGAAGAGATGGGGTGATGGAATAGTCATTCTTGATTGGGTTCATGCTCCTATATGTATATACAGGACAGCACTTTTTTCTTTTTGTGTGCACGGCACATTCCTAAACTCTAATTGCTAGACTCTCCAAGTTCCTCTGGCTGCCAAATCCCCCTACTGTGACTCTAGCAGTGTTTTGCATTAGCTGTACTGAATAGTAAATATTATAAAGAAAATAGCCAGCACTGAATATTCTGCTGATGCATTTAAACCACTGAGGCCCTGAAATTACTTTTGACCAGTTGTGTGTGGCCCCAGATTTCAAGGCCATTTACGACAGAACCCAATTTATCTTTTGTAGTTGTGGTCATTACTCTTAGTCCACCAGGCACTGCAAACTCTGATAGCCTCTTTATCTTCCTGTACCCTACCTGCACTATTTAAAATGTGAACATCTCTCCTTTATTACTGGTTCAGCACGTTGAATATTGAAGCTGTGCCTACAACACTGAAACCTTCAGAATATAATACAAAAGAGAAAAAAAACCTATTTCCTGTTCTGCTGAATAAAATAAGGACAACAGAAATCTGTTGACATAGTCACCACTGAAAGAATACACTGCATAAAAGGAAGTTCAGCAAAATGAATGGGCACTAATGCTTGGCAGCATCCCAGGCTTTAAAATTAAATAGCAACTTAATTTTCTTTAGAAAGAATGTAGAGATAAAACTGAAATTATTCTTCCTGCAGTTAAGAACACTGTGCTTCTTATATGCTCTTAAGACTTCTAAAATCCCATTTGAAGAATTAATATTTCTTGTAATGCTTTTTTTTTTTTTTTTTTAACAAGGATACAGCATGTACAGCATTAGTTTCTTGGAATATTTTTATTTTATTTAGGGGTGAGTTCTGAATACTCAAATAAGTTACCATGGCACAAGTCATTTTCTAGAACTTGAAATAAAGTTACCAGAGGTGCAAATAAAGCAAATTAAGAAACACTGCAAAGAAAATTGCTGTCTAAAAAGGTAGGATTTCTTCAGAATTCCTGATAACACTGAGGTGACCAAAAAAGTCCAAAGACTATGATACCAAACACCAAAGGCCTCCTTATGATCAGCTGTTGCAAAATCAAATGCTCTGGACTGAGAAAGTCATGGTGAGTGTTGGGGATTGTTAAACTAATCTATATCTGCGTGAGTAATGGAAGGGGCATTGGCTAAGGTCAGGCAACAAATTTCTTAGGTTTTGAAGTATGGACTAAATTTTCTCATGAAAAAATGGCTTTTTTTCTGTGCTCTTTAAATCAGCTCTTTGCAGAGACCAGGAAGCATTCTGTGGATATACAAAATGAGCTTGGAAAAACTATTTTGGATTAGGAAGATTGATTTGGTAACGACAGAGCTTGCTGAGGATCAGAGAAGTGGTTTTACTCATGGGGACAGGCTTGGGGTTGGAGAAAGGATACAGGGTAGTAAAGGTATAATCAGAGGAGGAGGAAAAATGAGAATGGTTACACCTGCACAACGGGAATGGGGTCCCCTCTGTGGGGCTGCTTCCAACGTGTTCAGTAAATGTCCTGTGAAATATCTGTCTGAGCATGCAGAGCCTTTTCCTCTCAGTGCTGTGGACTCCACCTTTCCAGAGAGCTGCAGGGAACACACTCTCTGCGAGGGCTCACAGCTTGGGAGAGGTCTGCAGTTCCCATGCTTGAAACAGAAAGTCCGGTTGGAAGAGACAATTTGCCAAGAATTATAAAAAAAGATGTTCTTACTCACCTCCAAGGCACCTCGTGGAAGTTTTATTTCATCTTTTGGACCTTTTTGCGACAGACAGAGATGATAACTGTTTCAAAAACACCCTTTCTGGAATGCAGCTTTTGTCCCACAAAAGAAAAGCATGAACAAAATAACCTACAACTTTTCCTGGTTGACTCTGATACAGGAACATGTGGAAGCCAGACCTTCCGCTGTTTAGAAGGCAGAAAGCAAGAAGGGCTCTTTGTTTGTTCCACTGTATTTGGAACTACAAACCTTAGTGGATACTTACAAAGGCAGAGAAGAGGGTCCGTGATGCTTCATACTTATTTTCCTTAGCTGTGAATTTGTCCCTATTGTCTGAAATTACATTTCTTTCCTGCTGGGTTGAAACAGTAAGGAATGGAACTGAGCTTCATCAGCTGAAGTGAGAAATGGTTTGCAGTTCAGCTGGGGATTGGCAATCCTCAGTTTAGTGCTCTCTTTCAAGATATACTAAGTTTAGGAGAGCTACTTACTTCGTATTTATGTAACGTTCTGCTAGCACTACACTGTTTCAACAAATCAAGTCAGTTAAGTGTTCTCTTCATAGGCTGAGGATGTCAGGTTCCACAAAAGAATATATTTAAAAAAATAATTATTATAATTATAAATAAATATATTTAAAAAATAATTTGCATTATCCAGGCACGGAGAATTGTGGTCATGGCTCTCTCTGCTTGCTTTTTTTTTAATTAAATGCTGTGCTGCCCCACTCAAGTGGCGTGCCAAGCGACTGCAGGCAAAGTGCATGGTCAAAATGCTGTGCTTCGTCAGCTAAAACTCCCTCTCTCCTTTAAAACAAAGTTACATCTTTAATTTATTACCACGTTTCTGTGCTCTGGGAAAGCTCCTGTGAAGGAGGGTGTCGATTTCCAGGCTCAGTTCCTGAGGAGTTTGCTTTATAAGGTGAACTCAAGCAGTGCTGTGAATGTCTCAAGGTCTTTCTTCGTCTGCTCAGGGGTCAGGAAAGTGTTGGTATAAGCTTTCCCCTGCCATCTGAGTCTCACATTCCCTCGTGTTAAGTGATGCTCCACATCTTGGGGAGATTCTCTTCTGAGACTGATGTCCACTCGTGCTGGCTACTGCACCACTGTTTTCTGCAATCTGCATAGGATTTAGCCTGGATTAATCAGACTATCTGTTCTTTATCTTTATTCTTTATTATGCCATGATGGCAGTGAGACTTTACATGCCAATACCTGCTGATAATGGCACAACGTTCGAAAAGCAAATGGCAAAGTTAAATACTGTAGCAGAAGCTGACTGCAAAATAAAGCTTCTGAAACATATTACAAATATTTGTGGTTTGCAAAGCAGCAAGAAAAAGACAGAACTGCCATTTAAGAAAACATTTATAACACAACTGGATGACTCTGTGACAGATTAAATGTTTTCATCCTGGAACAAAACATTGCTAGCTGGCCAGAATTAAGTAAAGATGAGGAAATCCTTTGCATATATTTAGGTGTTATACTTTGTGGGAAATTCAGGTGCTAACTCAGATATGATTTAAAGTGGCTCTGATATCACACAAATGCAATGGGGCAAGTGACAGAGGAACTTTTTAAATTGTGCAGTCAAAACTGGGAGAAAATGGAAAATGACGTACCAGATTTATTTCATGTCCTTTTCAGTTATTTTTGCAATACCTACAGCTATGCTAGAAATACTTTTGTTTGGGGGTTGAAAAAAACGGGTTTACTCAGTGTAGAGATTTAATATTTTGATTTCTTGGCTCAGGTGCTGAAGTTCATTTGACTTCACAAATTTCTTTCTGATGTAGCGAGTGGTCATGAGCTTTTCACAACTTGCAACACTACATCAAAATAATGAATGCAGCTAAATTACCTGGCATTGACCAGCTAAGTCTGCCTTTTGCCATTATTCTCAGAGTGGCAGCAGTGCATGTGTGTGCAAACACCAGCCACGTCAGTGTGTGACTGAGTGGAGCTGTGGTGGCCTATTTTTGGGGAAGACAAAGCCAGAGATGTCATTCTGAAGTACTGGAATATGATCCTGCTGCTTTGTGTTCTGGCTTGTGATCTAAAATGGCAATCACCAATGAGTTTGGGTCCTTTTTTGCAGTTAATTTTCATGTTAAACCTCACACAAGGTAGATTGGTTAATGCTTTCAATCTTATGCATGGGGGAGGATTTAAATACAAAATTTGGAGAGTTTTACTGTGGATGCTCTCTCCTCATGCCCAACACAACTCCATTTTACCCTCTTTTCAAAAGCAGGGTCCTTCCATGCTCTCTTCCGCTTCTTTACATGTTCATCCTTCTCCAAAAGGCAGAGAGTTTCAGGTTTGAGTACTGTTCTCAAATCAAAGGCTCATTTAGTCTTCAGGAAGCACAAAGATATTCCGGCAGATTCACAGCCCCCAAAGAAATCACAGACAGCAGGGCTTTTCCACTGCTGAGAGGACACAGTGAATTTCAATGTACCTTTTTAATTGTCATAAATAAAAGGTCAGGGGATATCTTAATAAGGTACAGTGTTGCTAGAAAAATTCCTGTTTGGCTCATTGGAAATGAGAGGTATGAGTGGATGGATTAAACATATGCCTTCCCTTTAGCCAGCTGTGAAGAACCATTAAAGTAAAACCCTGTCTTCTCTACTTCATTTTTATTCCATAAGAAAATCCTGATGAGATTTTTAGGGGGGGGTCTAGGAGTTTGAACTTCTCTCAAAATGAAAATGAAAGGTAGGAAGATTGCACAAGCACACATCACATCTTGGTGAACACTTGAGGGAGGTTTTGAAAGTCTGAAATGGACATACAAAATAACTTTTTCCTCATATGCAGCAAAATCCTAGAAATGGCTTGTGGAAACTAAAATGCATTGTAAAACTCCCAAAGTGGAGAGCAAACCCACACATGACATGAAGAAGCTCTTTCCAGCATCCTCACTATTCTTATTCATACTCAAATTACTGACAAGAGTCCTAATAATTTCAGGAAGAAAGAGCCTCAAATATTTTGAGACTACAAACAGAGGCTGAAATTTGGAGCTTGGTTATTAAACAAATAGGTTAGCCAGGAGATCTGAAACGGGAGATGTAAACAATTTACATTCCTAGTGAAACTGGAAGCCTTTCCGTAATGTTTGCTTTTTTTTTTTCATGGCTCATTTGAGCTCACTGGAATCCCACCCAGTAAAACACAAGCTCCCTAAATGAGTTTGGTATGTGTCAGACATGCAACGGCTTTGAGTGCTGAAGGTATGTGGCACAAGGCTCATCGTTTGGAGCATGTACCTTTGTGTTCCAGCCTCTCGGTGTACGGCAGGAATGTTTCCAGCAGGACTGAATTTGCTTTTTTTGCCAACAAAGGGCCTATAAAGATTCGCAAATTTAGCGAACGGTTGCTTTCATAACAAATATTTTGGCTTGTACCCTGCGTAATCTGTGAATCACCACAGCACAGTGATTTCCCTCAAGTCCGCGCAGCACAACAATAAATCAGCTAAAATCTAGTGCTCTGTCTGCTAAGATGGAATGTGCCATATCTTTTTTTTGTAAGAGGTACACATTAATCTTAAGTCTTCAGCCTAATGCACAGTAAAACTTACAAAAGTCTTCAGATAACTTTCGCTGTATTTCTACTGCTTTCATTGAGCTTTGTTTTCCAGACCCTGGTAGCTCTAAAACCATGGTGATAGTACAGAAAAGAATGAAACCTCTGCTGTGTCTTTTTGCTGTAAACTGTATTTGAAGGGTTTGTTGAGCCTGAGTTCTTTTAGAAGAACCTGTCTTTTTGTTTCTTTTCCCTTTGAAGAGCATGGGACAACTCGGTGGTTTGGCTATGGTAGTATGTGTAGGATTTTTCAGCTAGACACCTTTGTTTCAGCCACATCCAGCATTATTTCCCAATTAACAGAGAAGACAGAGGCAAAGACCATTGAGTGATTGACTAACTTGAATTTCTAGAGTTCTGACTTTTCTCCGATCCAGAAACTGCTTCAGTTACCAGTCTCTCCAGTCCAAAAATTTTTAAAGCCAATTTACTGCTGTGTTTGAGCAGTCACACGGAAGTGCCAACTCAGCCAGAGTTATGATTTTGCTAAGAAGAAATACTGGCTAATCCCATTTACTTCAGCATGACTTTTCCTCTCACATACTAAATCTTGCTCTCAGTATCCCCAGATGGGATCAGGGGATCGCAGAATCATGGAATGGTTAAGGCTGGAAAAGACTTCTGAGACTGTCAAGCCCGAGCTATAACCCAGCACTATGTTCACCACTAAACCATGTCCCCAGGGGCCATATCTGCGTGGCTTTTGGAAATATGTGTTCAAAGAGTTTGTGAATGCTCCCTTAGCACTAGGAGAGGTACACTGCCCACTGCAGAAACTGCACGTGGTCCCACCTCATCACAGGTTGTCACAGTCTGCTCTTCCTGCATCCTTCCACGTGCTCAAATATTTCCTCTAGGTAAGGGGAAGGGTGCATTTTTAGAGGGGATCTTCTTCTTTCAGAGGAAATGGCCCTCTGAGACCACATAAAATTGGTGTTGAGATGCCTAATTGGAAGTGATTTGGTCTTGCTAATTACTTGCTTGGGTGTTTTGTTTTCAGCTGTCTGTCCCCAGTGTTCAACAGCCATCATCATCAGGGCGTTGTTTTTGCAGCTCCCTCAAATTCCCTTTCAAGTGATGTCTAAACTTCAAACTGTTTTCCTTGCAGGCAGGTCTACAGAGATTTACTGGAATCATGGGAACTACAACTAGTCAGCAGGCGAGAGGAAAAGGCCCCATTATTGGCTCTGTCAGGAAAACTCTGCTCATAATTAAACTCTGCTTAAGATTTATGAACCCAGTGCAGTGGGCTTGATTGGGCTGCTTATCAGTTTAGGGGGACCTCATTATTTCAATTTTAAAGTGAAATCTGTTTCAGAACAGACACAACTCAGCAGGACCTTTTATTGAAATATTTGGTCTGCTTAATAACGGGTGGCTACTTGTTAATTATTGGGGTGGGGAAGCTGGGCTCATTATTGGGATGAGTAGTCACGTCATCCCAATATTTTTCACATCAGTTCTTTGAAAAAGTCAAGTAAGACGTGAACAATAACAAGAAAGTTCACGCAGGCTCTGAACTTACAAGTGAAATACATTTTTTTTTCACTTCAGAGTAAGAAAAAATTCTTTTTTTTTGTTTTAATTACAAAAGAATTAAAATTTCTGTTTCCTGTACAATCTGTTTAAGGACATTAACACTTCTACCAGCTACACCAACAATAAAAATAAAGTAGCAATTGCTTCACATTTGGAATCAATCTATAAAAACCTAAAAACATATCTCTGGTCACTTGTTAAGGCAAATACAAGTAAAAGATTAGCCAATTTGAAATCACAGCGAGAGTTGGTTCAAAAACAAGAGAAAAGTGAACATCACTGGAAAAAATCCCTGGTGTTCCTTGAGAGCCTTGTTAAGGTTTTGCAGCCAAACTGAAAGGAATATTGGGATGGTTTCCTAACACTACTGGAGCTATGCCACCCCTTAGGTACTTTTTAAATCAGGTTATTTCTTTTCATCCTCTTGTAACTATATTATCTAGTGACCAGCCCTTGTACAAAATCCAGGGCAGAATTATTTCCATTTAAAAATACAGACTGGCCCAGCATCTTTTATTGTTTCTTGGTTGTCTGTTCCTCCACTCCACTGGAATGGATGGAATTGCTCAGTGCAGTCATGTTGTGACCACTTCACTGCCTGAAGAATCTCTTCCCCTCCACTCAGCCAATTGCTGTTCTTGCCATACTTGAGAATATCAGTATTGCTCCTTTTCAGACTTTTTAAAAGGGTGCTTTTCCTGAGTTCTCCAATTTTTCACCGAAAGGTTACTCCATATCTTTGCTGCTACCACCTCTAATATCACAAGTCAAACGCGACTTTTTAAGTGCTCTAGCTTTTTTCCCCCCTGTTTTCCTTCTTTTTTATTTTTTTTAAACAGGAATGAAGTGAAGTATAAACATTTCCTGCAAAAGTACATATAATAGAGGTTTGTTTGCCAAGTGGTTTTATTTTCCTCCTTGGCTGTGACTCTCAGAAAATGTTTAAACAGTAATGTAAAAATAAATGAATAGATTTTCTTCATTACTATTTTTTTTCCCTGCAAGAATGTGTGCCTCAGGGACACAGGGGTATAGAACAGATTAATAGAGAAATTTTAGTGGGAGCCCCTTGTTAAGTATTGGCAGTACATCACTGTACTGGAGAAAAATGAAAGTTGGTGCCCATGGAGCTCTGCCTGATAACTGATTGCAAGACGCCTTCAAGGCTGCAATTTATCTTCAAGAAATACAATAATTAGATCTGTGTAAGCTTGGGCTGTCTCTGTTCAGAAGAGAGGCAGATATGATTTCATTATTCAGTTCCTGTGAGGTCATTAGTGAACCTGGAAATCTATTCAGCCTGTCTGTGCTAGCTCGGCTTCCAAGAGTGAGAAGGAAGAGTAAATCTATCCCTAACCGTGCCAGAGAAGAACCGAAGCCCTACAGTTTATTCGGACACACTTAGGAAGGAGAAAGGGGAGTTCCTTGGTGCTGCCATGCCATCAGGAATCTCAGCAAAGTGCCGACTGTGCTGCCCACACGGGGCTGTCTGCCTTCCCAAATCTGAACTCCTCTTCTACTCACAAAAGTAACTCGCAGGATCTTGCAAGTTCAGTGATATTAACACATACTTCTTAGCTCCTGGGCACCATCAACACCTACACTGGCCAGGTATTTCTAAAGCATAAATGAGTACTTACCCAACGTTTTCCAAATATTCTTTTTTTTTTTTTTTTTTCTTTTTTTTTTTAATAAGAAAAGCTTTTACTGAGAGAAAACTCCTCCCATGGGGGAAATGGTATAAAAACACAGGGTTTTGGGGTTTTTTAAAGCATGCATTTACATGTAAAAGGTTATCATCTATCACCATCTCAAAGTGTTAGCTCCTGTTTCAACGAAACAGGGTGTTACATGAGGCTTAAATCACTTCACCAGCCACAGAGAGGGAAATCAAACGGTGTATATTTGATCTAGCCAAACCACTTCACATTTATTACACACGGGTAGCACCTAACACCTTCACCCAGCCACAGAGCAGCCAAGGAATGAGTCGTCTTTTTGTATTACTCCACTACCAGGCATTGTAGGAGTTTTTTGTCATACTCAGGAATACCTGTTAGCAGCTGGTAACAGGAGGAGGGAGCATAAGTAAGGACTGAAACATCTCACGGGGAATTCATTCTATATGTATAGGAGCATCTGTATTTCAGGCTAACCCAATCCAGCTCTCCTTTATTTCAGTTTTAAAGTGGCAGCAGAGAAATGAGCGTGTTTTCATTGAAAATGCTCGGAAGGGAAATAAGAGGAAGAACTGCATAGTGGGATCCAAACCAAGAACAGGAATATCAGAGCAATAATAATGAGAAAGCACTTAAAAAAATATAAAAGGGAAAGCAGGAGGAAAGCAGAAGAATTACGTTGGTGTTATCGTAGCAGAATTTGGAGTTCTGTCCTTTTTGTATTTTTCCTGGAGGCTGCAGAGACAGTGAATAGGAAAGCAGAGCATTAATTCAGTCTAAAAAAATCCATTTGTCAACTGTGAGCTGTAGGAATACCTCCTATTGTTTTTTCAGCTTGAATTCTCAGGAGTGTTAAAAGTTACTTTTTAAGTACCTCTCAAATCTCTCAAACCTCTCTATATGCTCCCAAGTATTTTATATATATGTATATATGTATATTTATTTGCATCTATACAAGTGGAAATGATAGCCCTGAATACAATTAGGTATTAATTACACTGCTGAGGGGAAATGTTTCCTTTCATCATCCCCTTCCCCGTTCAAGTGCTGTGCGGGCTTTTCTTGCCAGCTGCATCACAAATGGAAACAGCCAGAGGAGCCATTTACGTGTCCTTATGAGGTTGTGAAACAAGCCTGCCAAGTGCCTTGTTCTCCAAAAAAGTCGCTGGGGTGTCGCTGCTCAGGGCAGTATGAATGGTGGAGTGGGTTTGGGCACGCCACTGGGGCCGGCTCAGAAACGAGCAGAGGATGTGCAGAGAGGACAGCGTGCGGAGCAGCGCTTGCTCCCATTCCCTGCTCCCTGGTTTTGATTAGGCAGCACAGGCTGGAGCCCGCTGACATCGCCCGTCTCCTGCCTAGGAGCTCGCTGTTGTGTGCATGGCTGTGCCAGTTTTCCAGCCTCCTTTCTGGACACTTATTTAAATCAGATGTCTGCACTGTGGGTCCTGCAGCTTGCCTCTGCAGGAGGAGGGGTAAACAAACAGCACAGAGCCCTTCTCGTAGGGATACCAGCCTGGGAAGGGCAGGAATTAAGAAGGAAACCACAGCAGGAGCAAGGATTTTTATGCTCAGATTGGAGAGAGCCCGGGTGTCAAATCCCACCACGGCATCTGAAGGGGCTTGTGCCCCAAACAGACAAGAGTGGCCCGTGTGAACTTTCTTGATAAACTCTTGCGTTTCCTTCGAGCACATAAACCCTTTCTGAGAGAGAAACGTGCAGCGCTGGTGGCAGCAGCGAGAAGGGAGCTGACGGAGGCAGAGAACAGCTCTGCTGGTCTGTGTCAAGGAGCTCCCTGCATCAGCCCAGATGCTGGAGCAGACGGTAACCACACGTAGCCTGGAACACCGAATTTCTGCACTAACCAGCAGATTTTGTGTTATGACTGGCCACCGAACAACAGAGTGATCCAACTCTACGTTTCCCTTAATCATCACAAGTGCTTGCTTTGTATTAAAATGAAATGCCTGCAGGACTAGATCATAACAGGAGAAATGATAAATCTTGTCAGAAATCCCGCTTGCCCTGGCAGGACGCAGGCTCTGTGGTTTTGGCTGCGGCGCATCCGCGCCCTTCGCTGCACCGAGGGCATCGCACGTGCCTATTTAAGGCTCAGGTTTGGCTCTCTCCCAGCTGCCCTGGAACCTGTTTAACTTTCCCTTTAGAGACCGAAAAGTTCATTTTTCCAGGGGCAAACTGGGGCCCGAAGGAGGTGCTGCAGCAATAATGGTCTAATCCTGTTTTTGTCAACTGTGAATGTTTTTGAGAGTCTGGTGCCTAACTTGGAGCACGTGGTGGCTACGTGTCCCTTGATGTCCTGAGGTCTTGCCTGCTGCTGGAGGTCTAGCCCCAGCTCCACACCTTCCTCCAGCATGCCTGGGTTTCCTGCCCAGGGAAGGCAAGGCACAGACAAAGAAGAAATATTTGTGGGTAAATCTCATCCTGATGTAAGTTCGGAGCCCAGCTGGGCTTCGTAGAATTCCTTCTGGCCTGTATGTTTTTGACAGGGCCAGTGTATGAAACTTGCCACCGAAGACAATCTCCTAAGTGCCAGAATTGTTTCTGGGAAAATGAACTGTGTGGTACTCTGGATGTTTTCTAGTTTTTATCTTTTTGTAGCAAAACACTTCTTGGAGGCTTGTGTCTTCTTGATATTTTATCAGGGGATTTCATACTGTCCTTGGAGTTATTTTGGTTTGCAGGGTAGAGAACAATGGGGGAATGATAATATCAATTGCTTCCTCATATTGTTTTTATTTATTTTTTTTCCTCCTATGTTTTGGGAAATAGTTGAATTTTACATGAGGCAGCACACTGAATAGTCATCTGCTGTCCTGGGTCAGTTCATGCCAGACAAATAACTCTGGGAAACAATTCTCTTCTGACCTTCATTTTTATGGATACTTGTGTTAGTTGCTTGTGTGGATTATGTGGAGCAGTTTCGTAAACATATTTTTACCCTGTGCTTTTCATCACATATTTTGTGAAGTGTAGTAAAAGGACAGCATATCTTTGTACAGTTTGGGGTTTTTTTTTGCATGATGAACTGGTAATGAATCTACAAGTTAGATTAAGGCTTGATGTGAATTTACCACAGATTGCAATATAGGCTCTATTCAAATCATATAATTTTCCCCAGATATTATTTTGTTACTCATAGTATTTTACTGAGACTATTCAGTAAATAGGAATGATAATTCTGCAGCATTTCATAAAATTAGTTGCATTTCATTTATTGGTAAGAAATGCTGGCCACCAAATTCCAGATGTCAAACCATAAAAGAATAAAGAGAGTTCCAAAATCATCCCTCCATGGACTGTATTTTTTTTCCAGAGGAATCGCTATTCACTGATCTCAGAAAGCATGAGAAGGTGCACATCAAAAAGTCAGAGGGATTTCTGATTACATCCACTTGTAGCCACTTCTTGTTCTTTTTGTTTTGTTTTCTTTTGGTTTTGCCAGTTTTTAAGCAAGATGACAAAAAAAATTTCCCTCACTGCTTTTGAAAGTTTATGAAACAATTGCACAAACAGGGTTTGTTCATCCAGCTCAGCCATGGTTCAGTGGGTCTTTTCTGGTCTTAGGGAAACAACCTCAGCAGATGTTTTTCATCACTGCTACAGTACCAGGAATGTGACCAGGAAAGAAGGTAGTGTGCCCAGAGAATTCCGACTCCTCGGTCAGCCTGGGTGCTGCAGTGCCCCAGGGAATATGCAGAGAGTTCCCTGGCAATAAATACACAAAGGATGACTTGACTGGCACCAGAATCAGAGAGGAATTTAAGTGCCTTATCCTAACTTTGCACACCCTCTCTCACACTGGTCTGCGAGCAAAAAGACCAGAACCAACAATGTGGGCCATTGTGTTAGGAAAGTACATCTCTTAGCAGGGATGTCCCTGGTTAGTCATTTTGTGGTTTGATAACAATTTTCTCCACTAATCTGTCTTCCCTAAATAAACTGAACTGCTTTGTTGTTTGGGTTGAGATAGCCCAGACTGGCTGTGAGTAATTTATTTTTTCAATTAAGACATCTTTATGATTTTCTACATTTGTTGACTGTGCTATGAAGGCAAGTTCCCAGAAAACCTTTGAGATCCTGTGGGGAAGACAGGGTGAGGGGAGGGAGAAAAAGAGATTGTTTTCTCCAGCTTGTTGGTTTTGTTGTGACAGACACAAACCAAACCCAAAACCCCTTTCTGAGCGGCTTTTTGTTTGTGTGTTTGTTTGTTGGATTTTGTTGCTTGTTTGCTCATAGGATGAGATCTACAAGGCGTGTTACAGAGATTCTCTTTGACATCAAGTGTCCTTTTCACTTTTCCAGCAGCAGTCAGGCCTGGCTGATCAGAGAACCTGTACACAGCATGCACCTTGGGTGTGCAGCTCTGATGGAATCGCGTGGTACAGGACGTGCCTCTTCCAAAATTCTGCTTCTTCATGCACACCTGTGCCCTGGACTGTCACAGCCTTTGCTGCTGCTATCCCACCACCCACGTTACTGCTCCTTACCTTAAAATGAACACAATGAGCAACGTTCCGTGTGTCAATATTTTAAAGTCAAATTAGGCAGAATTGGCTCAAGTAACAGACAAAGGGACAGGAACCAGGATGGGCATGTGTTTAAGGTATCAGACTGAGGCTTGGCAGATCTGGTTTCAGTTTCCAAACCTGCCAAAGAACTTTTGTACTATCTTCAACAAGCTACTTAATCTTTTGGGCATCAGTTCTCCGGCTATAAAGTGGGGGATGATATCATCTCTCCTTGAAGAATAATTGTGGGGATGAAGTTGTTTGCTAGGGCTCCACGGTAAGATGGCAAGGGCTATTGCTTGCAGCCTGATCTCACAGAAATGATCTCATTGCTTAGTGGTTCAGGTTCCAAATCTGCCAAGTGGGAACAATAACTTTGCTACCTCTTCGGGTCTGTTATGAAACTTACTTCAGAAATATTTGAAAAAAGCCCCACTTTCCTTCACATTCTACTTTGTCTCGAGGGACTCCAGGGTAAAACGGCAGCTTCCTCACAGTCACCAGAGAGTTTTATGCTGAAGGGGCTTGGCTCAAATATCTGAGCCAGTTAAGGCTTTCCAATGTAAACCCTCAAAGAAGAGATCATTTAATGATTACCATCTTCATTTAGATTCCTCTTAGTCTTTTGCCTTGTGCGTTGTAACTCTGGCTCGTAAGTTCCCCGAGCAATTTTCTCATGTTGAATTTGTTATTCCAAGAGCAGGAGGACTGGATTCATTAGCTAAACTCCTGTACAGCAGGAAGAATGATGCCAACAACAACTGATTGTCAGTGCTTTTCTCTTCAAGACTGAGCGTAGTATCTGCTGTCGTTTGAGCACTAAATCACTTAAAAAAAGGAACAGAGAAATGGTTCCCAATTAAGGAAGTAATAAATAAAAAAGATGATGATACCTCTCCCAGTTTCTTCAAGCTAGAAGTCTGAAAATTAAGATCATGCACAAAGTTTGAAACATGCAATCAGATGTCTCATGTGCACTACAGGAATATTTCCTCTCCCGGTATAAATTACACATGTATGTGTTTTAAACACATTCCCGCTTTCTTGTCAAGCCACATTTTGTTGCATCTTTTGGATGTCCAGCTGTTCTTCCCAAAACCTTAAACCAAATCACAGTAATTGGAGTGGGATTTGCATTTTGAGGCAAGATAAGAACCTTCACTTCAAAGTCTCCTGAAATTCTGAAGTCAGTTGTTCCATTATTGATGGCAATACGAAAATGCAGTTTTGATGAAAAACAATCCCTGTACAGAGATGTCATTTCTTACAAAAATGTCTATGGACTCGATGGGTTTGCTTTAATAATCAGAATATGCTCACTGCGTATCTGAAATAGACAAACATGTTGCATCATGACAACCCCAAAATTTTAGAAGCTGTCTTGGTAGCAACACAGGCATACAAGCTATGTTTTTGTTAATATTATTTATTAATCACTGTCTAGAAATTACCTGTGCTAAGTTCAGCTAAAGAAATGCTGGGTCCTGAGCCTTCACATCGCTATGCAGTGCCCAGTTGTGCTGTATCAACCTTTTCTTTCTCAGCAAAATTCCTAGAGAGGGAAATCATGCTAATCTAGAATGAGGAAGAGTTAATAAGACACACATTTCTTTCTCTTTTTTTCATGTTTTCTAAGCTTTCTTTTATTCTGGCACCTCTTTTCCTGTGTTTTTCAGTTTTTCCAATAAATAAAGATCTATCTATTGTTTTTATTAATCTGGTTCATATGAGGGGTCTCCTAAACAAGTTATTACTCTGCAGGGGAAGAGAGAACAAATTTCTTAAAGATTTTTGGAATGTGAGGATGTCAGCCAAGTCTCAGGGAATTTGCTGGGGGTTAACAGCAGTTCTAACTGTGTTTTCTGATACAATCTGTTTTAGAGGGATTTCCCTTCTAGAGACCAAAGGAACTGTTCATGAATCAGGCTCTTCTTCAGGGCACATCAGGAAAACAGAAGGAATTCGCACTCCTCAGTCCTATCTCAAGATTAAACAAATTTGCACAAGTGTACAAGGGGAGTCCAGTGTGACAAAGAAATTCCAGTGGTGCTGGTGCTTACAATGCTTCAGGACTGAAAAATAAATGCGTCAGTCTCAAAAGCAAGTTGTGGAAATCTTCCACGTCTTTAAGAGAAATAGAAGCAAAGATAACAAGTCTGAAATCTGATTTGGTTTAATATGAGCCAAGTAAGACAGTGATGCTTTGTTGTCCAATCATATTTGAAAGGAGAAGATATGGAAAAGGGAATCCCCCCAAATTAGTTTTGTTTCTTTGTTTGGTAGCTTTTGTTTTTTTTTAAAAAAGCNAGACTGAAAAATTAATGCAAAAGAAACGTCAGTCTCAAAAGCAAGTAATGGAAATCTTCCGTGTCTTTAAGAGAAATAGAAGCAAAGATAACAAGTCTGAAATCTGATTTGGTTTAATATGAGCCAAGTAAGACAGTGATGCTTTGTTGTCCAATCATATTTGAAAGGAGAAGATATGGAAAAGGGAATCCCCCCAAATTAGTTTTGTTTCTTTGTTTGGTAGCTTTTGTTTTTTTTTAAAAAAGCATAACTATTTGGGTGACTTGCATGTTTTTCAGACCTAGATTTCTCTAGGAAATCAACACTTAAAATTTTAGAAAGTGTCTAAGATTCTCCTCTTTTTAAACAAAAATATTTACCTCAGCTTGTAAGTTAAATTCAAGTACAGAAATAACCAGGCTTAAAAGTCAGCAAAGGTGTAGAAGTTGCTGAGGTTTCCTTTGCACTTCTCTTAAAAATAAGACTTAATTAGTAAAATTGCACATAATCGCTGGAAAGTAAAAAAATGTTTTTGTAAAAAAAATCTGTCTGCATTTTTTTTTTAATATGAAAACAGATAAAGAGCTGTCTCAGGTTTTTAAAAAATACTGACCAACTTAAATTTTTTTGCTCTGGAAAAAGCAAAGAGGAAGGTTGTATTTGTAAGTCCATGTAGAAAAAAGACACAATATAATGTGATTTCTGTCACAGATGCATACGGTTTTGGCAGACAGATAGTCACGTATTTTACAAATCTCTCTGGCAAATAATGAGAAGAAGAAGAAAAGTCCTCGCATTGCATCCGCATTAAATTATTTCAGTTCTGGTTTACATGCCAAAAGTTTACACTGCATTTAGATATTATTTCTTCTCTGTGTACTTCCGACCTCGCCACTCTGAAGAGCCAGGAAATCGCTTGCCTTTCCAGAATATAGCAGTAATTCAGGATGCAGCAGAAGCAGCTGTTTTCAATGGCTGGGCTTCACTATCCGTTATCCAAAGCTGACCTCACCTAGATTTGTCAGTGTGTGGGATCTGAACTATTCCTTCAAATATTAATTTATACTCCAGAGGCGTTAAGACCTAATTTTGCTTAGAACTTTGGGCTACACTGAGCAGGACTGGTGAGTCCCCAGCGCAGCTGGTCCCCATGGGGTGGCTGGAATGTGCCCTAACTCATTCCCTTCAGGCCTTTCTGCTGCTCTCCTACTCCTTGTGTGCTTGTGACCTTGCCCCACCACAGTTAGGAGTCAGAAAAAGGCTTGTGGATACACCTTTCCACAAGAAATGAGTAATATCCCGGATCTGACAACATTGTCATTGCCCCTCAGGGGCTCCAGCAACCAGTGGGGTCACGCTGCTGCCAAAATCCAGTGCCCTTGCTTGAAACCTTACTCTAAGACTGAAAACCAAAACCAGCCATTTGTATAAATGTCTAGTTTTTCTCCTCAGAAAATATTGTGTTTCAATCCTTTCTAACCCTGCTACTGTCACAGAACGACGGAACTTCGGCCTAGTTTTAGTTCTACTAGTATTAGTCAAAGGGATGTCTCTCCCTCTCTTTTCTTCTTGAAATACACTTTCCTTGTAAGAGCCAACTCTCAACTTAATCCTAAATAAATCCTGTTGAAAATAATGCAGTATAAAGTATTTCAATATATCTTTTGTAGTGGTCAATTTGACCATAATGCCTCAGTCTTTGGTACATAAACAAGGTGTCAATAGTACAGATCTGTAAACAGTTTTCTGAAGAAATTTGCTGCATTTTACTAGCTGCCCCTTTCTCAAGGTCAGTATTGCAACTCACAAGAAGAATATTGCCCTTACTTTTAAATAATTTTCATGAGACAAACAGCAAATTCCCTCTGTCTGGTTGTCACTTACGTAAATGCAGCCTCCCTCCTCAGTTTTTTTGCCTGCTCCCAGGAGACATCTACTTTTATCTCACTTCTTTTAGAAGCCCTGTTTGTACTGAGTGTCTGTTTTAATCATGTTCTGATCATACAAGTTGCTTGATACTGTATTAGAAAGCTGGCAGGCAGTCATTTAATGGATTACACAAGTGTTGCACTGTGTGTTTTCCCTTCCTTATATACATCCGTATTCCCTCTATATTCTTTGGGGTACTAAAAGCAGCGGTTTATTTTGGCATTGGTGCTGTCTGGGGCTGTGTTTGCTCCAGCCGTGGAGGCCTGCAGATGACTCCCTATCTCAGTGTCTCGCTTCTTTCTTTGATGTGCTCTAACACACATGACTCCATTGAGTGTGTGTGAGGATAAGACTGAAATAGGTGGAAGAATTAAATGCAATTAGGTGGAGGAATTAAACGAACCGTTTCTGTGATTGGGACTGATGCTCTGGTGAATGCAGTTCAGCTCCTCAGACCAAGGCTCTCATACCTCAGTCGTTCATTGCCACTTCCTCGAGGTTGCCTTTAAGATGTCACAGTTATCTACAGCATAATATTAATAAAAAAGTCAAAACAACACAGCTTCCAAAGTTCTCTCCCTATTCTCATTGGGGAGGCAATATCCAAATACGGGATTTTGTGACTTTAGGGGGATTTAGAAATGTTAAACTAATAAATGGATCAAATCTCCTTACAAAATATCTCCTCCAAATTCCACTGAAGTTAACTAGGAAAAATAAATTCCCATGTGACTCCTGAGGGATAACAGTTGTTAGCATGCACCAGCAATACTAGCTAGATATTAGGTTTAATGTCATGCCTGCTGGGTTTTAACCATCGCTGCAAAAGCCCTGTGAAAAGCTTGATGGCTTTTCTTAACAAAGCCCTACTTTCCCTCCACCATTGCCTCTGAATTCCAATCCTGCATCACCACAGATGTCAGGGCAAAATCCTTTCCCCTCCAAATTGCTATGATTACAGGCTGAAATCTCTAGCTCCTCGTTTATCTCCACAGATTATCTATGCTAGATAATGCTCAAGTAAAATTGTCTAATGATCATCTGATCAGTTTCTAAAGTCAGATTCATTTTTAGAAAAAAAAAATAGAGCAATTATGAAGTGTAAGGGGCAGGTTCAACAGATCTTTCAGGCTAAAGTCACACGTTGAGGGTTTATGTACATTGCAAATATAAAGCCTGGGGCCTTGCAGGAGCATTTACTCACATGAGTGCTCAGAGTTTCTTAAAATGAGTGTGAGTTTGGACATGAAAAAATGGAACACATGGTCAGCAGCTGGAATTTATGAAGACCTCTATTTAATAAAACAGTAGTAACCACTTTGTACTGCTGCTGCATTCTTCTCTTGGCGGCAAAATGGTGGCACACCAGAAGAAAAAATCTGTGGTTTTCAGTAGAAAAAGCATTTCCCAGAGGCTAAGAGGGTGGAGAGAACAATCTTGTAGCAAAGGGCTGATTTCCTGATAGTGTTCTATAAGCTGTTGGCTGGTTTTGGGTGTTGTTTTTTTTTTTTTTTCTTTGTTTTTTAAATTTTATTTTATGGGTGATACCTACTGTCCCCACTTGTGGCTGCTCACACACACTCTCTTCCTCTGAGGTTTACAAGGCTTGTTTGGACAAAGCCACCACTGACTCAGTTTAAGGTTGGTTTTAATCCTGTTTAGGGCAGGAGGTTGGAGTAGATGGTGGCCAGCAGTCCCTCCCAAGCAATATTTCTGTGATTCGTTAATTTTCTGCTGAATTTGAAAATTTGTGTCATGTAATAAGAAACTTCTCAACACAAAAATTGCAATTGGACCCTCTGCCACAGGGAGAAAAACCCCTAAAATCTACGTGTTCCCTCTTTCAAGTAAAGCTAGCTAACCAGTGTGTATTTTCCCAGATGTTGGGGCTTCCTTGACAGACGCTGCCTTTCTCAATTCATTTCTTTGTGGGAAACCATTTGTTTCAAATCCTGCTCCAGCTTGCACCCAGAAACAACCAAAAACATCCACTTGGAGCTCAGGAGTCAGACCACTTAAAAAATGAAGTCAGCAGTGCCAGCTCTGCTGTGTGCAATAGGCACGCATAAACAGTTTGAAGGACATTTGTCACTGTTTCACTACTGGCCTCACACTAAAGACCAATAAACATTTTAAATAATGCAGTTATGTGGGCTGCGCTGTTCAGGGAGGCATTTTCTGACTGTGGCAGCAGAGAAGGTAAAGAAGGTCAATTCTCAAGCCCCACACATGGATTCATGTCTGGATACATTCAATACTTCATGTTTGAAATAACACATAGATTTATATTGGAACCCAACAGAGAAGGTAATATTGGAAAATCCCTAATTACCTAATCCCAACATTATTTTCAGCATACCACATTTGCTCGGTCTTCATGATAATGTACAACAGAACAAAAATTGTATAAATTTATAAACAGTAAAAGGAAAATATAATGCCAGGTTCTCAAGACAGAAACATGAAAAACGGTGTAAGAGATCCAGTAAGAAAAACAATAAAAACTACTGGAGAGGGGAGTAATAATATAGAGCCAACAGTAGTCAATCTGAGAACACCTCTGAAAATTAAAGAAAAGATGTAGAGGTAGGTTTTAAAAGTTAGAAGGGAATAAGTAAAATCAGTTTTTAGGGGGATTGTAGTGCCCCCCGCAGTTAAAAATACTGTCACATGCCAATTTCAGAAGTGATAGCAGATTCTTGAAAGAGCAGGTATTGTGTTACTCCATGTCTAAAATCCAGCCAGGCCCAACACCTTCAAGGCTTTCAAAACTAATAATCCCAATTGAAAGCCAAGCAGCCACATTATAGCAGGCTGATGGAAAGAACATGAGGGGAGCATAATGTGGTTACAATAGCTCAGAGCAGCACTTGCACACGCTGATTGCATTCTGGGCAGGACCCAATCGCTGACATACCCCCATCAAAGGTCTGGAAAGAGGAAAAATTCTCTCAAACAGTACGCTCACAATAAAAAATGCCAAAAGAAACAGTGGGAATCAACAAACTTTTCTCAGTACGTTTCTTAAAGTTTCCCTGTGGTGGAGGGTATGGTTGATGTATTTTT
Source organism: Melanocharis versteri (assembly GCA_013397845.1). Lineage (NCBI taxonomy): Eukaryota > Metazoa > Chordata > Aves > Passeriformes > Melanocharitidae > Melanocharis > Melanocharis versteri. Next base: position 1,197,719 of record VZTG01003864.1, read on the forward strand.
CATCCCTCCTGTTTTGACTGGGAGGTTCTGGTTTGCTGCTGCTTTCAGCAAAGGAGTTACGAATCTGCCTACCAGTGATATAGGCTGTGCCGGCTGTTTGGTTGCAGTTAGTGAGAATTGATTAATGACATCGAGTGATATTTCTAATCTGTACCAACCAGGAATTCTGCCAGGAGCAGCTTTCACTGGAGAAACCTTAATTTTGATTCAAATACAGAGGACAATTTACAGTAAACTTGGTTGTCTACAGTTGTGGAAACAACAAAAGAACGCAAAAAATTGCACTACTTACTGAACATTTTGCTTACGCTCGTTTTCCTTTTCATGACTGTTTCCCATTAATACACTGAAGAAAAAAATTGAGAGACAGAAATGATCACAGATACAATCTTGCCAATTAGAGATGAATCCATATAAGACATAAGTTGCACACTTGTGAACCGGTATTTACAATGAAAATGTCATTTGGAGAGTGTAGCCACGCTGCAGTGACAGGAGTGGCTTCCAGTAATGCAAGCAGCCAAGGCAGGTTAAAACTAGCTGCTTTTGGAGTAAATTTATTTACCTGTTTCATGGCTATCTAGTAGAGATAAACTACAAATCTCTGGAAGTGTCCAAGGCCAGGTTGGATGGGGCTCTGAGCAGCCTGGTCTAGTGAAGGCGTCCCTGTCCACAGCAGGGGGGTTGGAACAGGATGGTCTTTAAGGTCCCTTCCAACCCAAACCATTCCATGATTCTGTGACATCCCAGACCTGATCTATATCCTAATATCTATTGCTATAAAAAAAGATATGGATGTGTGCAGAGTGTAAGTTGCATGTACGCCTATAAATCTACGGATGCTCCGCCAGGAAGTGCAACTGCTTCACAAGATGAAAGCCAGCAGAAGCAGGACTGCCTGTGATAGTTATGTTCGCCAGGCCCATGAACTGTTTGACATCTCTCCAATGAAAAATGGCAACCACAGACACCCCACCAATGGGGCACAGCATTAAAGGCCACCACCAAGTCAATTGTCCAATATGCGTTGCTTCTTTTCGGTAATATGTCACAGCTTGCGCATTCTGTTTAAGATTTAGCTGGTGAGTTAAATGGAAATGGTATTAATTATATGCTAGAACTATGTCAAGCTTCAAAACAGCTGTAGGCTTTTAGTCCAAGAGCAAAAAACCATAAAAGCATTCTAAGCTTTTTTCTCCAAAGGGACGGGGTTAAGATATGACCACGAGACCTTTCATTATCTCATGAGGAAAGCTTCCAGTGAGTCCGTCTTCATCCCCTTTTTTCACCTCTCATGGGTCTCAATTCCCCCCTCCAGAGGACAAAACTCCAGAAGAAAAGGGAATACAGCGAGTGAATTTGGGTCCGGATCCTTTCCGCTGCCTGCGCTTGGCTTTGTTTTCGTAGAGAAACTGATTAAACCTGCCAAATTTCTTACTCTTTTCTTAATTCTGCCTGTGTGCTGCTGCATGAGCTTCATCTGCTGGTAAACTTGGCTGGAGCATGTGTGCATACCCTGGCTATAAAGGACTCAATGGTCACTCTGTGTTTAGGTTTTCTGTTCACCCCGGGGTTATCCTCATGATATAATGAGGCTCTTGAGGCCACTGGCACTGGCAGAGCACTGTTTTTCTAATAACCTTTCAATAGAGAAGGAAAGTGTTGACAGCCAGGGACACAACCACAAAGACGCTGAATTTGAGGAATGGAAAGAGCTTTTTTCCCCCTTCCTTTTTTTTTTTAATTTCACTGGTGGGCTGTTTTTCTAAGCCAAGGCACATATTTTGATGATGACTGCGTGATAATGAAAAACTTGTAACTATTTTACAGGCAACTGCATCACTTCAGAACAACACACTTGGTTTCTCGTCTGCTATTTTATTTTACAAAGTCAGTGGCATTTGGTCCAGATATCACCCAGAGTTTAGCTCTGTCCTGGCACTGTTTTGAGGAGACTCTTGTTATCACTTGGCTTTTTACTAAGCCCACAGCCTGTTGTCACCAAATGAGGCATCGTTAAAGGAGGAGTTATGCACTCGTTGTGAGAGGCAGGGATCTGAAGGAGCTACCAAGCCAAGGAAGGTGGCAAACATGAACCCAGCGCAAGATCTAAGCTGTCACCTAATCACATTTGACAGGTTTGATTGGGAGACCTCTGTGGTAATAACCGCATATTAATTCCCCATGTTTCTCTCCCAGTCACAACTGGTGGGGCTTTTTCTGCCTCCTACCCTGATTGTCTACTCTGAGTAGCTCAAAATGTGCAACCCTCCGTGCGTGCATGGCATTTCTGACGTGGCACAAAGACACTTTTGTGGATGTTCACTCCAGCCAAATACAAACAGCCTGGCCAGTCACACGGGCAACATCTGCTACAGATAATACACGCAAGTGTACAGATGAATTTGCTGAAATACGAATATGTATTTTATATTTTACATTAGGCAGGCATGGTTTGGTTCAGTTATCTGTAAAGATACACTGGTTTAATTTTTTTTAAAATGTTGGAGTATTTTAGCCCGATTTCTTTATAAAAAAATATTAAAATCCACATATCTCGGCCACATGCTTGTTAATACTCTTTCTGTGATATTTCTTCAAAATAATATCAGTGTTTCCTGCTGTTGGAGCATTTCAGTACTGTACCTTATGCATTTCACTTTATATCATTTCACAAAAACACCATCTACCAGCTTTGCTGCATCTGTGGTCAAGCCTCTCAAGCTTTCCACTCAAAATAATTCAAAGATCACTTCTATTACTTGGAGGAAATACTGGTTTCAAACAATTTTATAGTAATCTATCTGTTGACTCAAGTTCGTTCAGAAGATGGTAAAATTCAGGAGGTTTTAGCTTCTATTCGGGGTAAATTGTGAGGAAAAAGGAGTAAATTCTCTGTTATATTCTTTATCTCATAAACTTATAATAAACAGGAAGATACACTGGAATTAACGTGTAACTGGGATTTGGTTTTGAGGAAGAGGGAAAACTTTTTAGTGGTAGCTTTTACCGCAGAAAAATTAAACTGCCCATGGAATCAACCTGGAGTGTTGAATCTCAGTGCTACCTCCTAAGGGAAGGTTCAGAATCAATCACACCTTTCCAAAGAACAAAACCTACCATAAAATCTTTCCCTCTGTGTGGCAACTTGTGAAGAGAAAAGTTCTGTCCTCTTTGTAGCCACAGGCCTACATTAGGGATGTTTAACTTCCAGTGAAAACTCCATATGGAATTTTCCAGCCCTTCCTAGGAAAGAAAGTTTCAAACTATCAAAAATGTACATTTGAAAAATGTGAGTAACTTACATCTGCAAAGCAACACTGAAATATCCTCCCTTCTGTCATACCAAGCTGGTATGGAATTTTTGGGAAGTAAATTCAAGTCCTGTCCTTTCTCTCTCACTGCATAGAATTGATTTACTAGGATAAACTTCTAAAGACTCATTTAAAATCGAATGATTATTCCATCTCCCTTGCACATCTCAAGAATTATCAGCATCTGCAGATAAACGCAGGTATCAGGCCTTGTATTCCCATGAATTCAAAGTTAAAACCACTTCTAAGTAAACCACCATGATTTAATACTCTCTGTGCATTTAATAACTCAAATTATCATGCAGATTTAAAGCCAATGATCCTGGAAAGTATGCGTATGTATTTCCATCTTACTTCTCTGATCTGCTCTTTCTCATTGAAAAACTCCCAGGGGTGATGACTTCTATTCTCTTACTCTAATTCATAGATATGGTTTGAAGTTGACAGATATAAAGCTTTTGATCATGGTTTGGAGATTAGGGGGAAAAAAAAGAAAGAGAGAGCATAAAATGAAAGTATACTTTTCTCCATGGAGGATAAAATGTCATGTGAGGTTTTAACTGATGGTAATTATAACATGATTTAGCCATGATATCAAATAAAAGGCTTTTAATGCCCTTAACATGGCATCAGGTTTTTTTTTCCTTTTTCTGAAATTTATTATGTCTTTTCCTTAAGCTTCCTAAGAATTTGTAAAAATTTTTTATGCTTTTGGAGTGTGAATTGAGGACTGTGTACCATTCTTACAGAAATTTACGGCATAAAGAAGCTTTGACAAAGAGCCATATGGGTTGAAGAGTTGAGATTCTTTGTTTGGTGGGTTTCTTTTCCCCCTATTCTTTATTTTTTTCTTTATTCCTTCTTTAGAATAAAAGAAGCAGAGATTAATATGTGAAGCTGAGCTAGAGAGATTAAAAAAGAAGAATTTAAACCTGACGAGATACACTTCAGTAAATTTCAGTGATATGAATGGCCTCTGACTTTGAGACCTTCAATTTCTATCAAGGCAGGGAGATCCATATTTCTCTCCTTTCCTTTGAATATGGTGCCTTAAAAAGCAACTGAACCAATTCAGACAATTCTGGAACACGCAATCTCACAACTAAAAGGGTTACCCGGGGGTTCTGTCTTTTTACGTTTGGAGGTTTTTTTGTTTGTTTTCTTCTACTACACAGGGATGAGCAGAAACCATAAGCTGTTTATCCTGTCTCCAGCTCTTGAAACTTCTGTTCAAAAGAAATGAAACTCAGATTGAATTACTCCCTGATTTGGATTCCAAATTTGAATCCAGCCAAAAATTGCTATAAACTCCAGGTTACTTCGTTGGTATTAGGCTGATACTTTTCAACATGCATGCTGTTCAGTCAATCATTTTTAAGTGTGTGGCAGAAGTCAACAGATTTGAGCCAGCAGTGCCCTGGTGGCCAGGAAGGCCAGCAGCATCCCGGGCTCCCCTCCAGCCTGACCCATTCTGTGATTTGGTGATTTAGATCAGAATCAGCTCGAAATTTTGTACAATTTATTGACAGGCTGATTATCAGCAGCTGTCACGTCAGTGGCTAAGGGTCACAGCAGTAAAAAGCTTCAGTTTAGAATTTGGAAAAATGAATGCTTTTCTTCTGTCTCTCTTCAGCCGTATCCAGATAGAGGAACTAATTAAATTACTTGGAAAGCTCCTCCTTAAATAAATCCTGATAGGGATGAAGCCAGCAAGTGCTGTAGCTGAAACTCCTTTGTTGTATTGATAAAGTACATGTGAACTGAATTTTTCTCTATTACTTCCTTAAAATGGAATTATACTAAATTAAATCAGGAAGTAAATCTGCTAGCCTCATGCCCCTTACCTGAGTCTCCAGACAAACAGACCCACCTGAAGAACTATTTTTACCAAGGAAGAGACTTTATACCCAAATGTTCCCCTGGTCATGGTAACAGAAATAGTTGGCCCATTGTAACCAGCAAATACAAGAATAAGGGAAGAAGCCATGGAAGGCGTAAAGCTTTTTTGGATGTCACCTCACTATAAAAGCTGATTTTCTAGAGGTTCTCAGATCCTCAAAGATATCCGTTATTATTTTTTTCTTTTCTGAAAGGCAAATCTGAGGAAATAAGTATTTTTTAAATGACGAAAAAGAAAAAATAAAAAAAGAAGAAAATTTCCAAATTAATTTAAGGCTTAAAATTCAGGCTCTGGAATCCTATGTCAAAAACACTCTAGTAAAGCTAGGGAGGCATAGAGAAGATAACAACTATGACTAAAGCCCAAAAATACCTTCAACAGAAGTCTTGTAACGTAAGTACGTTGTAATTAAAATAAATGAAATTCAGAGGAAACAGTTGAAATGGAATTCTGCTGAGAAAGAGGAAATAAAGCTGGGGTGTGTGATAGAAGTCTGTACATTAATGAGTGCTATTAAGATGCTGAGTTTCTGGATATTAGCTGTTTTTCATAATTGAGAATGAAATCCTCTTGTGAAAAATAACTGATGGGGGAGGAGAGGAAATGTCTAGGTTTGAATGCTGTATGAAGGGTTTTTTCCACTCTCTGCTTTCCCACACCTTAGCTGATCATCCTCTCCTTGTGAAGGAGCAGAAAGAATCCCTTCAGTGAAAAATAGTTATCTCTGCTCAGCTCTTCTCGCTTGCATACCCAACACACTTGGCAAGGGATTTGTTGTTTTCCACAAAAACTTCCCAACTTTTGCTATGGTGATTCCCCAAAGCCACCATTAGTGTAATGGGGGTGTGAAAGGGGAGCACTTTCCTTCAGTTTCATTTTGAAAATTAGGCACAGTGGGAATTGATTTCTTTTTAATTTAACTGGAATATCAAATGCTGGAGGAGAAGAAAAATACACATTGTATGCGGGATACCAAAGCAACATTAGAAGAGAAAATAAAATGGAGTAAGCTACCTTAGTTAAATCAGCCAAAATTCCTGCATATCATTAAATAGTGTGTTTAAAAGGGTGACTATAGTGGCTACTCTGGGATGCCCAGAGAGAGCTCAGCAGGAGATTTATAAACTCTGTATTTCTTCAATTTAAATTCCAAGCAATTATTAGTTAGCTATTCTGCTTTCCCAGGCAACTGTTAAAAGCATCTTCTCTGTATCAAAAAAGGAAAGGTCACTAATATTTTTGAGCATAATTTCATCTGATTATGTCAACAATATGATGGCTAAAAATCTTAGTAATAGATTACATTAATGATTTAAAGACATGGGGCAGAACACAGTGAAACAAGATAATTTACCTAGAAATACATCTTTATATGCAATGGTTATTTGAGATCTGCCACTGGTCTGGGTTGATTTTGTTGTTGTTGTGGGTTTCTTACCTTAATGTATGAATGTCAGCCATAAATACTTGATATCTTGCTTAAAAATCAGTTATGCCTATTTACGTATATATATATCTTTTTTTTCCCAGTTTTCTTTTTGTGGTTTGAGAAAATGAGCTTATTCTTCATCTAAAGAAACACCTTGAAAGACAAACCACAGAAATAAGGGGATTTACTTGTGTCCCTTGGGGAAAATTTTTATTTTTCATTTCTTTTACGTGTACAACAGCATCATCTACCAACAAAGATGACGAGAGTTATATTAAGAGTAGCCAAAAGAATTGATACAAATATTAGTTACACCCTTACCGAGTTACAATACCACTGAAAATTAATTCAAATCAGTGCAATTTTGCTAAGCACATCGGTGGATTTGGGATTAATTCCGTAATTGATAATACATCTGAGCCGATGGTTTACAGAGATTACAAAATCATAAATGGAAAATGGGCAGAATGGTTGAAAATAAAGAGAAGAAATATGCCAAAGCCTGATGTGATATGTTGATTTGGGTTTTCAGCACATCATCAAGCACACTGGTCCCACTTTTCATCAAATTTAAAAGGCATACATGATTTTACTTGCAGTTTTATACGCTGAGATACTGTTGGAATAGGCCTAAAATATCTAATATTTTCATACATAAATAAATAAGAGTTTTAGGGATGAGATGATTTCTGCCCATTGCGAAGACATGCAGAAAGTAAAGTATGGAGGAAGAAAAATGTAATTTTTAAGGGTATCAGACTTGTTAAAAATTCCATGCCTTCATTCATGTGTGTGTTTCAGCAGATATCGACTGCCACGGGACTGCATAAAATCAAGCCTGGGTTTTTTGTTTGTTTGTTTTGTTTTGTTGGTTTTTTGGTTTTTGTTTTTTTGGGGTTTTTTTTTTCCCCTGCTCTTTTTTTGTCATATTCTCCATGTAAAACGTAGCTCGAAGGCTTATTTACAAAATCTCTGGGAGGATACTCGAAAGTGTTTGAAAGCCTCCTGAAGTAAATGGATGGATTTATACCATTCCTTGAGTGTGATCTGAAATCCACACTTGCTTTGTGGTCAGGCTGTTTGGGTTGGAGCTTTTAGATTATTCTGGGCTATGCTGGAGGAGAAAGGCTGTGAACTGCATGATCTCTATCAGAGCCCCTCCTCTTCAAATAATTCCTGCTGGCACTGGAGAGAAAGTAACCAGCAGACATCACCAAGTGCCATTTCCAACCAGGCATTGAGGTTAAAAAGATACTTTTATTTTTAAGAGCATTTTTGGTCAGTGTAAAATAAACGTACATCTATATCAGTATATTAACTGCAAATAGACTTTAGCATGGTTTTAAAGAGTTTTCTGAGAGGTCTAACCTAGGCTGAGCAGAGCAGCAGTGGTATGGCAGACAATTACACTTTTGACTGCAGTATTTATTAATTTTTATCAGAATTAATGCCACATTTAGGACTCTTCTATTTAGATGGACAACTGCAATTTTCACTGTACATATCAATGAGAAAAAGCCAATTGGCCCCTTGTGGGTCTCTGATTATTTCACGTTCTTCTTTCTTTCACACAGTTTTCCAGGTTCCCTGTTGTTGCTCTTGCCTCTCAAGGCTCTCAAGTTCTTCTCTTCTTTGGTAATTATCTCATTTCTCCTTTGTCACTTTGCTATGAGTAGCTATTTCATCTCCTCTCCATCCTTTTTATTCTCATTTTTCTTCTGTTTTGCTTTAGAAACTCCTTCCTGAACTAAGTACTGTACTACAGCTCTTTCCATCACCTTTTCAAAATTCTCTTCTGCTAATCCAACCTCACGAAGCTAGTCAGGAAAGTGATTTGTTGACTATATTCTTATTCATCCCTTAAACAGGGAACTCATATTCAGGGAACATGTCGTCTTGTATGGCTTATATGCACCATCCTTTATCAGTGGATGAACATTTTAGCCTTGAAAAAGGCTGCTAGTGCAGGGTGACCAGGCATTTAAATTCAATAAAATGCTGCTAATCTTCAGGTAAGTGAACTTTTTGTAAGAGGATATATAGTCATGACAAGTCTGCACAGCTGTAATAATCATAAAAAATAGTGCCTGAGGGTTATTCCCTCTTACTGCCTGGGACAAAATCAGGATAGCCAACATTTGGGGAAAAAAATATACAAAGACCCAAATTACTAAGTATGCTGGACAATTTTCTCCTTATCTCTGCCTTTTCAAAGTATTTCCTTGAAATTTATGTTAGGCCTTTAGCTAGGGGACTGTAATGGAAAAAGTGGGGTCATTTTTTTTCTAATTTTATTTACAAAAAATTATTTCAAAGATAGTCCTCTGAGAATCAAATCAATCACCCCTTCGTTGTATCTTCTCTTTTCAACATCGTCTAGGTTGCTAAACTTGATTTGCCTAAAGTTTTAGTGGACTAGAAGTAGCATTTTTAAACTTTGAAGAGTATTTTCACTTATCAATAACTTGCAGTATTTTTTCGAAAGTAATATTTTCCTTGTGGATCAAAAAGCAGCAAAATTGTAGAGTTTATGACAAAGAACACTCCAGAAGATTGCACTGAAAAAATAAATAGTGAGATGATTGAATTAATGATGAACTATAAAATATGTGTTTAATGCATGCTCAAGAAAAATGTGCTAAATTCTAAAACAAATATGTTCTGTGGCCTTCAGGAATTTCGCTAAACTTCTGTACTTCTACGTGCGTCCTATTTCCTTTCCAACAGAGTTTATGCCGACATTTATGTTGATGTCAGCAGGAAGGGATCAAAACAAATTGGTAAAGCTGATGATTTGTGTCTCCTTTAATTGGCAGCTTTTACAATATATGGTCTTGTAATATTATTAACTTCTTGGTTTTCCCCTCAAAATTATATTCCATCCATAATTTAATGAATACAAGTAACATAAAAACAGGGTTTATATTTCAATGATCAGCTTTTCTGTCATTTTCATTTTAAAGCCTTTAAAGCTTGTTTCATTTCACTAACTGTGGGATTTACATTTTCAAAGGATTCAGTCTCGACCCCTATTTTTCCATGGAAAGTTTGTCTCGAATTCCAACTGAAATGAAACCTATTCAGGGAAATGCTCATTCGGAGCAGTTATTTTTGCCATTTTGCCAGTGCTATCGTCGAGCTACAGTAGAGAGCAAACACCATAAATATACAGGTAAAATTGGAAAGCTCTGCTGCTGCTTGAAGAACAAGGAGTGTGTGATCTCTCTGTTACTATGTGGGTATATCTTTCCAAGTTCTAATGAACATATTTAGCTCTCTAAAATATTTCTGTTTCCAGTGATGGGAATTTAATTTTTCTCCATGTGTGTTTTTTCCTTGTTCTTCATTCGGGTGTTGCTCACTTTCTCCTCTACCTGTCTGTAAGCTTTTGGCCACGTGACTGGCTCAGCTACGAAAGGGAACAAACCTTTTAAAGCATAAAACGAAGATGGCCTAAGTTAAAACATATTTGTCTTTGACCAGTCTGGAAATGGTCCCAGGTTCAGAGGGGTTATTTTGAGTGGCACCAAGCACACGAGCCTGGTTATCACATTGACACGTGATTAGTGACTCATGTATCAGTGCAAACCCAACAGATACAGAGAGTGCATTATGTACTCCACTGATTTTCTTCCTAGAAAAATAAACGTTAGACCTTTGTTTTCATTTGTTGATGGTTTTTGTTGGGTTTGTTTTTTCCCCTGCTCTTTTTTTGTCTTATACAATCTCCAAAAAGTCCGTGCAGATGGGAGGTGCACGCTCCTGCTGCTTTACAGCAAGGCTTCCCACTGGCATAGACAGCAGTAATTAGCCAGAGAAACAATGGTCACATTATAACACAGACATTTTTGCAAGGAGGGTGGTGGTCTTTTGGTGAAAAGCTCAGTTAGAGCTGTTTGTTACATACACTGCTTTATCCGACAGCCCATTCAGTCTCTGCAATCCACTGTAATTTTAAACAGTTATTTAGAGCACTTGGGAAATTCTGTATGGTTGATAAATAGTATTGTTTTATCCATTATTATAATATGAGTAATGATCCCTAACCCTTAAAAATAAATTTGAAATAGAAAGAATTCATTATTTTAATAACCCAGTTCAGTCTCACGTTTTACCATGGGTTGAGCTCACGGTTCAAATGACAAGCAAATTAACCTATGCTAGCCATAAAATTCCTTCAAACTTAACAATGCCCATCAAAATTCTTCCAGTTCAAACATTCATGACTTGTATTTTAATGGATATCAAAACCTGTTTAATGTCAGGCTTCTTTTCTTCTTTCCTCTCTCTTTTGTCCTTTCCTTTCCTCTCCTCTCTCCTCTCTGCTTTCTATTCCCTGCACAAATGCATCTTAATTTTCCCTGACCTCATCTGAGGTTGATTAGCATGCAGAAAAGCTTAGCAAAAATTTAAATTTTTAAATTTCTGTTTTAATAAAATTAGTCAAAGTATTCCTAAAGCCACAAGCAACTTAAATTTACTTTCTTTCCCTCAAAATTTGAATAAACCAGATTAAATTGATTATTATTCTGACAAACAACTGACTTCTTAAAAATTCTTTCTCTTTCTGAGTGTATATATATATATATCAGAGCTGTTTCAAGTTTTGGCAGTTTCATTTTGCTGAGGTTTGTGCCAATATTTCCTTCGGTTTTAGCCCAGATGGGTTCACACCCCTAAATTTAACTTCGACTTTCAGAATTGACAAAACTCAGACTCTCCACTGAAATTTAAGGAAAATGACCTGCACTTGAGAGACATATGAAACCACTTAAATCCAAAGCTTGAGCTGCCTCATATTTGTTTGAAATGTAGGCCAAAGGTATGTATTAAAGCCACAAAGATTACCTGTCTTTTGTCAGATTGACCCAAGTTTCAACTAAAATCCAGATCTATTTTCTTTTCGAGTATTGAAAATGGTGCCTGTGGTAACATCAGAGCCAATACTCATTTTTTAGCACCATGATGGAACAATTCGAATCTGGTTTTTTGCTACATAATCAAAGGAACAATATTGGGGTGAGGTTGTTTTCAGCTTCCTGTTGGAAATTAAGAAATGAAAACCCAGCCCAAATCACAAATGTTTAACTCAAACAATAAGCTTAAGCCACGCTGAATGAAAAGTCATGGGATGTTTTTTTCCCCAGTTTGTTATTTTAACTCTGAATGGTCAGTTGACTCCTTTGGAATTAAGTTTGAATTAAGAAAATATATATTGAATTTACAATCTCAGCGAGAATGAATCTCAATATCAAGCACTTTCCTGCTGGTATCTCTTGCCTTTCCCAAGTTTGGCTATAAACAGACTAAAATGCAGACTTTTTCCGCTGCAGTTGAGCAAGTAGAAGAAGGACTAATGGTCAGTGTATCGGGCATATGACACTGTGAGTTTCATTCTCTGATAAATATTCCCTCCCAGAGGAGTCATTTGTTATCTTGAGTAAGTGTTGGACAAACCCTTCGGGCCTATTATGAGATTTGGGTTAATACCTTTTCTCCAGAGGTGAATTCACTGGTAGCGTGTGCTCACCTTAAGTACAATGGGTTTGTCTTGAGGTGCCCTGACTCAAAATGTCTCCAGGTAGGGATTAGATAACTACCCCACATTTATCTTGCAGAAATCCCCAGAAGTGAATTGTCCAGCACTTCGGAAGATTGCTCCATGAAACGTGTGAACTTGCCCACTTTCCTCCAGATGTGCGTCTTGACCCAGAAAACTATTAGGCTTAAATGAATAAATTATAGTTTAGAACTGCTCTTTTCCTTTCAACAAATAATTCTTACATTTCTCTCTCTCACTACTGCTTGGGAGCACGGCAGATCAAGTTTGTGTTTCCTTAAATCCACTCCCAATTCCTAACATTATTTCCTTTGTGCTTCCATTCTTAGCTACAAGCTCAGAAAGCTCAAGCATCCCAAATGTGCACATAGAGCAGGCAGAAAAATATTGAATTCATGCTCCTCTAGAGGAGCAGAGCCCTGTGGATGCACATAAATCCTGGTGCACACCCATGCACAGAGGGAGAAAGTTGAAGCATTGGGAGAAACGAGAAACCTCTCACTGCTGTGCTCACTGATCCCATCACAAGCAAGAGAGAGGAGAAAGTGGCTTTCCCTGTCTCTAATTACCTCACACATCCCCCTCCCACTGCACATGCTGCAGCCACAGATCCTCTATGTATCCCAGAATATCTTGGAAATCTATATTCTGTCAGTCAAGTGAAATCAAGGCTGGATGCCTGAAAAAGTAGGATTTTCTGGTGGATGCTTGGATAATACTCGGAGGGTTGGTGCATAAATCGAGCCTGAGACTGTGCAAGACTGACAGGCAAGGTTCACTTAAATTCCCTTCTGCAGTTGCAGTTGCTTTTGCATGGCTGTTTTGCCATGTATCTGATTGTCCTGTTAACTGGAGTTTCCTAAGAGGGAAAAGGAGCATGGAGACCTGGGGGATGAGTGGAGTTAGTATTTTATTTTAATTAAGTGCTGTTTAACAGCTGCTCTAAGACTTGCTACCATGAGCATTCAAGGAGTTTGGTGTATTTACACTCGTGCTGGAGAACTGAAGGAACAAATAGATCACGAGTTTTCACAGGTACCCAGAGACACCTGCGCTGTTTGTCATAAAATTCTGATGATGAATGAGATATGCCAGTCAATGTCAAAATAGGGAACTCCACAGAGTTAACTAAAAATACCTTTAAAATCTAAATTGCTAAGGAGGAAGTAAGGGTTGTGCTCTCCTTTTTATATACTTATCTGTTCATATCTATTTATATGTTATATATAAGAGTGCAGGAAAAGAAGTTATTCGGATAAGAACTGTGATTTATAAACTGCTACCTTTAGAGTAAAAGGAGAAAAAAACAAATGAATGCCCTCCTTTATCCCAATGGAGATGTATGAGGTGTTCTTGCCCATGGCAGTGGGGTTGGAACTAGAGGATCTTTAAGGTGCCTTCCAACCCAAACCATTCTGTGATTCTATGAAGGAGAAAGTGGTATTCCTCACCCATTCCTCCTTTAAGCTACATCGATGCAGCAGCATCATCATTATGAAGAATGTTGTCTTCACCACAGTAAAAAGATAAGTATGGCTCATCCTCTGCCTGGTAAATATGGATTTTTATGCCCATTACCATTTGTAGCTTCTCTCTGGTGGAGTTTCAGGCTGTTCCAGCGTGTCTGAAGGAGCAGCTACCCCACAAGAGCTATTCCTGCTAAAGCTGTGGAATGTTTAATCTGCTGCCTGGCCCCAAAGAACACATTGGGAAAGGCAGTGTCTAGCGAATGCTTTCAAGATCTGGGGTGAGATAAAGGCTCCACTAAACCAATGGCAAATTTCCCAGTGCATCTGTGGGGCCAGGACTCCACACCTTCAGATTTCCACAGAACACTCAGACCTGCTCATGTGAGATGTGAGCAGCGCTTAAAACTGAAACAGGATCTGCCTGCGGCAGCTTTAATGCACATAATGCCGTAGTTACTTGCTGCTTAATTCTGGCTGTTATATAAACGTTGTGGACAGATATTCTGCAGCCACTAAATTCTGTATTCCTTTTTGGTTTGGTTCACACTGGGGCTCGGTTAAGTGCATGAAATTGGTTGTGCTGGGACAGAGAGTTCCCGTGTTGTTACCTGCATGTGCTGTGTCCTAATTAGAGATGCAATTAGCACGATGCACGCGCACACCTTCCTGTTAATTCCTTTCACTGTTGAAAAAGTTGAATTTTTGTCATCCGGGAACCACAAAAGAGTTCAGAAAACTCTCATCTTGTGAGAGTCTGAAGGTTTCAGGCCATTTTAAAGATGAGTTGGCTTCAAGCCTCCAACAGCTACTGCAATTCTCTGAAGCTCTCCATTGTTTTTTTGCTTTCTTCGAAAGCTTGAACACAGATTCAGTCCAAAAGTGCATTCTCAGCTTTAGCTTCATATCAGCTATATTTATATGGACAAACTCTACAGTTCCTAAACTCCTTTGATTTTCAAGCAGCTTTCATGTACATCTACATCACCATGTACAAAGTCCAGGGGATTTTCTACTGCTGACAGCAATTTTGTGTCTAGTTGACATGCACAGGAGTCCTTTACATATTCCTCTAGAAGATAGTTATGAGGATTTCTTTGCTTGTTCTGAGTTGATATAAAGGAGATTTTAAATTTTTTTCTGATTTTTCTAAAATCATTTTAAAGTTAGTTTTTGGAGCAGAGTTCAGTATAAGAAACTGTCAGGATTTCTGCCAGCAGCCTGTCTATTTTATAAAGACTGGAAGATTTTTTTTCACTTTTTGAGCAGTCTAAGAAGAACAAAGAGCAAGTTGTTATTATTTATTGAAGACCTTTCACATTAGGACAGGGAAGAGAATGGTTTAGTAGCTGGTGACACATATAAACTGAGGGCACAGCCTCTGCACTCAGTTTCTGAGTGATCTTTTTCACCGAGTAAGGTTGTTTACATACTTTTTCAGGTTTGAAAGTAAGCTGTTTTGCAGCCACAGCGCCTAAAAAGTCTAACAGAGTTACACAAAAAACTAATATATTGCCTTTCAAAAGTATTCCAGTACCAGAAGGGTCTTCAGGAAAGTATGTTATCAATATTATTTGATAGGATTATCCAGATATGTCTATTTTACCTGTAGGCTTCCAGTTGCTGCAGTCTCATAACTTCTCTGATTTACACATGACAAAGAGAAAGAGGCTCAGAAGCAAAACACCTTATGGCAGCTCAGAGGTGAGTACTTGGTTGTTTTAACCTACTCACGTTTACCATGATTACAGTGCCGAAGAACAAGCCCAAGTGGTTCAAAATCAGCTGTTTTTTCCAGCCTTTCTTTATCTGTTGGCTTTCTGAGGGTAGCAAGTTGTCAAAGAGCAAGACGAATCAGACTTGGGTTCAATTCCTTGTTGTGCTAACGAGCCCTTCCCCTGGGATATGTCTTCTTTGCATAACTCATTGATGTGAAAAGGTCATTTTCCAGTCCTCCAGAGACATCACATATGTCTTATGGCAGAGTCTCTGGTGTCCTGAGGCAGCATGCCCACTTGTTCCCTGTGAAGTTCGACTTCTAACTGGTGTGATGTTAATTTCTTTCATTTTTGTAACGCAGAATGGTAGTGAACTGTAAAATCATGCTCATCACCATGCTCAGTTAACATATTCTTCCCACAACAGCGTGTTCCAGGAGCTCCACAGGTGGCCTGCGGTCAGCAGCAAATAAAAATCCAAATGCTGTGAGCACATATTTATTCCCACCCAGTGGTTTGAGTACCTGCAGGCTTAGTCGGGAGCCAGTTCCTAATGGCTTCAAGGCTTGTCTAAAGTGTTTGGAACTTCACTCGTGACAGTTTGAAAAAAATGTTCAGCGTTATTGTCAAATGCATCGGTCATTCACCACCCCAATCCTGCAGCTCATCCACTGGGCAGAAATAGTGCCTTGTAAGATAATCTGCATTATTTTCTCCCCAAAGATTAGAAAGTTCCCTGAGTGGAAAAAAGTTTGGGAAGGGCTATTTTATATAATAGCCCTGTAGTCAAATTCTTATTGATGCTGAAGACACTTTTCCTCTACGCAATCCAAGAGGAACAAAATAATTTTACAGCTGTATGAGACAAGAAATATGATTTAAAAGACTTTTCTGAGTATTACAAGAACTTCTGGAGAAGTTAAAAAAAGACCTGGAGAAATGTGTCTTAAGGGTCCTTCACATAAATATTTTCCCTTAAATTTCAGTCCCAAGATTAATTGTCTCCAGTCCCCAGCCTCACTTCCCGTGCATCAGAGAACAGTCCAGAAGCAAGCTCAGCAGTTTGTTTTTTGCCTTCTTAGTGGAGCATTAATCTGTAATTTTTGTGATTTAATAACATGCTTAAAGAAGTTTTCTTGGCTAAAATCTGATACATAGTGCTGGCGACCTCCAATGCCCTTCCTTTCTCTGAACCAAAGGCTTTAATTGTTCATCCTCTAAGACGTAAAGAGAGGCCACTCGAACGGATGGAATCCAATGTAAATAAATGACATTTGCTGATGAGGTCAACCTTCAATTTAAGATTTATTTTACCCAGATGCCTGAAATGAGTGGCCTCATTTCTACGTTCAAGGTTCAAGGAAAACTCAGTAGGAATTTATCCGTGAATTGAAGGGGTGACGTGTTGAAGGCATCTGTGCTACACTACAATTTAGGGAGGCTACTCCATCTTCAGCCTCTTCAGGCCTTACGATGCCATCTTTCATGCTGAGAATGTCAGGTTTGAGAAAGTGGAGAGCTGGTAGCCAAAAATAAAAAGAGATTATGATAAACAGGATCCAAGCTGTATGTGTATATTTGACTTCTGTGGGATGGCTACCAGGTCACTTGTCTGCTCCTACTAATGTCAAAGGGATCTAGGCTGACAGTTCTGTGGGAATGGACTCAGGCTCCCACTCAATCTACCCTTAAGTGAACTCATTTAACATGAAGATCATGTTCATAAAAAATGCCTTTAAATCCTCCTCCTTCCCGCCCTTGCACAGCATTCAACTAAATAGCATTCAGATGTCCTGAAGATCTAAATCCAAGTGTCAAACCAAGGGGCCATCCAGCTGTGTGAGAGTTAAATGCATGTTAAACTGTATTTGTATAGTGACCAGGGTTTTGGTCTTCATTTTTGCATTCCTCTCCCTTGTATTTCTGGTAAACATAAAAAAAAATCTTTTCTTGTTCATAAATGATCTCAGTAATCCTATTATAATCTAATTTACTTCATGCTACTTATGACATGTTTATTCTCTGTAATTCACTTGGCTTTAGTACTCAGGAAAGTACTTTAGTAAAGTTCACTTTGTTTTATTCTCAGTTCTTGCTGTAGATCTTTCATTCTAAAACTTCACTGAAATGTTTATAGAAAATAAAAAAAATCCCACAACTTTGCATTTAAATGTTAAATATATCATTGTATGTGAAATGCCAGAGATATTCATAGGTAATACCCCTTAACAAATCCATCTTTTCTTTGTGGTCCGACATCAGGACCTGAGAGTATCCATTTCAGGTGTCCGTGATACTCTTGGATCTCCACAAATGGCATATTTAAGGCTGAACATCCTCAGGACACCGAGCTCACACGGAACTGTCCTTCCCCATCAGCATCCTGGCTGACCTCTCTGACCTCTCCCGAGGCAAATGGAACACTTTTGTTGCCATCTCCATATCCCAGTTTGCTGGAGGAGGAACTGCCAGCGCTTACATATCCATCACATCTCCCACCAATGCCATGTTTGATATTTATCCAGCAGAACATCTTGACAAATGGATGGGTAAGGGAAACACATTCGAATTGCTAGAGAGGCACTCTAGAGAGTCAAAACATTCCCACAAGAAGAAATAATGAGTCACAAGAATTACTGAGAACTCTTGAGGGGTTTTTTCTGTAATACTGGTGCTTCATTCTTCTTAAAGAATTACTGTCTCTGTAAGGACATATTTACAAGGTGTCTGGTTCTACAGGTCTGTTTGCACAAAACTTACATTTCTGCCACTTCACTCAGAGGACAGGCTGTAAAATTAACAAAGAATAACACAGAAGCTGCTGAACTTTATCCTACTTTAACTAACTGGCTTCTAGCATGGTATTAATTATTTCAACTGAGCTCAGCTATACAATGCACACTGTCAGGGACCCTGTTCACATCAGAAGTCACTGAACCTTTTGACTGAGAGTTATTTTTTTTTGCACATGATGTTGAACTCTAATAACCAGGGTCTTGATATTTTGGAATAGGTATTTCAGAGCCTACGCCCTAAATTATCACCCCTGACATTCTTAATTCTGCATATCCAGCTTCTGAGAGCAAATTGAGAATAATGGGTCCTGTGAGAATAAATACACTGAAAAAATGTCTAGTGCCATGATATAAATTCTGAGGCAATAAATAGTTCTCTCAACTGTGTTTAAATAGCATTAGAGATGGGAGGGACACACAGTGATATACTGAACAACTCGCCATGCTGTCAGAGTTCCAGTGATTCAGTGAGGTCCGAGGGAAAACAAAAATATCCCAGGAAAAAATAGGTTTGACTACCAAAGCACACAAGGGGGCTGAAATGAAGTTATATGGAGAATCTCCCTTCTGGCATTTCCCATATTCTGAGTGCTTGACTTGGGCTGCTATTGTTCTTCCAAATTTGTTTAAAAAAGGAGTGTATCCACACGTCCTGTGTGTAAAATATTGCTGCCCATGGAGGGCTGGTTTAGTGGGGCTTTCTCATGAGAACAACTCCTGTTATGGCCCTTTGGAGATCTGGATGAGAAATCCCAAGGCTCTTAAAGTCATTTCAGGTTCGCTACTGATTTCCGCAGCGGATCAGAATTTCACCTTTAATATTGCTCAGGGTCAAAACACAACTGAAGGAAATGGAAGCAAACGGTAGTAAAACATCAGCAGTAAACCTGTCCCACAAATTTCTTGTGGTTTTACAAGGATGTAGTTAATACATTAAGTTGTTGTTACCTAATTAGGTGACTTTTATTGTGCCATCAAACGGAAAACTGATACCAAATGGCATGTGCATATGAATGAATGAGAGAATGGAAACAGCGTTATCAGAGCGGAAAATAGTCTTCGTCTGAAGCGTGGGAGCAGAGACTTTCTGAAGGACAGTGTATTTATGTGGAGGAAATAATTAGTGAACACCAATTATTAATAATTTATTGGGGGTTTTGTCTGTATAGAAATAAATAAGACTGAACAAAAACTCATACTTGCAACATTAAATAATACCCACAACAGTACTGTGGTTTACATCTCCCCTTTCTTCAAAAGTCACACCAAAAGCATCATGACACGCTTTGAGTATTCTGCATCCCTTACTCACTTTCATAGAGCACAAACCAGAGTGACTGTGTTGGGGGGCAAGCTGTTCTCACATTGTCCCTGTTCTCCTCCCCACTGGGGTCACCAGGACTTTACTGGAAAAAGAACTGGACACAGCAATAAAGAAAAATATTTACGGGTTCAGTGAAGGTGACAGAATTGGGAGGTAAACCCTGAGTAGATCTTTAACGCTACTTTTAATACTCTCTGCTTCATCACTGAAAGTTCTTCCCTTCATTGAATAATGCACCTTTATAAAACCAAGCATGCACAAATACAGAATCATTGAATTGTTAAGGCTGGGAAAGACCTCTATTCTCATTGACTCCAAGTATTTACCCAGCACCAGTGTGCTCACCACTAGCCCTGCCTCGAAGCGCCACATCCACATGGCCTTTGAACACTTCCAGGGATGGTGATTTCACCGTTTCCCTGGGCAGCCTACTCCTGACTTAGCCTGTGGCAGTGTGGGGACACATGAGACCCGCTGATAAATGCAGCAGCAACACCAGATGCAAGGAGAGGTTCAGGAAAGTCAGGGTACCAACAACAATAAACCAAACTGAGCAGTCCTGGATCCCCACTTCACTGCCTCCCTCTCAGCTCACAGGTCTCAGGAAACCAGAGCTGCATTCCCAGGCATGGCGACAGCAGCTCCAACCTCAGGGAGACTCAGGCTGATGTGGCACCTGAAACACGTGCTGGTCAAACTTTTAGGTGCCTAAATCCTAACCAGCTGCCCAGCTGAGCCCTGCCCTCCTCCCCCAGTAGCCGTGCTTCTGTCCGAGCTGTCCGTTCCGGCTCATGAAACCTGAGTCTGGCTGGGAGCTGCCATCCATCACTGCCCGGCCGGAGAGCCTCTTTGTGCTGGTGAGCTGCCACAGGAGAGGGCTCAGCTTTGTGCCTCAGCAGTTTAACTCCGCTCATAGGTGGCTACAACAAATCACGGAGGGGGATTTTAATGTCATAACAACCCTGGAAGTAGCAGCTCTTTTCTGCTGGTGGCGTGGCTGCGCAGGATGGGATGGGGAAGCACAGCTGAGGCAGGAGAGCATCCTGAGCCAGTATTTCCAAGCCTGATGATGGCTTTGGGGAAGCTCTCTCTAAGTTGAATGATTTTTTTTTTTCCAATATTCCTTGATTAACACTGCTACTCACAAAAGACCTAGAAATGCGGCAGGGGCATTGCTCTAGTGATTTATTTGAACAAATCATTTTTACAAGACCTTTGTTATTTTCTTTTGAAGCTGAGCATTTTCCACAGTGGGGAAAAAATCTCAGTAGTTACCTACTGTTGAGTTTCTACTGTAACAGCAGAAAAGAGCAAAAAAAATTGCCAATTGCTTTTTCAGCATAAAATCAGTGGAAAACATCAAAGGAAGATTTCCATATGGAGGTTACTTGAAAGTTGAATCACAAGTCGTCATTCTGCATTGTGGGTTATAAGAATCAGATATAAACTACTTATTCTACAGTGATCTTTCTAGGAGACATTTACAAGGAGGAATAAATCCAAACTCTCGAATGAAAAAAATGTACTTACAGCAATTTATCAATCTTTAATAGCTGTCCTGCTATTTAATATCATGTTTGAGGAGACTCACCATGGCTTTGTGGATAAACATTTGTTAAACACAGTTTGCTTCTTCTTTCAAACAATCAGGTTTCAAATGCAGCCAGAGTGTTTAATATCCCAAGAAGCATTTCCATTTGTTTGTACAATGATCCACTCCTTTATCCTATTTCTGTATATTTTTAAAATAAAACACTTTTTTCTTTTTGTTTTTCTAGTTACGGGAATGACATTATGTGGAAGGGAACAGTGTTAGGAATTTCTCTGTGACTATGGTGCTGCATATGCTTCACCCTTTCATTTCTTAATTTCTAATGACACAAATGGACCCCAAGCATTATGTCATACAAGAAAGTAATATGGTCAGAACAGCCACTTGAAAGTTTGTGTGAGAATTTTTTTCATTAATTACTGCTATTTAAGGGCTCACGTTTTAAATATAAATTAATGCTGGTACAAAGAAAATAAATACCAGTAGCATATTTCAACCATGTTGTTCAGAGCAGTACAAAAGAACTCAGGTGGGTAAAGTGAGTAGTTATTACTAGATGAATTAAAATACATTTGAAAAAAGGGACGAGTTGTGGGTTGGATGAGGCTGATGTTGGCCTTGACATACAGAAATATAGTATCAATTTTGTTATAATTTTTTAACACAATCTTTAATTAGAGGATTGAAAAAAGCCTGTACTCCTCAGTTGAACCATAAATGTAATGTTGAACTCACACATTACTAGGAAGAAGCGAACTGCTGCATACACGGAGAAAGGTGTTGCTGAAAAAAGGGACTAAGTCCTGTGGTACATGTTTATTTCGGAATTTCCTTGAGCACAGCTGAAACTCCTTCACAGAGCAAAATGATCCGTGATTCCTATTGGACACAGGATTTCTGTTGGGGGCTACCTAAAGGGCAAGTGCATTAGTTTGTAAATGTCACACACTGCAGACTTGGAGAAAGAGAATTAAGCTCTGAGAACAAAGCTTTCCTAATGCCACATGACACAAAGCCCAACAAAAAATATCTTGACAGGTAGGGGGTGGAGGAGGGAAAAATCCCATAGCCTGTCTGTCTCAGCAGGAGCACTCAAGTAATGTGGCATGAGGCTTATGGGGAAAAGTACTGAAAGTCTGAAAAATGTGTGCTGCCCAAACTGTGTACTGCCTAGCACACACTGTTTGTGCTAATTCCTTAGCTCCTGTAGCACAGGATCTCGCATAAGAGATACCCTGAGAAATGTCTCCTAGTTTGCAGCAGTATCTGCCACGCAGGAGTGCGAGACTGCATGGAGATAATTCAACCCGTCAGCAAATTCTGCTGTCTCTCAGAAAATTCAGGCGATAATTCTGCATTCGTCTAATGTCAATGTGGCCCAAATTAAGGATTACAGGGCTGGAATTTTGTGGGTGAGAGGAGAGAGGAGGAACTTTGATTAGCAAAGACATCCTTCAGCATTGTGTTTAGGGAAAAAATACGCTTAAACTTGGGAAAAATGTGCATTAGCTTCTCCTTCATATCACTCTTAAAAATCCATTTTTCTGTGTGTGTTTCAAGTAATGTTAATGTAGACTTTGCATCAATGGTTGCTTTACAGTCTTTTCCTTCTGCCATCTCAGACTGCAAAAAGCTGTACTGCTACAGCCAAAGATTATATATATACTCTGTTATGTACTCCAACTGCTCAGACATTCTGTCCTTTGAAGCTTAGTTATATTCCAACAATCAGTTTTAAAATTGTATAAGAGAAGCCACACGGCACTTTCATTGGTGTGATTGAATCTGTTGAATTTCAACTACTCTGAGTACGAACATAAAGAAACGTAAAAAGTTATGACACTTAGATTGGTTCAAATGGTAAAGGATTTCTTACATTTTTTTGTGCATCTGTCAACATATTTCTATCACTGCTGAGACATACATCTTTGTGTTGTGATGATAAAATGGCATTGGTATGCTTACAGCATCTTTTTAAAAAAATCTATCAGTGCTTTAATTGGTGTGCCTGCGTAAGGCTTTTAATGCCAAAAACTCCCAGGCGTGAATGTTGTCTTTCCTTTCTCTGTATTCCTGGCTGCACTCCATAAACATAACCTGGAGCTTTAGCCTCTTTGCTGCAAGGAATGGCCCCCAAATTGGCTAGTGCAAATGTGGAGAGAAAGTCTGGGAAAGCGAGGGAGATGCCATGCAGTTTGTCATGAGCGTCAGTGACTAAGAGCTGGAAGAACCACAACACTTCAGACATTTCCACACTTATCGAGAGAAACCACTGGAAAACGTGATAATGAACAGATAATCAGCTGCAGCTTCGTGAAACCTCCCCATTTCTCGAATATTCCCTGTTTCACTTCCCTGTAGCACAAATCGATCTTCACAGTCCATAAAAATATTTCTGTTTGTTTGAGCAGTCTCCATGAGCCCGCACAGCAGAGGAGGGGTGATAGAAAACCTCGGTTGTTTTAAAGGTGTTTTCGAGTCTCAGAGGAGCAGTTCACAGCTTTCCAAGCTTCCTCTGCTCCTGCTGTCACACCGTGGTGACTGGTGGCCAAGAGCAGCTCCACGGATGGGGTCTACCTCCTGCTAGACAGTGTGTTAACTCTGATCCATCCTCCACGTGCAGCCTAAGGCAGTGCAGAGCCCCAGGGCAGACACCGGGCGATAATCGTTCTCTTCCAAAAGTTCCACTGAAAAGCCAGCCAGCAGGATGGCGAGGGGCGATGCATGGCCACAAGTTGGCCGCCTCTCTTTTTGCACCACAGGAAGCTGACATACAAGAGGCTTTTTCCAGTTTTTAATTTCCATTAGGTATATTTTTAGGAAACTGAGGACTTCTTCCGTAACAAGAAAACACTGGTTTTTAAGCAGCAATTTCATTCCATCTGAGGACTGAGAAGCCTCCAAATTTTCCTTCTGAAAATGTGAGCATAAAAAGGCATTTCAACCCTATCTTGCTCTCTAACCCTCTGTTTCTTCTACTAGTCTGGGAATATCTATTACAATTATTTACAGAAAGCTGTTGTTTGACAAATTATACGGATAGCATCTCTCATGTTCATGAAAGAAATTCTTATTACACTGCTCTAGTTTAATGGTTCACTCTGCTGCTGCTGCTGTTTTATAGGCAGTGGATCAGGAATAAAATATAGTAGGGGAGAAGATTAAATTTAGCATGGTTCTGCTGCAGATGTACACTGGAAACTTGTCTATCATATTTTATTTACGTGGAATTGCCACTATGGGATATGACAGTCTGTCACCACACAATCTGCCTGAAAACTTTGTATGCCCCACAGTCATTCACTCACACCATCTTTTCTCCCTGAAGCCTGGGTTTGGTGCATCTATGTACAGAATAAATAAAGGAATATGTTGTAAAGGTTTAGCATTTTCTAATTTTTTTGGGCAGCTTGCAGAGAAGGACTCGCCCAAACACAGGAGCCACAGATAAGTGATTTAACGGAGAGAATTTAGCAAGGGAGCACATTTTGAATGGAAAGTAAACCAGGGGAAACATTACTAATTTTTAAACTCTTTGGGGTGAGCTATTGCCCATTTTTCTGTGTTCACGTGCGCACACACACACCAATTTAATTTGCTGTGTTTGGATTAGTGGATAATTCCAATTATCTGGTATCCAGGTAGTGACTGATGTTGTGCCCATGTTATCAAAAGTCAGGGTTGCAGCTGTCTTAAGCTGACATAATTCCTGACAAAGCACTTCCCTTTAGTGGAGTTCCTTGGAGTGGTTGAAAGACTTTTCAAAATGAGTCAGGCACCGTGGAATAAGGTCTGTTTAATGTGAGTCATTTTGGCCTCGATAGCTTCTGGTTATGTTTTGCCAAATTAGCGTGAAAAACCTAGAAATAGGCAAGAATGTTTTAGAGTAACTTTTCTGAACTTCTCCACCATCAGTGGCAAGTAAGAGGGACTTCAGAAAGTGAGTTAGATGAGCTTTTTTAGTGGAGTTTGTTGAACGTACTATAACACCAGTCAAGGCAAGGAGTAACTCGTAGATCTTCACGATGTTGCACTGCACAACCAGGGAAATAAATACACCCTAATTTAATGCCATGAACTGCACCACTCTGATTAATCCTAGGTGGATTTGTCACATTAAAGCAATAGAAGCTAACTTATTAAAAATGTAAGTAGAGATTTTAAGAGCTCTGTCAAAAATAATCAAGGAAAATCATGTTCTTCAAACAGGAAAGGAAAAAAATGGAATCCTACCTTGTTGCTTTGGCATAAAATATAATTCTAAGTGGTAGTTTGTGGGTTTTTTTCCATTTCTTTCATAGATTTTATTCAAAAACAAAGTGATCCATTGATTAGGAGAGGGCCTTTATAACAGCTTTGTTCTCTCATGCTCTTACAGTGTCTGCCTGAATTGAGCTCCCACATCCTTGTTTGTGTTGTCAGTGGCACAGATTTGTTCTAACTCATCCCATCACTTCATCACTCTCTGTTATTGTATTTAAAAAAAACCCTCTTATTTGTTATTGTAATCTACACGTTCTCAGAACCTGTAATAAAGAGGAACATTTGGTAATGTTGTGCTTATTCAGAAAACAGATATGATCTAAAAAAACACGACTCTGGTTGTAAGGGGAAAACAATCCAACAGTGAACAAAAGCAAACTGTTCCTAAAGGAATGCACGACTGGGAGGAGCATTTGATGATCTTGGGTTTACTTAGCAAACAGGGTGTTACAGGTAGTTTTGAACTCAACACCCGATGGCTACTGCCCCTCTAAAATAGCAGGGTTATTAGATATTGACAGCAAAACATTACTGTTTATTTATGTTTCTTGCTTTTTACCTAGTTTTTAAGATGTCCGTAGGTATGGAAGGCTGCCTGAAAGATAGCAAAAACTCCAAAACAATGAGTGCTGAATGCATGAAGTAACCAGCTGAGGTCATGTAAATAACTTGAAAGTCACAGCCAAGAAATAATTATTCAAATCACATTAGTTTTACACAAAACCTTACTCAATAGCAAGCACTGCATATTTCTGAGAATGGAAGTATTTTCCATTAATTAGGAGTTCTCGAAAAGTGTATAATGAAATACAAAACACATGCCATTAATCTTCACTTGGGGCTAAAGAACGACTCTGATAATATCTGTTCTCATTAAATTTTTCATTCCAAATACTGTTTATCATACAAATCTCTTGCATCATGAGATTGCTTGTTTCAGATGAGCAGACAGAAAACTTCCTTCTCCAAGGAAAAAGTCTCCAACTTTTACTCTTTTTTCATGCAGCAGAGAGATGAAATGGAGAAACAAGACTCCACATGCTTGAAGGAAGTTTCTAGCATGTCAGGATGCCAGAGGAAAATGTACTTCTTTGAGTAAATAATACGAAAAAGGGCAATTGTCTGCAGAGGACAAAATGAGAAAACCAGGTATTTTATCTTGCAGCTCATGACTGATAGCAATAGGTTCCATACTCAACTAATCTTTGTGTAGTACACTAAAGCTCTAAAGAAAGGAACACTGCTCATATGATTAATGAAATGTAATATTTCTTTACAATAAACCTTTTCTGTTTTACCCTCTGCTTTCTCTTGGAAGTCAGTTGCAGTGAACAGATGGCGAGTGAGTCCACGATAGGGATTTCATGACTATTGTAAAATTATTTAATCCCTTAAAACAAATAAGTTCCAGTGTGAATCCTCAAGGCAATGCATAAATACACATACACATACAAATATATAAATAAACATACACATATAAGTATATATCGAATCAAATATCCATTATCAAGAAGTTTCTGTAGGATGCAATGGAGAAAAAGCCTGTAGAGTTTCATAGAAATCCTTGTAAAATGTGCAAATAATAATAATGGTGGGTATTTCTTTCTGTGATTTTTTTTTGAAAATCATTCTTCAGAATCTTACTATAGACATGCAGCAGCTTATTACATTCTATATGAAGGTCAACAAAAGAAGATAAAAGAAGTAATTTGTTGTTTGGTTAATTTTTAAAATATTTTTACATTTCTTTTTAAGTTTTTAAAGTATTTTAAGGAAAGATGTAGGACTTTCTTACATACATATATCTGCTTTTTAATCCTCCACTGCTATGATCTAACAACATTTTTTGCTAGAATACATAGAATTGGTATTGAAATGAATATTTAAATTTAATCTGTAGCACTATTATAGTCATAAATTTTAAGTGACACAAGAGGTTGGAACTGTCATGACTATAGCTGAGCAAATAATTGGACATATTAGTCACAAATTATTGTTTCAATAGATCTTTGAGTGAGCCATTATGACAGCCCTACTTGTAATAATCCGTGCTAATTCAATTTGTTTGCACTGGAAAGTGACTATTTTTATGGATCATCCCAGCTTCAACTAAACTCATAGTGCAGTTCAGGTATTTTCATAATTCCTTTTGGAGCTGCTGGTTCTCTGCTTTTAAGACTTCAGGAACCACGACTGCCCTATTGGCAGCCATTAATTAAATGAGTGCATCTTCATTTGCTGCAAGGTAATTTAGACCCTGCCAAAGTGAAGAGAAGAGCTGCACCAATTTCTGCAAGCACGAGCAAACTGTGGCTTTGGATTTCAACATCCCTTTCCTGATGCCAAAAGGACTGCTTCTCCTTAACACAGGTGTTGAAACACTTGGTATCAATTCCATCACTGTGAAGCTTACCTGCTTTTTAAGAATACCCTTTAAAATACAGTAGACTCATGAAATCATAGAATCAAAGAACGGTTTGGGTTGGCGGGAGTCCTAAAGGACATCTTGTTCCAACTCCCTGCCATGGGTAGTGACAATTTCCACTAGACCACGTTACACAGAGCCCCCTCCAACCCAGCCTTGAACAATTCCAGGGATTGGGCATCTTTTGTTGTACTTTATTTCTGTTTGGGAAATCGTAAAGGATATTTTTCAGGATGCAGTTTCGTGAAACACAAGTGTTGCATTACAAATAGAAACGGATAAGTTTTTAAGCATCTGATCTTCAAAAACATTCTACCATCTTCTGTGTTCAACTCATCACAAAAAGTGTTTGGGTAAACATGTCTTGCCTGAAAATAGGTACTGGTTTCAAACTAAAAATGTTTTATTTCTGTTTTTCCAAGAGCATTTAATAATACAGCAGCTTCCTATCCCCTTAAACAGGAGTGAAGAGGGAAAGCAGGAGTCAAAAGCTATGAAAAAGCAACATTTACACTTTTTGAGCATGAAAAAGTAAAAGGCTCCCTCTTTTACTGACTGGTCGGTATTACAATTTTGTTCACGATTGATACGTTAAACCTGTTCACAGACATTGTAGAAGTAGCTATTATTTATAGAGTTTTGATCCTACAAAGTCATTATTTAATGCCTTATTGAAGATGCTTTAGTTCAAAATTGTCTTATAAAACTTTTTTATGGACTCATAAAATAGCAGTAAAAACATTCCTCTCAGTATAACCTGCTAAACTGCAAAAAGCTTTAAAGTGAAAATCATTTTTAAGGTTTGGGTTGGGTGTCTTAGTGAAAAAAAACAAACAAAAAAGAAAACTTTTATGTATGGGACTATGCTAGAACATTCTATGTTTCCCAGATATAAGGCAGGATATAAAAGCTAAGCAACACTGCATATGTACTGTTCTTAACAATTTCAAGGAGATAATTTAAGACCTAATAACATAATTTAATATTCTCAAAGACATTCCTAATCTCTTTTTTTCCTAGCTTATTACTTATTAGCATTTCACAAAATAAATTATACTCCATCTTTGCCAAGATTTGGGGTTGTTGTTTGACAGTGTAATCCCACCATCCTCCTTTTTTTCTGTTTCTTAAGAAAAAAAAAGACATTTGCTGCCAAAGGATTTTCCTAATTCCTCCCTTTTCCACACAAATCCTTTCCTTACATGTCTGGGAATTACTATCAGTACAGGTTTACCTCTGAATAGGGACACTGATGATGATACTAATAGCAAGAATAACGAGTAAAAGACTAATGAGAGGAAGAATCACTACTGAGAGAGTATTTCACAGTTTGAAAATATTGTTCAGGTGTTGAACTAGCTTCATCTCTGGAATAAATTTTTCTTTTTCACTGTTATTACATCTGGGAGCTTTATCCCTGAAGAGATATTTTTGTGTCTTAGTTAATAAAGCTTCACGGCTCTCCTTTCAGGTATCTATAATAACTTCTCCTTCCCACAGCCATCAATCATCTCCAACTTTATCTCTCCTTTTATTTACATTGGCAGGAACACTTGTTCTGTAATTTTGCAGCGTCGCTTTAAATGTTGTATCATGGCTTTAAAGGAGCAAACAGGAATGAAACCTTCAATTTCTGAGCGTTAGATACGAAGTTGTTCCTATAAAGCACTTGCTTTTTTTTTCCTTGGCTCTCCCATACCACTTGTTTAAGAACAGTGGATGAGGAGGCAATGAGGGGAGAGAAAAGGGGGTATTTTAGAGATTTACGTGTGATTTAAGACATTCATAATACTGGAGCAACCACAGCCTCCAAAAGGACAGAGATGATGAAAGGATTGGAGCATCTTTTCCATGAGAGGCTGAGAGAGCTGGAACTGGTCAGCCTGGAGGAGGGAAGGCTCAGGGAATCTTATCAATGCCTAATGGAGCAAAGAAGACAGACCCAGATTCTTCACTCTGGTGCCCAGTGACAGGCCAAGAGGCCGTGGGTACAAACTGAAACACGGAAGGTTCCTTCTGGACACAAGAACAATCTGTCCTGCTGTGAGGTTGTGGTGATATCGTTGGAGATATTGAAAACCCAACTGGACAAGGTCCTCAGCAATCTGCTCTAGCTGGCTCTTCTTGAGCAAGAGGCTGGACTAGACAACCTCATCTACTCTGTGATTCTGACATTCTGTGGAAAAAAAGCACTACCAGGGCCACAAATGTTTTGCAGAGAAAACCCCATGGACCTTTTGGCTTTATCAGTTCTTCTCAGTGCTGGTGGGATAGAAGCAGGTGTGGAAGTCTCTTTTCTTCCCTGGTCACAGTTTCTTCTGCTTCTCTCCAGAGAGAAGTAACTGAATCTCCATCCTGGAGGTTCTTATGCCTGTGATAAACTATCAGAGGAGATATTCCGTTAATGCCAGCAATGCCACTGATGTGGTTAGAGCCCAAACATACACAGAACATACCTGGAAGATAAAATCTCTAAACAGCTTTTACTTTGAGCCATGTTGATGTTTTTGGTGGTAGAAGCTCTCAACCACTGGAATGCAGAAATTACCATCTCATTTCACTGCTCAGCAGCCTTCAGATGACGATAGCACCACCACTCCAGGGAATCCAGCATCACTGCAAGCTTCTGTAACTTCAGCCCTTTGGAAGCTTTGGGTTTCAGGCCAGCTATAAATCTCCAGTCAAGCAATCTCCATCAGGTGCTGAAGAAACAGGAGAAGGTTTCAAAGGCTCTCTGGTGCCAGGGCATCCGGCACACTGAAAGGAAAGGAGAATGTAGAAAAGCTGTGGACTTCCTGCCATTATTTAAAAAAGCCGTTCAACTGTCAGGCATGAGAGAAGTAAGGTATTGTAACAGGCAGTTCTCTCACCTCCCAGGGGAAGGAATACTTCAGTGCTTCATTACATCTCCAGATACACCATTAGCTGAGCCCCCACTAAAATACCTGCCACTCTTAATTTAGTCCTTCAAGCAATCAAGACTGAAAATCATGCAAAAGATTCTTTTTTTTTTAAAAAAAAGGAGGAAAAAAAGCAGTCCATTCATCTATAAAATCACTGGTTGTTTCTTTGTGGTTATTAAATAAAGAGTAATATAAAGCATTGCAATTGTATGGTAAATATTTTTGGGGATTTATAATAAATGAACTTCCATGAGAGCATCGGATGATTTCATGATCATCGGGTGCCTAAGAAGTGGCTGGAAGCAGTTACCACATCCTACTTGTTGCAGCATTTCAAGCACCTTCAGGTACATCAAATAGGAAGTGGATCTGATACTTCATATACCTGAGATATTCATATCTCAATTACTGAGCTATATGGTAAAGGAAGTAAAATATAACCTAATGTTATATAAAATATAACCTGACATTCAGTAGAATGTCAGTGTGGGAGAAAGGAAGATTTCTCCAGCCACAGTCATTGAGGTGGTAGTAACTCCTCTTAAATACTATTCATAGGTTTCTTTTCATTTTGGGTGGCAGGGAAAGCTAGATTGCAGGCTTTTTCAATATGCCATAAAAACTGCATGTTAAAAAAAAAAATAGATTTGGGGTGCAAGCCAAGATCAGATGATAAATTACGGGCAAAACTAAATATAGTGCGCAAATGCAATCCATTTTAGTTACTGGCTCACAAAGGAAGGCTGGCTGCAGGCGTGCAGAATTCCTCTTATCAGACCACTGAATCATTCTTGGTCTTGTGTGTCACCTCTGGGGAAGATTTAGACAGAATAAAGACAGTGAAATCAGTATTTAACCCATTTAGCTTTTAATACAGATGAATACAAATAAGTCATTATTGTGCCACTTCTCTTAATTTCAATTGTTGTCATATCTGGTCACTTCACAACGTGTGGAAGCTAAACTAAAAGGATGAAAGGACCTTTAACTTGCTTTTTTTAACCTAAAGATTTATTCCTTACAGAAAATAAATAACATTCAAGAAGAGTCATGCCAATTACCAACACAAATATGGCTTATTTTTCCCATGCAGTTGCAAGTTCTAGCAGAATTTCTTGCATGAAAAAATACGTCAGTTTAAGATCCAGAACAAGAAAAAAATTACTGATTCAGTCCATCTCCTTCAGAGATCATTGCTCTCCTGTTGTAAGGGATTTTCAGAAACAAAAATGAATGTGAGGCTCTAAGTAAGTCAGTAAACGCTCCCTGAATAGGAGGAAGTCATCAGCTGCTATTTGAGAATTTACACAACCCATCAGCTAAGTTGCTTTATTTGCAGTTTTTCAGCTTTCCTTCAGCCACTTGCTGCTAACAATCCTGTAAATGTTTGGCATATGTTTGACATATTTTTAACTTTTTTTTTTTAATGACCCCCTCCGCTGAAATGTTGCTGCTTGATGGTTTATGAATTATTCATATGTTAAATTGTGACACCTGTATTTAACTGCAAGTCATGAATTAATTGGAAAAACTCCACAACTTGCTCGTTTTTCTGCTGTGCTGCTTAGGAGTGATGTTAAACTAACTCAGAAGCTCTTTTAAAAGGATTAAGACCTGCTTCCAATAAGAAAAAAAAAAAGGAGTAAAAGAAAAGCAGCCTGGTAGCTGTATGACACCAAGAGTTAAGCCACTGTTATACAGAATTAAGATCATGGACTCCAGTTCTCCAGGCAGCCACAGGCGTGTTTTACTTTAAACATGCCAGTAGTTCTATTGACTTGCACAACTTCGAGGCACTGAAATATTGTTCACGTGCTTGAGAGAAGTTCTTATTGAGCTTTTTCCTCAAGAACATGTCCACCTGCTTCTACCCTCACCCATGGATCAAAATCTGGGCAATTCAGGATGGGAGGCATTGCTGAAAATCCTCACTGCCACCTGAAAGCAGAGACACCCACTGCAAAACTTCAGTTCTGTTACAGTAGACAGGAGCATCTGCTTTCAAAATGAGATTTGCTGCCCAGAAGGCTACAGAGATGAGCGAAGAATATCCCAGACTTTTCGTTCCACATGCACTTTCTATTATTTATGATCCTAATTCATTGTGATGTCTCATGTTAATGCAAGGGTATTACTTCCTCTGTGTGTAATAGAATCATAGATATTTGTATATAAATTTTTATATATTAGACATCTTGTAGGTAGAGACTTACACTTTCTTAGGTCAAAATGGCACACACATGCCCTTTTCTATTTTATTTTCAAGATAATGTGAAAATATTGGGCAATTTTACTGACTGAAACTATGTCAATCATGTCTGATTGAGTGGCTGCCCACCTCTTCAAGTGGAAGTAAAAGCTTTTGTTGAAGGGCAGATGAATTACTTCACTTAAACCCTGGGGGAAAAAGAAAAAAAAAGAGAGAGAAAAAAGAAGAGGATATTTCGGCTGTGCATTTGTTCATTAGATCCAGATGTACATTATTAAGTGTCCATAGTTAGTTTTGCTAATAAATCATGCCTGAGGGATTTTGTTTTGCAAGATGGCGAGAGAAGAGTGCTCTTGCCTGTTTTGTTGTTGTTGCTGTTTTTTTATCACAGTTGATTTATTGGTTTTGTTTGGTTTTGTTTTCCATTTAGGACCTCCCGGCAACAATGGTACAATATTCGAGCAGCTTTCAGGACAGAAGTGTGAGCTGTGCCGAGAGCCACAGCTGGAACGCCGGCAGCCTACAGAACAGAATGTGCAGACCTTGTGCAAGGGAGAACTAAAAATAGACAAAAACCAATTCCGTACACGGCTCAGCTGTTTTGTTAACACCTACCTAGTAACTGAGACAAAAATGTGCATATGTGCGATCTTCGATGCGCACGCAAAAGCAGCAGTTTTCCAGCCTGCCTGCAGCTGCATTTAGTAGAAAACCCAAACCTCATCAACCGCTCACTCTTATCTCCTCTGCATCTCCTGTGCAAGATGAGCCCTCCCGTGATTTTGCATTTTTCCTAGCTTTCCTATGAAGGGAGCTCGTCTATCCCGCTGTCCCACATAAACCCCAAACACCATTAGCTTCGTTGTCTGAGCCATTTGGCCACAGAAATACACGCTCATTTCTCATTTCTAAAAATATTGAGGACGTAAGGAAAACTTATCTCTTGCAAAGCGCTTAAGTGGCTGTTTCAGGGTATTTGCGGTCCTTGTGATAGCAAGAGAGAATGCTCTGTGACATCTTGCAGAACTGGACTTTATGTCATTCTATTTTAACCCATCTTGTCTTTTCAGTGATAAACTTTCTCAGAGGATGGAGTGGGTTTCTCACAGAGAAACACACACACAAAGCCCCTTATGTTTACAGCACTTTTTTACATGTATAGTAACATTCCACAAACATCATGTGGTTATACAGAGTATTTCTTACCCAAGTTTATTAAATAAAACCTGACATTTGAGAGGCTTAGAAGGTATTATTCCCATTTTGAAACAGACAACAGTGATTTTTCCTAATATACACAATTTTTATGACAACCACTTGTGCTCTAAGTGAATTATTTTCCAGAGCTAAAGTCATAATTTTATTGAAACCTTCTCCTCCCCTAGAAACATACTTTTTTCTGAATATTTCGTGATGTATTTACAGTTTTGGAGGTATTCATTTTCCATCTCTTTGATTGCCCTTTCAGACAGACTGTCAGTTTTGCACTCTCTTGCCTTTGTTATACTGGCACCAGCAATTAATAAGCCAATTAATGGACATGATACATGTGGAAGGCTATGACTATGACAACTGTTTGTACTGCCCTGCATTTCTCAGCTCCCAAGATTCTTCCTTCACATGTGCTGTGTAAAGACCCTGGGAGTGTGGAAGCAAAATCTGAGCAAAGGTGCTTTATTTCCCATTTCCTTTGTTGAAGGCCTTTATACTTGGACACAAGTAATTCCAGAGCATTAAATTGATTTTTACCAGCAGCATTTGGCTGCATAGCTGCCATGACAAAATGTGAAGCTCTGCTTCTAGAGATGAAATTCGTCCTCATAATCATGAGTAAAATCTGAGAAGCATCAGCAATGCTGAAGATCTGGATGTCCTGTGTAGAACCTGGATGTCCTTGCTTGACTCAGCTGTGCCTTGCTCACACTGGAAAAAGCCAAAACCTGCCATCACGTCGAGTGTTTCACGTACAGAACAGCTGAGGTTTCTCTGTTGGTGAGAAAGACGAGTATTCAATAACAGTGGTTCATGTTTCACCATTTTTAATGAGAAACATTAAAGCTAAAGAGAACCTAAGAGGATAGAGCTGCTTTAGGCATAATTTAGGAGCTTTGGTATGGCATAAATTATGGCACATTCAAGTAGCCCAAAGATTAAAGCTTTAATCCAGAACTGCCAAAGGACCTGGCCTCACTCCTCTCCGTGCCTTTCCTGACAGGATGATGAACTTCCTAAGGAGAAAGAACTCTTCTGAAGGCTGCCTTACAAAAGCCAAATCTTCCCAGAGAGTCCTCTCAAGGCTTCTACATTGCCACTTTTACAAAGCCCATCACACTGGGGTTTAGTGGTGAGCAAAGTCTTTGCACACAAGCAGCTGTGAGAGAAAGGGAGCTGAGCTGGTTAAATGACAAGTACAACTTGAAGAAAGTGAGCGGCATGAATGCAGCCTGCATTTTTATTAAAAAAAAAAGAGGAAAGACAAAACTCCTCAAAACATAAAAAACGTTATTTTAATCCAGGTCTATGAGAAATTAAACATATCGCAAAAAGTAAAAGGGTCTGCTTTGCATAAGTTGTCTAAGGATGGAGATAATAATACTACAGAGATATTTTACTGGTGGAAAATTCTCCAGTTTTATCTTTACCTGAACACTTTGATTACAACAGTAAAAAGAAATAAAAGTGAGCATTCCAGCTCACTGAGATAATTTGAAAACAACTATTTTTCCTGAGAACTAAAACATCCTTCTAGTATACATTTGCAGTCGTGTATTTTAGAACTGTTTCACTGTCTTTTCTATATATAACAGGTGCTGACTACTCCTGCAGCTTGTGTCAAATAGTCAGGTAGGTATAACCATTAAGAGTTTCCCAGGTTGTTCAGGGAGCACGGTTGATATGTCAAACAAGAGTTATTGGTTTCACGCTGTAGGAATAAAAACATGTAGGCTGGGCAAGGAAAAGTGAGATTTGTTAGATAGCATGTTTGACCCTAACCGTTTTTTTTCCAGGGCTTTTGACATGCCACTGTTTATCACTCTACTTCATGCAGCAAGGAAACATATTTACAGCCTCCTGACCCTTTGCATCATGCCTCTAAGTACAACATATAAATTTATGTGCATACCAGGAATCCCTGTGCATCCAGTGAAATCCACACGGAACTTTCTGTGCCCATATTCCATCACATTTTTACATGAGCACATGGCTTTTAGAGCAGATCCTGCTCATAATTTGGGGCCCTCCTTTTTCTGTGATCCAGCCATCAGATGGATTTTTCATTAATAGGGACCTAAGACTTTACACTTGACTTTGGAAAAAGAGCAGGCACCGGTGCCAAGTTACGAACCGTGCAGTCATTGCGATGCAGTTTGTTGTGATGCACACACT
The DNA here is from genome assembly GCA_013397845.1 of Melanocharis versteri. Classification (NCBI taxonomy): domain Eukaryota; kingdom Metazoa; phylum Chordata; class Aves; order Passeriformes; family Melanocharitidae; genus Melanocharis; species Melanocharis versteri. The sequence continues at coordinate 1,233,964 of VZTG01003864.1, forward strand.
CAAATACATAATTCTGGGAGAAACCAGCATCCAGACCCAAAACTGGGCCTCTGTGGGCAGCGGGCTTTGCTGTGCATGTGGCAGCACCAGCTCTGGGCACGTTGCTGTGGATAATTTATGGCTGAGGGCTGAGTTGTCAGTGTGCTGAAGTGGAAATGCTGGGGCATTTCTTCACCCAAATAAGTAGTGGGTTGCATGCCTTGGCAAAGTGCCTTAGTTTTAGTCATTTAGCACAAAAACCCCCTTCCTTTTTGTCTGAGGTTTCATTCAGCTGCCTTCTAGCTCCCTTTATGGTAACAGATTCCTACTCGTCATTGCCCAGCCTCAGTAGAAAGGCACATTTCTGTATCAGAATTTCATTTCAAATGGACCTTTGTCTGCTGTAGTTCGAAGATACCAGGAAAATGGAGAATACTGACAAGCAACTATCGCAAATACCTTGAAATGCCATTACACCTTCCGTCACAGGATCTCTGGACCTCATCAGGAACGTCAATAAAGTTTATGATCGAGCTCATCACGTGCTCATGAAGCACTGATAGCCATCTTTACCATGAAGTAGGTACCGATACACCTCTGTGGAAACCCTGTCCTTTATAGTTGCAGAGGAACAGACAAATTTTCTAACAGAAGAAACTCAAAATATGGAGAGTTAAGAAACAGACAGGAAATCCTTCGGCACAGCCAAGATAATTCCTACCGTGCAGTTACCTTGCATTTCTTTCCTTAATGATAAACTGGTTTTTATAAATGAATTTTAATTAATTGAATAGACTTTAAAAGATTTCTCCAGGGTTGATAGCTTAGAGGCTGGTCTGTGCAGTGCCTGAGACGTGGGACATCCTGAGATAAGTAAACACATTGATGATAAATTGGGAGGATGGTCTATATCTCCTGTTAGGTACCCAGTAGAGCTGTGCCTGGGGTTGTGTTGGAACTGGCCATCCTTCTGCAATTGTTTTCTGACAAAACCATTCAAACAAACCCTTCTCTCCTCTACGTTTTGAAAAGGGCTGAACTGCCACCCACAAAAGTTGAAATTGTCAAATCATATAAAGTTTGGGCACTGCACATTAAAACTTGCACCAACTTGTCAGTGCTTTGAAACACAGCCCCAGAGGGACCATTCCCAGAAGCGAGAGAGTCAACATCCTGAATGTCCTTGGAGGTGGTAGAGAGCCAACCACTGCTAATTGTGGTGATGGTTTATTTCATGCACACTCCAGAACTTGCCGTCAGCAAGGCCAAAACCATCGACTTGCTTAATTCAACCTTTATTATCTGTTTATCATTATAAGCATTTACAAGACATGCATCATTGCAGCATCTGGACACACTTTGCAATTACGTGGACTGGAACTGCATCCACTGGCACTGTTAATATCACTAAGATTTTTTTTATATTCCCACATTGTTTCTATTGTCTTGTACACAGGCTGAAACCGCTGGAAAGACAGACTTTTTCACAGGGAGCTTAAAGTATGGACAAGCCAATTTTTCCAAGTGGTACAACAAGGCATTATGAAGTTTAGCCCTAGCTTTTTATTTTTTCCTGACTTTTAGCATTAATAAAAGCACAATTCAAACTAATGAATTTGCTCTGTGAAGACCAAGGCCAAAAAAAGACCCTGCCTTTGCATAAAGCTGAGAATGGAACAATTTTTTTTAATATTTACACTGATTCCCCAAAAGAAAAGCATATGTCAGGTATCAGGGGTATCTGTCTGTAATGTATATCCTTTTAGAGCAGACAAATCTTGATATATGCAGCTAATGGATATTTCACTTTACCTCCAGGAATTGCAGTTTATGTTTCTGAGTAACTCCTGAGTTTACACATATTCTGAGAACTATGAAATTATACTGCCTGCAGCCATGGCGGTGTGGAGCTCTGAAAATCAAATGTCCACTGTTCCTAGCTCACTAGGACCTAATTTCATTATTTTATTGAAAAATTGCATCAGAACTTCTGGTATTTCCCAGTGAATACGGGGGATGCTCTACATGAAGCATTTCAGAGAGTTCATATGGCTGATGATGGCTGGGAAGGCAAAGCCAAGATGCTGTTCTGTGGCAGAAAAAGAAGTAAAAGAGAAGTGACCAACTGTCAGATCTAAGATTTCAAGGCTGAAGCCAGGCAGCAGAGGTGAGGTAAAGCCTTTCTGAACATATTTGAAAACTCCTGTTGGAGTGAACAGCTTTATTAGATTTCATTGTTTCATGGTGTGTGATGTCACTGGAAATTTCGGATGTGAGTATAAACTGATTCCTTTAAAATTTGAGAATAACTTTTTCCTTATGCATTAGCCATTTTTTGACTGTATATCGTCCTGGACTACACACATTTGGACATTCTTACATCCCAGTAAACCATTTGTACATTCCAATTTTAGAACCTCACATACAGCAGGATTTCACTGCTAAGGTTCACTTGCTGTCCTCAGAAAGCACTTAAATGTGTTCCCTTTAAATATATTGGAATTTCTCACAATTCTCTTTAAGCCAAAACAAATAGTATCTTTAGATTAAAAAGCAAAACAAAATTCAAACCTGCTGTGGTTTTCCTTAACTCACGAGAATCTAAAATAAGGATAGTGGAATTAAGCCAATCCATAGGATCTTGCTTTTGTCTTGTGAATTTTCCAGCTAATATCATGAATTGGAAATGGAAAGCTGATATTCGAGGCTGAAATGTCCCGAAAGAGACAAACAGCAATAAAGTGGAAAAGACAGGAATTATCTGCAAGGACACTGTATCCAGATTTCCAGAAGTCTGTTCAGAATGAACAAAAGTCTTGAAAGCAATTGAGTTGGACCAGCCTGAGTCTCTGTGGATGTCCAGCAGGGCTGGTGTGACTACCATAGGTCACTGCGTTGTGAAAGTACCACAGCAATTAAAAAAAAAAAATAGAGATTCTTCTGTTAGGTGCAGAAGAAGCTCTCATTTATCTCCTACAGAAAACAAACTCCTAAACATCTGTAGAAATGCGTGGAGAGACATGGATTGTCTCACCTGTCGTACTACTTGTTAGCTACAGGGCTTGGGGTTTTGACTTGCTTTCAGAAATAGTAACAAATAGCAGTTTTTTTCCTTATTTGCATTGTCATTTGAATAATAGGAAATAATTTGTAAAGAAGGTGAGAAGATTGTCCCTTTTAATACAGTTCTTTTCTCATGCCAGACACATATGGACCTCTTCAAAGTCTGCTTAAGAAAAAAAAGGAGGTGCATCAGTCCTATAAAACTGATACCCACAACAGAAAACCTCACGTGTGCTTGGGGCAAATCTTGTCAGTAAAGTCTACCTGAGAATAACAGGAAGAAAAGTGAAATGGATGTGAAAAGTCCAAGAGATTTATATCACATAACATCCACAGACACACAAGTACTCGCGCACAAACATTTATGACCACATGAGACTTTCAAATTCACACTTAAGCAAGCATTATTTTGCAAAACCTAAGCAAAAGTTCTGGAGGCATTCTGCTTTCCAGAAATCCAGCTGATTCTGGTATTTTGTTGGTGGGTAGTGACTGCAAGCAGGGGATTTGAATAAATATTTATTTATGTACAACTATGTCATCTGCTGGATGCTTCATTATTTTTCTAGCAAAAGGACCGATTAAATGGCAAGAGTAAAATGCATGAATGAATGTATGGCTTGTCACTGTTTTGTTTTCCTTACGGTGAAAAAACAAGGCAGTGACACAGAAATCCTCACTCACATCATGTAAGTGTCGCACACTGGTCTTACTGTTGCCAGCATGTCCCCAGTGTCAACATTCTCCTGAAAAATTGATTAAGCTGAAATAGCTCCTTTTATATGTACATATTTATAAATTTTTTTTTTTGCTAATTACAATCTTTTCTTATAAAACATACTCTAAGAATTGGAGAAAATATGTCGTTTATTAAAGCCATGTTTTGCTTATAGCATTATACAAGAGTTCAGATTACACAGTGCACTCTTCTTAACTCCTTTTGAAGGAGGTGTTGTGATTTGGGGAAGCAACGTAGGCCCCACTTGAAGCCTGCGTTGCTATGGCAAATTCACGTTTTGATTCAATGGTATTGTAAATAATAACACGGAATTTTGTGCAAATAGCCAGAATGAAGGTTAAACAAACCTCTCAAATACCCTTAATTTGGGGAGAGATGCTTTTTTTCTGTCAAACCTCGCAATTCCTGAGACCTCTTCCTGTACAGCATCCGTGTGCACTTTTATTTACATTTTTATGCTGTTGGTTGTTCTGAACTTCTTGTCTCACGGACAGTTTGTGGGTAAACTACACAGGGAGAGTCTTTGGCCTTGTTGAAGGTGAGTTTTCTGAAGAAGCAGGTTCCAGACACCATCCCAAGCAGCTGAATACCCTCAGGTACCACCTAATATCTGAGTATGTGGTCAGCCCTCCCTGACACACGATATAAATGAGCACTGCAGGGCAGAAGAAAACCCTCCAAAAGCCATCAGCTCCAGCAAAACCCGAGGTGCTATCAACACAGCCAGCCTGACTCATCTCTATGGATTTATCAGCCTGGACAAGCACGAGGCTCTTGGTCCTGCCCCCAGACTAATGTAGCACTGGAGGGGGCTTTGACTTCCAAACCGAGAGAAGATTCGTGGTGTTTAAAAAACAATTAGCAAGAATAAAAGACACATCCCGGGGCATTCACTTATTTGCTCTTCTCGTACCAGAGGTCAGCTCGTTTCAACACGCGTATTTTCTTTTTTCTTTGTCAATATTTAGCACATCTCAGAGAGAACAATGACGGTTTGCAGAGTGTTGCAGCCAAAGGATAGTGAAAAGATGTGTATTGTTGCAGAGGAAACACAAATATACACGCAAGAAAGAATAGATCATCCTAATCACTATTGCAGTCCCTGCAAGGTAGCAGGAGAGAAGGCAAAAATTTGACTGTGAAAAAATTTGGCTCAGGGTCTTCTCTGCATTCATCTCTGTGGGATTCTGTGCTCCTTATGAATTGCTGCTTTTTTTATTTAACAGTTGAAATGTAGAAAGGGAGGAATTTTATTTTTTTCTAAAACATATAGGTATCAAGTTACCAACAGATTATTGGAATAAAACTGGCGAATCAAACACAGGCAAAAATGATTCTAAATTAGCAGAAAAATGAATTAGCTTATCTATTTATTTAATTTCCAAAGCTGAGATCACCTCATGCTCTTCTGTGCAGCAGAAGATTGAGACTAAAGGGCTCTTTTCAGCAGACAGTGCCAGGAAGCACTGGGTTACACTTTTTTCTCTCTCTGCTTTTCCCTCTATCTCACTTTTTCTCTGCCTCTTGCATTCCTATTCCCAACAGGGACCCAGAATTGCAGAGGTTTTTTTCACCACAAGAGCAGCCTCCTGGGGAAAGCCAGGAGGGATGAGCTGGAGGCAGGGCTGGACCTCCCACCTGCTCCCATCTGGCCCCATCTGAGCTGCCCTGAGATCCTGCTCCTTCACGGAGGCTTCCCAGGATAAATAAACAGCGCAGATATTGGCAACAGAGCTGCAGAGATGGTGGTAGCTCAGAGTTTCTGTCTTCTGGGAACGATGCTATTCTTAGACCTGTGTTTAAGGTGTGCTGGAATTAAACATTCTATTTAACTTCCATACCTCTTCAATAATGTTTTGAAAGTTTCATTTCTGGAGAAAGGAGATGTTAAATCAAAATTAAGCTTTCATCATTTTGTCTTCCTACAGTTTTCATTTTCTCTTGTATTTTACTCTACCACAGCTAGCCTGTATCATCAATGGGAATGAAATAAAAAAAGATTGTTTTTTCAAGTAATTGTAATTATTGCAACAGTTTGAATTCATTCAAATAATTTCAGATTTCATGTGGCATGTGATTTAGAACACCATAACTAATAACTTCTCTATCTTGTTTTTTTCAATTCAAATTGCAGTTACAGTACCACTTAATGCAAA
>VZTG01003865.1:0-89475 GCA_013397845.1 Melanocharis versteri
CCAGACCCTTCCCCAGCCCCCCTGCCCGTCTCCGGCCTGGCACCAGCCTGTGCTGCCACGTCAGCAGAGGGCACCAGCGCGGGCAGCCCGGCAGGCAGAGCGCACGACGGGGGCAAGAGCTGCCCCCAGGGCGGAGCCGCGGCGCGCACCCACCTCTGCCGGACGGTGGATCCCGCGGCGCGGGGAGCCACAGCCTTGCTGGGGGAGCGCCCGGAGGAGCCGACGCTGGTGGCGCTGGGGTTGGGCCCGGGCTGCGGAGAGAGGAGAGAAGCGGGAGGGGGTGAGAGGCGGCGGGCACTGCCGGCGGGGAAGGGGCGCCTCAGCCGCCCCCCGCCCCGGGCAGCCCCTCACCATGGCGGCGGCGCTGGCTCGGGCTCGGCGCGGTGTCACACACGCTCCGCTGCAGCCGCTCCGGCCACGTCCCTGCCCGCACCAGGCTCCGCCCCCGCGCCGCGCATCCCGGGGCCTCGCGGCTTCCCCGGCTNCGCGGGCACGCCCTGTGCGCGGCCCTGCGCATGGCCTTCGTGGCGCTCTACGTGCTGCTGCTCAGCGGAGAGACCTTCGACGCCTTCGTGTGCGACCAGGTGCCGGCACGGGCATGGGCATGGGGACGGGAGCGCCACTGCCGCTGGCCCGACGGGAGGCAGGGATGCTGGTGGCCTACGCTTCGCAGAATCACAGAATTGTTAGGGTTGGAAGGGGCCTCTGGTGATGGTCTACTCCAAACCCCTTGCCAAAGCAGGGTCACCTAGAGCAGGTGACACAGGGAGGCGTCCAGGTGGGTTGGGAATGTCTCCAGAGAGGGAGACTCCACGACCTTCCTGGGCAGTCTTTTCCAGTGCTCTGTCACCCTCGATGTAGAGAAGTTCTTCTTCATGTGGATGTAAAAGTTTTCGTGTTTTAGTTTATGGCCACTGCTCCTCGTCCTGTCGCTGTGCACCACTGAAAAGAGTCTGGCACCATACTCTTGACACCCACCTTTGAGATATTTATATGAATTAATAAGATCCCATCTTAGTCTTCTTTTCTCTTGACAAAACTAGCCCAGTTCCTGCAGTCTCTCATAAGAGAGGTGCTCCAGAACCCTGGAGGATCAAATCCCCACAAAACTGGATTCATTATGTGGTGTGCAACAAGCCAATGATGACACGCTCAGGAGAGAGACATCGATTTATCATTTCAGAGCTGTGCAAGCCTGGCTGCTCCATGGTGTTCCACAGATCAAGGAGGGATGGGAGAAAGCCATCAGGCTTTCTGTGCCATCTTTTATACACAGAAATTCAGAGTTAGTGACTTTCCAAGTGTAGCCCCTCATAATGTTATGATTGGTTAATAATTTCCAGAGAAGGGCAGTGGAGCTAGGGGAGGATCTGGACCACAAGTCATATGAGGAGCAGCTGAGAGAGCTGGGTTGTTTAGCTGGGAGAGAAGGAGTCTCAGGGTGACCTTATCGCTCTCTACAACTGCCTGAAAGGATGTTCTAGGAGGTAGGGATTGGTCTCCCTGACAGCTAGTGACAGGATGAGGACACAGTCTTAAGGGGAGATTTAGCTTGGACATTAGGAAGAATTTCTTCAGGGAGGGCGATTATACATTGGAATGGACTGCCCAAGGAGGTGATGGAGTCACCGTCCCTGGATATCTTTAAGGAAAGACTGGACGTGGCCCTTTATGCCATGGTCTAGTTGGCACAATGGTGTTGGGTCAGCGTTTGGACTCGATGATCTCTTTTCCAACCTAATTAATTCAGTGATTCCATACAGGTTACATAACCCCAGTTAACTTCTACACTTGCTCAAGGAAATGGTCTTCAGCTGAGTAGGGGTCTTTCTGACCTGTAGGTGTGTTTTTTAGTGTTATAATGAACTCTAAATAATGGGCTTGATGGGGCCTGGGTGGGAAGCAGGATACCTTATTGAGGGGGAAATTATAGGGCCACAAGAGGTCCTGGTTGAGGGAGTACAACTTGATGTGCTTGTGAAGGGGAGAGGGAGAAGGCACTTGGCTTGCGAAGCACTGGTTCTCAGGGCACGGCATTGAAATCACATGTACACACTGGTGGCACTGACACAAATAATTAACCTCTCCTCTTGTCCTGTCTCTCTGGTTGCTCTAGGTGTCTGCCTGCATTCCTATACTTAGACTGGCCAGAACCCGTAAGAAGGTTTTGTTTTACTGTCACTTTCCTGATCAACTTCTGACCAAGAGAGAATCTTTCCTGAAGCGCCTCTACAGATTGCCGCTCGACTGGCTGGAAGAGTACACGACTGGCATGGCAGACTGTATCGTTGTGAACAGCAAGTTCACTGCCAGCGTGTTCAAAGACACGTTTAAGTCCCTATCTCACATAAACCCAGATGTCCTCTACCCATCGCTCAACATCAGCAGCTTTGAAGAAATTGTTCCTGCAGACATAGCTGACCTGATACCGAAAAAGAAAAAGTTCTTGTTTCTTTCCATTAATAGGTATGAGAGAAAAAAGAATCTAGCATTGGCTCTTGAAGCTTTACATGAACTTCGAGGGAGACTTGATTCTCATGAGTGGGATGAAGTTCACCTTGTTATGGCAGGTGGTTATGATAAACGAGTTCTGGAAAATGTGGAGCACTATGAAGAGCTGAGGAGACTCGCAGCCAAACTTGGTGTTAATGACCATGTGACTTTTCTGAGATCATTCTCAGATGAACAGAAAATCTCTCTTTTTAGTAACTCTGTGTGTGTGCTTTATACACCAAGCAATGAACATTTTGGCATTGTCCCTTTGGAGGCAATGTATATGAGATGTCCAGTTATAGCAGTTAATTCAGGTGGTCCTTTAGAATCAATCTCACATAATGTTACAGGATTTTTGTGTGATCCGCTGCCAACCCAATTTGCTGATGCCATGGAAAAAATTGTGAGAGATCCTCTCTTAAAGGACACAATGGGAGCAGCTGGGAGAGTGAGAGTTATGGAAAAATTTTCTTCAGAAGCTTTCTCAGAACAGCTGTACCAATACATACGCAGATTAACAGAATAAAATTATATTCCTATGTTATATTTTACAGCATCGTGTCTCTCATTTGTGTAGGGGACCAGTATTCATTGTGACTGATGAAGAACCAGGGATATCTGAATGTCCTTGTTTTGCTTCTTTCGCTGCCTTTTGTCACTTGACACAAAGAAGGAGCAAAACGTGTCATTAGAAGGTTAAAATTTTCATGTGGTAGATTGATCTGCCGTTGCAGGAGATCTTTTGTCTGCTATGCCTTGGAAAAATGCAAAGTTAAATGGCAGTAACTTACTAGGAAAATTACTGCGTGTTTTCCTTTAATACTGTGTGGAATGGCTGATTCAGTTTACAAAAAGTGGATTCGTCCAGATAAGACACACACAGCCTTATTTTTATGTATTTAAAGTTGTCATCAGTAATCTGTAAGTAAAAGGGCCGTCTCAGCTGAAGTATGGAGAGAATTTTTTGCACAGTCCAACCAACTGCATGTTTCAAACACCCAGCAGTGTTAGGAATATGAATGGTATGGTTGTAAAATGATTGACCTTTTACTGTGCTTGTCCAATTGCATCGTGTAGTCACACTGGGTGGCAGGAAAGCATAGAGCTGTGTGAGCAGGAGGAGGTGAGGCTAGAATAACCCCAAGGATATCAGACTACCTCAAGCAAAAATGTTAGTGCTGGAATCTATGTTTGTTCATTACCTGCAGTGCTTGAAGACTGATTTTACTTTATGAATTTCTGGTTTGTAGATACTTAAATTATATCCCTTATATTTAACATTTCATTCTAAATGACAGCACACTTTTAAATAAGGTCTTAATCTGGACCTGGAAATAAAGACATTTTATTTTGGCTAATTTAGTGGTAACTTTATGTTTTCCTCATGCAGTGAGTGCACATGTGACAGTACTGTGATTTTTTTTTCCAAGCTGGTCTGGGGCGAGGAATATATTTTTTGTTCATCTACCTCTCTTTTAGCACATCTTTATTAGCTGGTGGTTCTGTTTGGTTATAACACACATAATCCATAAGTGTGAAAAAAAAAAATTTAAGTGTGAAAACAGATCGAGTAGCTACAATTCCTTCATTCTTTGAAATCCAGTGTTATCTATAAAACACAATTTATAGTGTGGTATGAAATATAATTTGTAGTCTGAATTCTGCAATTTCTGTTTAAGATAGTTTCAGGCATTTCCACATTAGTACTTCACAACAGAGACCATTCTTTCTATTGCTTAGGACCAAAACCCAGGTCTCAGTATACTTATAAGGCTTTTATTTGAAATAGAAAAAAGTTTGTCCTTGTCTTTAATCAGGAAGTTGGAATATTATAATCTTCATTTATTATGGAGTGAGAGCAGGTGGTCTCACAGGCCCTATTTCCTACATTTCTATTCAGTCAGAAAAACTGGCAAGCCTGGATCAATACTCTTTTTAGCCTGTTCCTGCGTTTCTGCTCCTTTCCCACCCTTGAAAGTTTTCCTAAATCTTTGTGCTACTTTTTCATCATGGGTGTAGCAATGGATGACTGGAGGACCAGAAGAGATGATGAAAACAATCAGTGGTCAGATTAACGCCCTCGAGACACTTTTGGCCTGGGTTTTAGGTTCCTGTTAGAAGGTACGAGGTGGCTGGGGCCGGTTCCTGTGCTTGCTTAGTTTCTGTTACATTCTCCTCTCTCCGTTGCCCTGGGGTTAACCTGGAGCCTAAGAGACACACCAGTGCACGCTTGCCAGCATAGCTGCAGGGGTAGCTCCATTTCTGCTCCAGCCTTGGCCTCCAGCCCTTTCCTGAGCTGCGTTGCTGGCAGGCATGTGCCTAGTCCTGTATCCCGCAGCTTCTCTTCGCTGAATTTCATGGATTCTGTTTGGACCTGACCTGCCATCTCACATTTACCTGGTGATCGCTGTGACTGTCAACGGCTGCTACTGTCACCAGGCTGCCCTGCTTGTGTACTGTGCCCTGGTTGATGAGGTGTGCCGTGACATCACTCTCCCGTGATATCATCTCCTCTGTCTTTTCACTGTCATCCCTTGCAGAGCAGCCCCGGTCCTGCTGCTTTATGGCAGGTAGGTTGGACCACCTCAAGCCCAAGGCTGACTATCACGGAGCCTTGGCCTTCAGGCTCCCCGTGAGCTGCAGATTAGCCTTAGATTCCTGCAGGAAGCTGTGGTCAAGGTGTAGAAGTGTGGCAGAGCACTGCAGGCTGCTTCAAGATCTCTTGCTTTCAAGATCTCTTGCTTGAGAAACCTGATCTAGTAAGAGATATCCCTGCCCATGGAAGGAAGGTTGGACGACATGGTCTTAAAAGTCCCTTCCATCCCAAACCATTCTGTGGTTGTATAGTCTTCCAGAGCCATTCAGTGGGGACTGCACGATTACATTAGGATTTATTAATTAGATATGGCTAATCTTTACAGCCTGTCCAGGTACCATGTATCCCAAGGGACATAAGGTGATGAGCAGTAGTAATATCCAAGAACAACGTGGATTGTGACTGTGTGGAAGACAATGGCCCTGTGGTCCAAAACGAGATGACTTAGTTTCATTTAAACGGTTTTCAGAGGGACCACAACTGCAGTGGCCAAGCACTGGAGTGCTGGAGCTCCATCAGGGGAGGTAGTTGGCCACTAAATACATAAATCAGTTAACTCTGACAAACTGGGCAAGCCTCTTTAAAGTCCATATCTGTCTGTGACCCTCAAAATGAGATGGTTAGGACTGGCCTACCCCAGAGCCTGGGGCAGCCTATCATTTGGATTCTGGGGGTAGGTCAGCACCACTGTTGGTCCTTCTGCTGCCTCAAGAGTGCACTGCTACTCCTCAGAGACAGCTTGGATTGCCAGGTGCTATTTGTCTCAGATGTCAAAATTCTTAATTGTGGGAGTGATCTGTCTAAAGAAAAAGACATGGGGGCATGGCTCCTGCTTTGGGCTTGATTATGGGACAGTGTGGCCCTTCTGGCCCAGAGACATCTGCTTCCGTAATGAAATGCTAGCCAAGACTTCTGCAGGACAGTAAGGTAGGATGTGATGAATGACTCTATTCCTCAGGAGCTTCGTGTGTTTCTCATGCCTGTGGGAAGTGAGGCCCCTTCCAAGCAGGTACCACTAGAAGAGCTGTGATACTGGAAAAGCCTGTTTTGAATCATCAAAAGAAGTTGGCAAATTCTAAGAAACTGCACTTCCTGCATGGTAGAAGGGAATGAGCAGAAAAGTGCTTTCTGGACCAGATACAGATGCTATGAGGATCTTGTGATATTCTTTGGTCTCCCCTGTGCTCTGACCACCTTCCATGGTTCTGCACATAATGTGCTGCACAGTCTGCTCGAAAACTGTGTAGTGGTATTCCTGGCATCTTCAGATTTTCTCCAGAGCTCAACAGGCACACAGGCTATGCCAGGGAAGTCCTGCGTCACTTGCCGCAGGGGTGACTCCAGGTCAAACCCCAGAAATCAGCTCTATTCAACAGCACGGGATGGAGTTCCTGGGATACCTGGTGGACCCTGACTGCTGGCATGTTGATCCCAGATAGGCTGAAGCCACCTTAAAATGGCAGGCTCCTGCGAAGGGTCAGAAAGCCCCACACTTTTTTTTGGCAAAAAATGTGGAATACTGGCAGTGGACGTGGAGTGTCAGATCAAGAAATTAAATCTGTGACTGTTCTTAAATGTTTGCAGATTATGCTGTGAGTCATGTTTTTATGTTCTTATGAGCCCTGAGGTTGGCTCGATTGGTTAAAACAGGATGCTAATAACGCTAAGGTGATGGGTTTGATCCCTGCATGGGCTGTTCACTTAAGAGTCAGACTCAGTGATCCTTGTGGATCCCTTCCAACTCAGACCATTCTGGAATTCTGTGAGGGTATTTTTCTGTTCTCTTGAGCATCTCTTCATCTAGTCTCATACTGTCATGGAATCATAGAGTGGTTAGGGTTTGAGGAGATACTAACGACCATTTTGTTCCAACCCCTCTGCCATGGGCAACCCACCACCAAACCAGGTTGCTCAAGGCTCCATCCAACCTGGTCTTTCCCTACTGCTGTTTTAAAGACCCACACATGAAAACAAAGTTTTAGGTTTACAGAAGAAAGAGACTTCTCATTTCAGAAGTGCAGGGACTCAGTCAGTTCCTTATTTTATGGCAGTGTAGCTTTGTTTCCTCTCTGCTTCCTCTCCTCCCTTTTGGAAATCCAACAAGAATCTTGATTACGGACATAGAATCCAGGACGTTTTTGTCAGTGACAAGCTTCCAGTCAATTAAATGGAAGCAGCTCCATCATGAGAGGACAGTAAGTACCCCCATATTTTACAAGTCAGCGTGTTCTAGAGTGTATCAAGTACATTTTGTTGTGCTGTGCTGAGACCAACACAATAAGAGAAAACAAGACTGGCTAGTGTTGAATTTCCAAAAAGGCAGGGTTTTAAACAATAATTATTTGTACTTGTTTTGAACCTGTTCCAGAAAACCATACTTTTTCCTCCCTTCTCCTTTATTTAAATAAAAAAAATACTTATGAGAGTTTTCTTTAAATCAAATTGCATATGCCTTGTGCAATCTGCTGTCAGAAAAATATTAAATATTGGACTAGTATAATTAAATAAGTTATCATTAGTCTACAAGAAAATGAAAGTTTTAAATTCATATCCCACCAGTGTGGTGTGAAGGATGATACAACAAAAAGAAAATGGCAGCAAGGAGGATCCCTCTCCTCTCCTCTCCTCTCCTCTCCCCAAATTTGCATATCCTGCTACCTTCTCTTACACCCCAAATAAATAAAAAGAAGCCAAATAAAGAAGTTGTTTAAAGCATAGTTGGAAAAATAAGGGCAGAGTATGTACACAGTATTAGGTGTGAGCAAAGAAAGGCAAGGAGAGAGGTGATTAGGCTTTAGAGTTTCTTCACTTACCAATACTGTGGGTTGGAAAGTGCGAAGACAAGAGTTTTCCTTCTTCAATTTACCTTTAATATCTCTAGTCAATAAGGTGAGCCACAAACATATAATTTAATATGCATATTTTTATACACTCTTTTTCAGATTCTAAAAAGAAATCTGAAAATTTCATTATTAAGCCAACCTGATGCTGCTGCTTTTTTTCCTTACCCCTCCCCCTTCTTTGCTATTTTTTACAATTTCACACAATATAAAAAATTTATAGATTTTAACATTTGCATGGAGTCTATAAAAACCTCATGCTACATTATCATATTGGTAAACTTTATTATTTTTTATTATGGCTTTATTCTCTGCCATGGATGAAATGACTGATATTTTATTTTGAATTGTAATTTATTATACAGTTAATATCACAGGGGTATTTTTAATGAAACAATAACTGTAGAATACTGAAAAAATATAGTATTAAGGAAGGGGTATATTCAATAGCATGAATGTTAACACAAACATTAGAGAAGGAAAGGCATTTTAATTATAGTTATCCTTATCTGCTTTTATGGCGCAAGTAGAACGTGTGACCCAGAAGGAAATAAATTAGGGGTTAGTCTCTATTGATTTATGGGTGTGCAGTTCTTTAGTGCCCATTATTCTATGCCCAAGATTACTGAGTTGGTTCCAGATTTTTGCACTGCTGGTCATATGAGAAGACCAACAAGTTTCATTTCATGAACTCTGAGACAGATCTATTAACATTACAGCATCTTTATGACTCCAACTTCTGTGGACTGAAAGAGAGAAAAAGTATGACTGACAAAATTAGAATAGAAATCATTTGGAGTGGTTTTACACGAAGAAAGGGAGCAAAAGTTGCTAAGTTTTAAAACTCATATGTAAGAAAATCAGTCTCGGTGAAATTGGTCTTCAAACAACCTACTTTACAGGCACACACCATGTTTTGGCTGAATGAACTTTTCCCCTCACAGTTATGCGCAGAACTCCTGCACTGTACAGCAAGCTTTGTGAAAGATGAAAATCTTGTCTGACTCTTAATTCTTCAACCTGGCCTAGGATCAGCTCTGTAAACAAACCTACAGCTGAACAAGGTGCTGTGTATAGTAACAAACAAAGCTCATAACGATTGACTGCAGGAAGAGATCCTGACCATCACCTCCTCTAGGAACACAGGACAAGAGGACAGGGAACTATGGAAGCATGAAACCTAGCTGGAAAGTGTCTCTCATTGGCACCCCTCTTTTAGCACCTGGCATGAGACAGAGCATTTACCTCCTTCATCCCCCTTTTAACCCCCATTTTCTTAACAAAGTGAAAGCCAAGAAGCCTAACATGGCAAAGGACATCTCGGTGGGACCTCGTGACTGGAGTCTGGCAGGGCATTTGATGCCCCACCAAGGTGAGAGAGGTCCAAGCAGTGTTCCTGCAAGAGCAGTGCAGAATATGCAGCCACTGAATGGAGTGGGGGCTCAGCAGTGCTCCGGGAGAATGAAACCATGTTGGTGCTGACAAAGGAAACAACATTCAAATAGGTCGGGGAGAAATCCAGGGCGATCTCCATTCCCAGGTATCTCAGTTTCTCTCCCGTCCAGCCTTTCTCTTACCTCTCACACATGTCTGGATTCAATCAGCATAGAGTTGGAGTGCCCAGGGAGCAGGAGGGGCCATTTGGTCCCTAAGAACAGGGAGCCAGGAGCTGTGTGCCATGAAGTGGGCATCCCACAGTGTCCAGGCAAGGTGAGCAGGGCAGGCCTGGAGATGTGTGAATTACAGAGCACAGCTGTTGCCCAGCTGTGCACTTAGCAAAAACTAAACCAGAAAGTAGCCTTTGCTCCAGGCAAGTGACTGTATCAGCTGGGTGAATGCACTGGATCTTCTTCAAATCAAGACCCAGGAGAAACCAGGATTTTCACAGGCAATCATAACAAAGGCAGAATTTTCAGCAAGAAATATGCTTTTCTCCAGAGAAGGTGGCTTCCTCCTTGAAACAGTCTCCTGAAAGGCATTTTTCTCAATCAGACATAAAATAGGTCCTAACTACATACATTTCTTAAAGAACAAACTTGGAATAATAACACTGAGATATGTAAGAAATTATATATGTTTCTTCACAGTAATGTGAATCAGAATCTATATATGTGTGTGTACACATGATTTATTTAATGAACTAGAGGAAGGCACAGCCTCTTCAACCTAAATTACAAGTAGACAAATATATTCTGATTTAATAAAATATGTAATAGAAGATCTTCTTACGAGCTCAGTTGATACAGTAATATCCTTCCTGCCTTCGTCTAGAACCTAATGTATCATCAGTTTGGGTTGCCAACCATGAAGTGTTTTTTATGTGCGAACAACTTTGTAATTGCTTTGGACTTGCAGAAGAGTTGTTCAGAAGAGATGAAGAAGTAGTCTAAACCCAAGCTCTTAGCTTGTGCTAAAAGCAGCCACACCTCAAGTCCAGAAAGGTTATATTGGCATCGATACCTTATGTTTGC
This sequence comes from Melanocharis versteri, assembly GCA_013397845.1. NCBI lineage: Eukaryota > Metazoa > Chordata > Aves > Passeriformes > Melanocharitidae > Melanocharis > Melanocharis versteri. The sequence goes on from VZTG01003865.1 coordinate 10,401, forward strand.
TGTCTCTTGCACTCTCTGTCCCCTTGTGCAATACTGTTTGCTTTTATCGGGTTTCGTTTCCTCAGTCTCTTCACCTCTGTACTTCACCTCTGTACTATTACTTGTGATACGAGAAACACCTTCCTTTTACGAAATACTCAGGAATCTGTCCTCCTCACCTCTGTTTCGTCCTAGAATGGCCTTCGTGGTCACCATGTGCAAGAAGAAAGGAGCAGAAGTTGCTGCCTGTTGTGATTAATGCTTCGTGTAATTGTATGTGGCATTGAGATGCTATTCTCTTATGGGCGTATGAAAGCCCTACAGTAGAGTGAAAAAAAGATTAAATCTACAATACACTGTGTTCCATGGGACCTCTTCCAATGACCATGGTATGAATTTGGAAAAAGAGATCCCTGGTGCTCAGATACCAGTACCCAGTCACTGCAATATTACAGCTGCTTGGATGGAAACTCCTCTGGATAATAAGCAGATGATAAACAGGCAGGAAGATCAACTCCTTTTACAACTTAATTCAAATCTCCTCTCTCTTGCCTGCAGGATTCATCTAGTTTTCACCTTTCTCCTTTAAAAACCGTTTTATATCTGATTCTCTCATTCAGGCAAAGAGCAAGGTCATTTACAATGGCAACAGAAAGCTTATTAAAACAAATAGCAAAGGCTGTCGTTTCAGAAAGTTAAAAAACCCCTTCAGAACATTAAATGGACAAGACTAAGGCAGGATCTAAGTCTGATAGATTTCCACTGTAGGTTTCATGTGTTTCCATAGGACTCTACATCTTTGCTCCACCATAGTGATTCTGGGCTCAAATTTCACTTTAGAACTGTGCTGTTAAACACTGATGCATAAAAGGACAAGCAATTGATTCCCAATGTTCCTGTAAAATGACAGACTACACTACGCTCACTCCAGGCCTTTACAAGGTGAGCAAAGTAACTACATTCACATTTGAAACTCTCACCTCCCCCAAATATTCAAATTAGCCATTTTACTGTGCCTGGTGCTGGTCTTGGTGGACAGGGACAGGAAGGATAAAACCAGGTTTTCCACTTTGCAATGCTGTTTGTATTCCTTCAGTAACAGACTCCCTTTGCTAACTGCAAAGAGTATTTCAACCCCTACAGAGGAAAAGAGCAGGAGAAATGGATGGGGGTGGGCCTACAGCCAGAAAGTTATCCATAGACTTTCAGACGACATCTCATTTAAGCTGATGAAACTCACTTTCACATGAGTTGTGACATAACCATGGCAGGAACTGACAAGTGTCAAAATCTTGTGGAACAAATAAGATTTCGAGTCCTATTCCTCTGTACCAAATAAGAGCCAGCAATACTACACATTTATTCTGCTTTTTCTAATGGCACTAACTGCTCTCAGCAGCTTCACTGGCACTCTGTAAGCATGTCCAATTGTCTCGTTTACCTATAATACCTGCTGATATTTAAACTGAACTTTCATGGCTTTTCCATAGAGGCACCTTCCTAAATATCACTCTGCTGTGGGGATTAAAGAGTTACTCAATGCTCTGTGATCAGGACTGAGGGTTCTGGGCAGATTCTGGAGCCCAAGAATCAGCCTCAATGTTCTAACGGCGCACCAGTGTCTTAATACAACAAACCAACAAGCGTGGACCTTGGCACAAAGGCAAGATAATGGTAAGAAAGATGTAAGTATAACCAGATCATGGTGTCAAAGTGCAAACAGGGGGAAATTTCCAGCTTTTTCCCCCTCACAGTCACGTACTGCACTAGAGGATACTGTGACCTCCGTCAACTAATCAGGTCCTACAACCTGTTTTTTTCCAGAATAATGTTTATCTGAATGATAGAGATGAACCACACCGCAGGGTGTCTTCCTTGTAGCCCCTCTCATCATCACATAGTGCAGACAAGTAGGGGCAGTGAGCGCACCAGGTGGGTCTACATTGCATAAGGACAAAAGATGAGAGAGAATTGCTTCTGAAATTCTGGCACACTTTCAGCTACTTTACAGTACAGACAGGGCCTGGAACCATAAAAACCCTGACATGTGGGCAGCACAGCCTCACACCAGTCTGCTCACTCATCCAAGTAACAAAACACACAGACAATCCATCTAACACAGAATGATCCATCTAGGACTGTTCAACTTACCTGCAGTAAATAGTTTATCCAGGGTCTTGTCTGCAGCCACCACAAGCAACAGAAATCTCTTCATTATTTATTGTTAGTACCTCATGATTTGACATTTAATTTAAGTCTTTCACTGTGTCTTGCCCAGCAGCTCTGGCGTTATAAATAGGGAAGCACTTTCTTTCCCATTTAAGAACTAGCCACAAGGATTTAGATCTGTTTGATGAACCTTTCCATAAGGCTTGCACCATGTTGTCATAAATGGGTGATGTTCAGGGGATTTCAGGCTTCTCTGTTATGAGGAAAGTTACCTAATTGCTGAAGGCACTATTGCTTCAAGGCATTTATCCATGAGCAGACATGTTTCCCTAAATACTGTAGAGATTAGGAAGTTTTTTCTTTTGTTTACAGCTGCAAACTTCTTTACAAACGGTTGGGGTTTTTTGACGAATTTTATTTTCTTTCTTTACAAAATCTTCCGTGGCACTTAGGATACCAGGCATTTTGACACTGGGAGCAGTCAGGTTGGCTGCAGACAATGTGCCCTTGGCAAATCCATGTTCAGTAGTGCTGATTGCTTTCCTAGACTTCATGTGCTTAGGTATGGCTGCCAGGAGGATTTGCTCCGTGATCTTTCCAGAGAGGGCTTTCACTGTGTGCTTTTCTCCCTGTACTTCACCCTTCCTCATGCTGCTTTACCCTTTACAATATCTCAGATGCATTTTATTTGGCTACATTCATTTGTAGCCTCCATTCTCAAATCAGATGATTAATGCCAAATCCAAACATCCTTCAGATGCAAAAACTCTGCAATAAACATAAAAGAAGAGGTTTCTCTTAATTGAAATAGGCTGTTAAGGCCTAGAAGAATTCAAAAGAAGCAGCCACTCGTTGCTCTTCCAAGGAAGCCTCTCAGTCCTTTTGAGCATGGTCTGAAACCTGTCCATGCATCTTGCAGCTGCAACTGGGAAGTAAATCAGGCCATCTGGTCTTCAGGCCCCTCACCAAAATTGACCATTTTGTCAATATTTGCTTTTCAAAGCACCCATAAAAGCACTTCCAGCACTTATGCTTGCATAGCTACTCCACCTGCATTAGTGTTTGAAACCTCTTTGTCCATATTAAATGCTTATACTATGCTTATTAACATAATGCCTGAGTAGCATGCTGCATATGGCCTCAGAAATCTCCTGAAGACAGGAAAATAATATTCCCTTCAATATAACTTATTAGTGGTTTGTATACTTGGTCTATTATCTTCATGAACCTGCTTCCTGGATTTCAGAAAGACTTTCCCTCAAAAAGATTTCCCTCAAATCTATACATCTTGAAGACTGAATGAACCGATTGACTCTTTTCCTTCCCAGAGGCAAGAATAGTCTGTATTCCTGTACTCTGACGTTTTGTTTGTATAGCTGTGCATGGGAAGACTGCAACCTCAAGGTCAAACAGAGCTCTAACTTGGCAGATGACACAGTTTTGTCACTTACGTACACATTTTATTTTATGGAATAATATATAAGGGAACAATTCATCTTTACCTCCATTTTCAGGCTCAAAAAATCAAAGACCTTGCTGCTGACATTTATTTGTTAGCTGATGTAACTTTCCATGTTTTGTAAAGTAAGACTTTTAAACATAAGGAAAGCATCGGCAGTGCAGGAATAATGGTTTGTGTTAAATGTCTTTGGAATAAAAGTATTATTTCACTCAGAACATTAGCACTGGCTATTACATGACATCTCTCAAGTACCACTGTCCTTACAGCAGAAATTAACAGCCTTGAGAATGATGCCTAAGCATCCATTTCAGTCTGTCAAAGACATGTGGCAGGTCAGGATAGGAAATTAAAGAATCAGTGGGAAGGCCAATGTAATAATGAAGACTTCCTTGAAGGCAGAGAACAAATGGGACATGACTGCAAGTCTGAGTGGTGCTTCTGCTCCTGGTTCCTATGGTGCTGCTCTTGGAGAGCTGAGTCCTGATCTGGGTGAATCCTCTGAGCTTGAGCATTCAAGGCAGGACCAGCCCCTCTTTCGCAGAGTCTGCTTTGAGCAGGGTCTCATTTTATATGTTTGGACTATGGAGTAGAGTCCTGGCATAAACTACAACATCAAGAGTGACTATGCTCTCCAACATAATATTTAAGTCAAAAGCAGAGGTGCCACTGAGGGGTACGATACAGTCAGAGGGAGCTCTGAGGAGCACAGGCTGGAATTTGGGTGTGCAAAGTGGACATTAATAAGATTCTTGCCACCTAACTCCATTTAAGGCCTAAGCTTAGTCTTCTCAGGCTACTAATTCAAAGGCTTTTTTCTGCATTTCTAGCGGGAAACTCTGTGGAATTTCAGATGATATGAGTGTGTACTGCATATAGATGTTACATGTGTATAGTTCTCTTTTCAACTGCACATGAAATTAAAGCTTCCAAAACTAGAATTTTCTTTCCCCAATAAGCCACCAGTGCAACCTTGTGATTTGTTTAATCTGTAATGCAGGGATGATGATATCTTGCTTTTGGCAGATGAAAATGATAGTAGAAATCCAAATGAGAAACACATAGCCTAATTCTGAAAAAGGATGACATATGAAAATATTATATTACCTGTAAACCTCTTTTTGACCCAGGCTATAAAATTTCTGATCCAATCACTTCCCAGTCTTTTCCTAGCTATAGTAAATTTGACTAGTAGAAAGACTGGCAAGTTGAAGAAAGTGATTCTTCCCTCTGTTACGCACTGATGAGTACTCATCTCTGCCTTTGAAACACAGATAAAGACCATGCAATAATTAATATATATTCTAAAGAGAGCTCTAGAAGTTCTTGAGAAGCATTAGTATTTATTTCTGAGGAAAAGTGATTGGTTATATGATCAGAGATTCACTAGACACATACCTAAATAAAGTTAGAAGGTAAAATTTCTTGGATATCAGAGAAATGTCCCTACAATCCTCTGATTTTGTAAGCTAACAATAGCTTTTTAGCTACTTATATCTTAAAGGTAGGGTTTTGATAATGAGAGACATGAAAAAGATGGAGCATCTCCTTGGAGGTGCATAGATAAAGGACAACAACAGACCCAATTTGCAGAATTCTGACCAGATATACAGGGGGAAAAAAAAAACCACTGTATGGGTAGTCAAATAATGGACCAAGTTCCCCGAAGAAAATGAGGAATCACCATCTATGGAGATACTTAGAACTCAACCAAATGTGTCTCTGAGCAAATAACAGGCTAATTCCCTGACTGGACTGGATGATCTCCAGAGCTTCCTTCCAATCTAAATTTCTGTATGATTCTATGATTATGGCCACATAAAGACCTCTTTCACATTCACATGAATCATGTGATGTCACTGTGTGAGCTCGTATCAGTCCCTTGATATCATAATATCAGTCTTTCGGGGTTCTTTTCTGTTCTTATTTTACACTATGTCAATCCTCACAGACACAGAAGATTTTTTAAATCAGATAATCATGTTTGCAGACCTACCCTAAGCATGACAATGGTCATATGTTAAATGAGATTTCATTAACTGCTTTTTTGGGACACCTTACCTAATATGACTTTATAACAAGATTACTATTTTTTCATGTCAAGTGTGGCTTTATAACCAATAAAACTAGTGCTACCTGTATCGTGAAGAGTTTCACCATTTTTGGACTATCTGGATGGCCTCTTATTCTAGTAGAGTTACTTTGGAAGTGTCTTGGAATATCTGTATCAGTTATAGGTGGCTTGCATGTATTTCTTCTTGGGTGAAATGAAAAATTTAATTATACGAAAAAAATGCAAATTGCTGCCAACTGTGTTAACTGTGAGAGAGTTACATTATCTTCTAACATAAATTGTCAGTGAATTGAAGAAAAGACGTTTTGGAAGCTGATCTGATTACTGTCAGGGAAAGTGCTCAAACTCAATTGTTGGCAAATGTCCAGTACCCATCACTGAACGATCATCACCTCATCATTCAGTCTTCTCAACTGACATGCAAAACAACATCCAAATATTCATTGCACATCTGTGCTGGACAGATTATGCATTAGCAATTCAAATCAATTCAATGTACAGGCAGTTTCTGTAAAGGCGTCTGTTTGGGTGAGATGCCTTGTTGTCTGGGATGGATAATAAGGCAACTCTGTCTAATCTTGGAGAACAATCAACCCATCTTGAGAAGGTGACTGACTACGTATGCTCTTGCCCTGACAGCACTAGAACAATGGCCCCATAATGCACTTGACTCAGCTGGTAATAAAATCTACTTTTGATTAGCAGCCATGGCTTGTGTCAATCACTGCATGATGTACCATTGTCCTCTGGTCCTGAACACAGTTTATTTACAGGGAAACAAAAGCTTTTTGGATATGGCTGCTGCCCAGAGATTGCAAAATAGATTGAGCTGTCAGCCTCACACACAAGATGAAGATTAATGAGTTGTGCAGACAATAAATATGAAGCAATGACCATAAATATGCTAATAGGTATTATCCATATACACTATAATTGCTACAAAAATTAAAAAGTAGTGTAAAGGAAATAGGTCAGAGGGTGACGGATAGATAATCTTGGATGCTGAAGATGTTTGGTTCAGTCAGATTCTCTGCAGGTTTATTTCCTTCAATTAGACCCTTCAAAAGATTAATTGATTAAAAGCTGTTTGAATAATCTCTTTTGAAACGGAGGTTTATGGGAAAATGTTTATGAAAAAGTGACTTGAATGGACATGTTATTGAAATAAAAAAGGTGACTACCAAAAGCAGAGATTAATGTCTCTGATCAGCTGCCCAGCTTCACTGTGAGGTAAATATTTCTAAGTGGCACACTAGTGGGGACTGCAAGGAAAACATACCAAAGAGACACAGCAATTTATATCCACAAACACAAGAGATTAAGGTCCTTCCAAGCAAAATACAGAAGAGTTGTCTGCACATCTGATTGCATGGGTTTGTTTGATGTTTTCAGCTTAGCCTATTTTTCCTTTTTTCCTTTTTATTTTTTCCTTTTTATTTTTTTCCTTTTTAATTTAAGAAGAGAAGAATGCCCACCATTCAAATTTTCAGAGTACTTCCAATGCAGCCTCTGGCTTTCCAATTCCTTTCAAAGAGCACATAGTCTAGACTTTTGGCACCTATGGGTTTCATTTGAACTTGAAACTCGGAGAGTTAAACTGTTAGCTCTGTGTTTAAGTGCTTCAGCACCTAAGGCTGCTGAAATTGTAGTGACACTGAAAATAAGGGCAGTTGTACTCTTGGTATTCATGGCTTTGACTCTCTGGTCTCTCAGGCTTAGAAGAGCCACTGAATGATTTTCAGGTCAGCTCACACCACCCACCTTCTCTACGATTTTTAGTTTCTGGAATGGGGAAGCTAACTTACCCAGATATTCTCCCAGGTACAATTTACTGTTATAATGCCAAGCTCGGTGACAAAAATGAGTTGTTGTTTTTTTTTCTTTCCATACTTTAACTAGATATTGCATCCATTTAGCTCTTAAATTATCACTGCTTGGATTTTGGCAAACAGCCCACAAAGACTTACAACTGCCTGACTGCTTCTGTGCCAGTCTCCTCGAAAACACAACTGAACATTAACTACACTTGCGTAACATCTTGGAAGTTACCCTTTCTAACCATAAATGCCAGTAAAATAAAGCACAAAAAAAAACCCCCCAAAAAATGGAACCATTTAGGAAAATGTCTCACTCAAAGCTGTGGAGTGAAAGGAGAAGCACACCTTTCTGGCAGAATTAATGCAGACAGAGGACCACTGGAAGCTGCAGGCTCAAGAACTGTGTTCTTGTTCCCAATCCCCCTTCAGCAGTAACACTGTGTGTTTCTAAGTTGGAGGCTGTGATATCAATGTCACGCGTTGACAGGGCAGAGCAAGGTGCTGTCCCACCAAGGCAGGTGAGCACAGCAGATCCAGAGATAATAAGCAGATTGAACCAAGAGCCCAAATCATCAGGCAAGTTTGTAGAGGCAAGTCCAAGGCTTCCCTCGAATCCCTCCAGTGGCTTCCCTTTCCTTATTACACTGAGTTTCTTCATCTTATTTTTACGAGACTTCTAGTAATTTCTTCTTTCCCTGCTTATTTTCTGATGTCTCTGCCAATCTGAATTGCCTTGAGGCACTTTTCTTGCAATAAAACTTTTATTATATCTAGTTTTAATTATTTTTCGTTAAACAATTTTGTGTATCCATTATGATTTGTGTTTTAGGTTTGAGTAAAATGTCACTTCATATAGAGTCCCTGCAGCTTGTAAAGCCTTCATTTTCCATGGCTTTGCCAGACTTTACCATCATTTCCTAATGGGCTGATTGCAATATTAAATAAATTATGTTAACAAAGCACCGGAAGATGTTACCATTTTTGAAGGAGGGATCTGCAGCAATACATACAAAGAAACTGACATTTTTGGTTTTATTGTGACTTTGAAGAAAGCCTATAGCATTCTCTGTCCTATTCTTACATGGAATTTTACCTGCATTTAAGCCTCAACTTTAGATATTTTATAACATTAAGTAATTAATAATGATAAATGAGGAACCTGAGAAATCATGGGGTTAAAGATGATACATAATAACTGACATTAGAATTAAAGAAAACTAACATATATGAATTAGGGAAAAGTTGAATGAAAGAAAAGAGTTAAAAGATCACTGCTGCTTAGGGGTACATGGGCCAGGTATTCCACTGCTTGGATAAACAGCACATATGAGAAGAGAGGAACAGACTTCATATCCTTTGTTCTGTAACCCACCAGGTACAAGACATAGGCATCACCCTATTGTGAAAACACTATAGTTTTATTCTGTATATTTTCTCTTTGAGAGCCATTCCAGTGGTAGTGTGACTTAATCAGATATTCTTCTTTACCTAAGGGATGTCCATGGATTTTTAATGAGCTGTATTTAAACTCCTGGGTAAGGAAAGCTGTGATAAAAGTGTGAGTGCCATTTGCAAAGGCCTGTTCATTACAGACAGAGGCTCTGCTTTAGAGGGACTTGCATGAAGGAGAACAAAGCATCTGTGTCAATCTGCTCATACCACACAAGGTCCCCTCACAGTTCCTCCCATACAGAAATTAATTCCAACCACCCATTGTTAGCTGGGTTCTGATTTCCAGCTCTGTGTAAACCAGTGTTTTCAGGAGTAGCTGTACCACAGCTGAACTCTGGGTGCAATAACCAACCCATCTGAAGTCTCTGCATGCCACCACTTTACTGCCTTTTTGTCTTTACTCAGAGTTGTGTGACTCCTTAAAACAAGACCCTGTCTTCCACAGAAGCAATTCAGTGCAATAGGGTGCAATGCAAAACATTGAAGAAGCAAAGCTTTCAACCACATCAGTTGCTAAACAATGACTCATGCACTAGTAATTTGTTTTAATATCATAAGAGGAAATTACTTGGTTTGCCTAAATTCCATCGTGGCAACAGCAATAAAAAGGCCTATTGAAAAAGTTCAGTTTCATTTCCTGGCTGAGGATAAGTTTCAGTTTCTATTCTCCCTGACCATGGCAGCAGTTTCGTTTCTTCACTGTCAGCTGGAGAGTGTATAAAAATATGGGCTGAGCAGTCTCTGGGTGGCTCGCTGGCATTCTCACCAGCAGAAAGCAACATGTCTGACCGGAACGTCCGCAACGCTGGATTCACTCCCTCCGGGATCACAGGAGGATCCCTTGCTTCATCACTGATGTCCCACGAAGCCAAAGCCTCCGGGGGAGGTGTGCCTTCTGGAGGCCCCACTTCTACTCTCCAGGAAATCGGTATGAGCAATTCTGTGTGTGACGGTGTGTGTGGTTTTGTGGTTCAGTGCATAGGATCAGACAGCTTTTTCTCCTGGAAAGTAAGCTGTATGGCACTGAAAAAAGAAGATTCCTCTGTTTAACTGTGTGCTATGAGTGGGATGTTACTGAGGGTGTTTTCTGTGTGTGTACATACTATGCATGAATGAACACATACATATGTGGTATTTGTGAGGTTTTGGACAGTGTTTATTTGAAGTTTGTGCTATCTCTTCATTCTGCCAGGAATCATCAACAATATGAAGAGCCATGATAGCAACAAGCAATGATGCACTTATGCAAGAACATGATCTCTGTACCTACATTTCATATAAACTATCAGATTTCCCTTGCTCTTTACTCACACACATCCATACAGGGAGAACTCCTAAAACCTTGTGCAAACTCTGTAGAGGAGAGAAATTAGTTGCAGTCCAAGAGACAAATTCATGAAGGGAATATATACACATCCTTGGAAGCTCCTATCTAAGTACTAAAATGAGGCATAGCTGCCTTTCATATGAGCTAACCCTGCAGGTGTTTGCTGTTCTGCTGCTTGCACGGAGCAGTCCCTAACCAGATGACTCTTAGCAGCTTGGCACTTGTTTAACCCCAGATCCCGTGGGATCTGTGCACAAGGTATTCTCCCTGCCAGACCTGCCTGTGTGACCTGATTCAGCAGGCATGCTCTGAAGAGGCACGGCTCCACAGGACAGAGTGCCCCATGCAATCCTGCTTTACCCAGCAGCACAGTAATTAGCTCTCTGACCTTGGACAGAGGCTTCAAAACCCCTTCTGCCTTTGGGGTCTCGGACCCACGTGTCCCCTGTGTCAAAAGTATGCCAACCAGCAGGCTGATTATAGATGGGCATCTCTGCCATATTGGTCTACCACTGGTTTGCTACTTCCATAATCAGCAGGTAGAAGTCTAAAGGATGGAGCTGAACATGAATTCTCCAGCCATAAAATGGGTGGTTGACCAAGTGAGCTGGCCAGAGTCCAGATTCAGGGCATCTTATAATAGCAAAAAATGTGTTAAGCTTGATTGAGAGAAAATAAGTTGGATTTTTTTTTAACATATGATTTACATTGCTGCCAATATTATTCATAGAGTGAGACCCTCTAGACAGTGAGGGAATAAGTGGCATAAGGGTCATTTAGAGACATACTACATGTGACTCCTGTGAGGCATTTCTTAATTTTTACTTTGTATGATTCGATCTGTGAGTTTAGGTTGGTGAATACAGTGTTTATTGAATATTCAGTAGGAAAGAGCTTAAGGGATAGTAGCAGCCAAGGGACAGAATATGAGAGAAAGTCGGGAGAGGAGGGGAGCAGAGAGTGAAAAGCAGAGAGGAGAGCTGCTCTCTGGCACCATGCTGCCTTAGCAGCAGAAATCCTGGTATGCAGGAGGTGCCAGTTGCTCACTCCGGTCATTTGTTAGAGTCAGCTGCACAAGCTGCCTTCTGTTACAGATCAGGGTGGTACAGCAGCTCTCAGCACACCCATAACCAGTGGCAAACCAGTGGAGAAGCCCTACAGAGAGCATGAAGCTGTCCGTTCTAAACTAGAAGACCGAAGATTTCTATCCCTCTGTGTGCTGAGAATTTTTATAAGAAACAGAAGCAAAATGAAGATTTAACTATGCCTAGTTTTATTCTTGCAACCTCTGTGTTAACCATGGACTTTTATGAAAACCACCATTTTGGTGAAGAGAAGTCTGCATGACTCAAGGAAACCTTAGCCGTGCCGACAGGAGATACTCCAAAAGAGCTTTTATCCATGTGGAAAATGCTAGCTCTGTAACATTGCCAAGACAGGTGTGAGCTTTGGCTCCCTGCAGCAGGAGAGCTTGCCACACATTCTTTGCCTGATTGAGAGCTAAAAGGGCCTGATTTCATTTCCGCAGGTGCTCACTGAAATCTCTCCAAACACATCTTCTTAACCTTTTCATTCAGACTGTAACCCTTCCTCCCCCCAGAACAAACATGCTCGAAGGAGCGGCTGATTCTGCAGTGGGGCATGAGTATTGTTCAGTATCACTTTACAGAAGATCTTATAACAAGCTCATCACCAAAATATTTGAGCATCCTCCAGGAATGCTTGAAGCATTATCGCTAACATTTGTCATCACTAATGCTTTACTCCTCTCCCAGGAGAAGAAGAGTTTGCAAAGGAATGTTTTGCTTGGGGCTTATTTAGACTGAGATGAAGATATACATATAAATTAGCCACTGGCTACCACAACTTGGGGTACTTGAATTTTACAGGTATCTATTACAGGTTTATGTGAAGGAAAGTGAAGTGAAAGGAACATGTTCATCACCTGGAACAGAAAGTGCAACAATTCCTAGTTTCTATAGAAGTTTGTTTCACAGTCCTCAGGCAAATCCACAGAAAAGTACAATTTCAGCAGAGGCAAATTGTGCTGAAACTGTTTTGGAGATACAGGCTTATCAAAAACAGTCTTTGCAAGGGCCAGAGATTTTCTTTGTGTTCTGGGAACGTCCACAACAGCACTGATAATACCCCTTCCCCAAGATGGCAGCTAAAAAGTAGTACACTGGCAGAACAAGTCAAGTAATCAGCAGTCATCTCGTCTTTTGATACATTTGCTAGTCTTGGATTTTTTTAAAACAGAGGAGTTTATAATTGTCCTGTAAGGTTCTTTCCTTTTTTTGTCAGTAATGTATTCTTTGTAACTGTTCTAGGTGCCAGAGGCACAACCCATTCATCAGGCTATACCAGCAGTGGGATCTCTGGTGGATCCAGGGCCTCCGAAACTATGTCCAGGGAGGCCAAATCTTACGGAGGTGGAGTTCCCAGAGGCAGCACAACTTCCACTGTCCAGTCCATCTGTGAGTGAGAGTCCTCTCAATAAATATGAATTAACAAATTACTTCCCAGCAGTCAGGAGTATTTCAGGTCATGTACTGTACATTTACTAGATGAAGGGATGCAAGTAACAGAATTGGCTGCCCTGTACTTCAAGCAATATTTCTACGGTTTGTTTCTTTGAACTTGGTGGGAAGATGAAACTGGGGAATTAGTGGAAATAACTATGCCACAAACTTGCAAAGGTATGAGTGGACATCAGAGACAGAAATCTGAAGAACAGTGACAGAAAAAAAAGCCCAATGGACTTTTAGATTACGCTTTCATCAGCACCACAGTGGCAGTTCAATAATTCTTTTTCAATCACAAATTTAGGATCATACCAAGAGCTCCACACTTAAACATACAAAGCAGGTGTAGTGGGAAAAAACAGTGAAACATGAGAATGGAGTTATCAGACTGACAGACAGGAATCATTAGTCCACTTCTTGTGGCCTTTTAGAACAGCTTACCTTTCTTTCTTTTAAAGGAAATTCATTGGGTCAAAACCACAGGAATCTGACTGCACTTACCAGCTCAAAGCAGAGAACAACAGAAATCTCCCTCATCACTCTGCCAGGTTAATGTAACCCACACCTAGATAAAACAAACCAAGTCATGAAAGAGCCTAGTCTATACCTGAATGCATCAGTAAGGGTGCTAATTGTGTTAGTAGGATCCTGTTAGGGTTTAGGAAGAGCATTGGAGACAGTATTGAAGTTCTTAATTTCAAAAAGTGTCTTTCAAATAATAACACAGACCTTTGATTTCTGACCTGGGAAGGTTTGTAGCCAATGCTTGTATAGTCTATATGTTTTCCTGTACTGCAACTTTGCTTTATATTGTCCTCACAACTGTTTCTCTGTATTTGTCCTTAGCCATGGGTGGAAAAGGAGGAAGACGCTGAATAGAAGAAAAACTTCAGTCCAGAAAGAAGCTCTGCAAGCAGTTCACCCTTCACCATTAGCTTTGAGAATTTCTCTCCGTCTTTGATCTCCCTGTTACGAAGCGCAAAGCCTTCCACGTGCGCAAATAAAGTTTCTGTTAAAATGATGGATTCTTGCATTAAATTAATGGGGACAGAGATGAGGGGTGGTTCTTTCCTTGATTAAATATTCTCTGAAGCACATATAAACACAAGCCAGTGGAAGCTAAGATACTTGGACTGCAAGGCTGTCTTAGGAAAATCCTGGGTTTAGCAACATTAGGCTCTTCAATTGCAAGTAGCTTGCCTTGTTTCTTTTACAAAAGGTAATTACAATGTAAAAGTCACCCTGTTGTGAGAGAGAAGCATAGAAACACTCAGTAAGGGGCATCCAGCAGTTCCTTCTAGATGTACTTCTACTAGGCTATCAAATTAAATTCTACTTGATAAAAGAGGCACATAAGCAAACAAAAACAAGTCTCAGAACTGATTTTTGTATGCCTCTAGAGTTTTTAAAGTCCCTTTCACAATAATTTCTAGTCCCAGTTTGCTTGCAGAAAGGTGTCAGCTTTGTCTCAATCAGACTGAAACTTCCCCTGTAAACTTATGATACATGTGGATAGGTAAGGAAGAGAGCCAAATTTCTCTGATACTGGTCTCACCGTTGGGGCTTTTTGCTGGTCCTCACACCTGACTCCTTTCCTTCGTATGTGCTCATACAATGATGTTTCCCCAAACACACATAACATCGTGCATTCCCTATGCAAATTCCCACATACATTCTACCCCACACTTTCATCTCCTTCTGTCTTTCTGGCTCCTCATTCTCCCTACACTATCATCTCCCTCCCTCTGTATTTCTAACACACAGCACAGTTTCTCCTTCCCTTTCTCCACTCCGAGATGGAGGGAGAGAATCTGGCACCTCCAGGCCAGAAGTTAAGAGGCGCTGGATTTGGGGAGCTGCAGTCACTGATCTTCTCCAACGACTCCTGTCACCCTGCTTGAGCATTCCCATCTCAGCTGCATTTCTCCACTGCTGAGAAATGTGGCACAGCCACAGGGAAATGTGCTTGCCCCCTTGCACCTTATGCTGTCAGATATGGTCTCCTCCCTGCTGCCTAGGCACCTTCCAGAATGCACACGAGAAGTCAGCGTTCACCTCCGGTCGAAGCAAAGTTGAATTACCTGATGAGTGGCAAGATGCTAGCATGGAGGAGAGACTAATGAAGAGGAGAAGAAATGTATCTTTACTTGCTGTGCTATCCAAAGCATTAAAAGGCAATTGGAAAACAAGGGCTTCGTTTCATAAGCTAGAGCTGATGTCCTAGCAAAGAGCTATCTTGGACAAATGCTTAAATGTAACCAGGACCTGAATTCATAAAATCATAGAAAGATTTAATTTCAAACAGACCTTGGTGTGAGGAGAATGAGGGCAGTTCTCTAATCTAAACTTCTGCTAAAGAAGGGTTAACCTTAATGTTATACTTGTTTACTTAGGACTTTGTCCAGTCAGATTTTGAAAATCTTCCAGGAGGATCCATCCAACACTTTCCTTCCTAGGCCTGATGCAGCAGCCTGGTACTACTGAAATACGGCTGTGATCTACCAACAGATCTTTATTCCCCTCTATGCCCTTAGCACTGGTATGTTTGAAGCCAGAAGGTCTGCCCTGGCTTTTTCGCATTCAGAAGTTTTTGCCCATGTGCAAATGCCAAGTTATGGTTCCTGAGAACGGCAAGGGCCTTGATCCCCACAAGCTGACATTCAAACACCTGCTTAGCACTGATGATGATAAATGAGTCATAAGAACAAAACCAATGTAAGGATGACAAGAAATAGTAGAAATATCAAGTACATACATAACTCATCAGACAAACTGAAGCTGTATTATCCGAGAAACAGTGTGTGACCATTCATGGCAATTAAAGACCTTGTTTCTTATTCTTATTCAAGGGGGGAGATTTAAAAGTGAGTTTCAGCTGTAATGTTGTCATTACTTGACCTCAGGTGTTTTTGTCTTGTTAAAAAATGACTCACATTAATGAGAGCTGACAAAGGATACTTATGCCTAAAAGAGGGAAACCAAAACAAGGATCCTTAATCACTTATGACTTCACTTTACAGCTTTTACATAATTCTGGGGTTAAAAGTTTGAATTATTTTCCCATCTTTAGGTCTTGTGTTGAGAGCTAGCCCAGACAGCTTTGCCAAAGCAGAGAGAATTCTCAGCTGCATTTGAAATCCCTTCACTGAGTCAGCTCTAATAGGTCTACAGGAGAACAAAGGTACAAGCATCCCCCTGGAAGCCTTCCTCGCAGACTGCTTCAGCAAATTCATATGTACAGAGCTACAAATGAACTATTTACATATTTAACAGAATATAATTGGAAAGGTCAAATAACAATAAATACAGCAATTTGAATCCTTCGAGTCTCTCAATCAATCTTTGTACAACAAATAGAAGTAAAGAGAGAGAAAGGAAAAGAGGCAGCAGTGTGTGATTACCAGAGCAATAGCACTGGAGCAAGACGCTGCAGAGAGAACATAGCTCTCTGCACAGAAATCAATTTCTCCCATGGGACGGGATCAATAGTTGTCTGACAGGACACTATGCAGGCAATTTAATAGCGTTTTATCTAAATGAATCTATTCCTCCCCCCAACTGGCCTCACAGTTCATAAGAAGTCTCTCTTAGTAAAATAGATTTATTTATTTTTTATAATACAACAGGAAAGTATTTATCATCCTGAAGACACTGCCATTGTCTATTAAAAATCATTTATCCCTGTTAGTTACTCATTACGCACAACTCTTTCCCAACGTCTTTATTCTAATTAGCAAACTCATGGACGCAGTCCATAAAAATGACTTTCAGTTACTTTGGAAAAATTTTTCTTACCACAAAACACTCTAAACTGTACATCAGCCTTTCAGGAAAAAATAAGACCATGTAGCAGAAAAACTCAGTTAACTCAAGGGAGTATTGGTGTCTGAAATGACATTTTTATGCAACAAAAAAGCTTATTTTTTGAGGAATTATTTATACAAAGAAATTGGTTGTCCAGTGTATCTATTTTAATAGTACTTAATAAATAATAAATAATAAAGTCAATCTGATCTTATTAGTGGATATCTGTGTGAAGTAAATGATAATGAATGAGAAACCCTAATAAGCATAATTCCAAGGATGGATCTTTGGCACTCTGGGAGTTTGGTATTGTGCCCCAAAGGCTCTTATAAATCCAGCTGCAGTTCTTGCTCATCATTTAGAAGATTAGGGGCTGATAAGCGACAGTCAAGCCTTATTAGAACAGGCTAAGGCAACAGGAAACATTAATTGGGTAATTTAATGCACAAGGAGACATTAAATGCCTGCATTGTGGTTCAGATGCTGTTTCCTCTATTGATTTGTTCACGTCTTGTTCTATGAAATTCTCACAAATTCTTGGTGGAGAGGGTGTAAGACAAAGCCTAAGTTTAAAAGTACCAGAATACTTTTGTTATTTCCTAGGGCTTCCCTTTCCTCCTTGGGGTAATAAGGGGCCCATCAGTAGCCCTGCTCTTGCAAACAACAGAAAGAAGGCTAGTCCCTTGTCCAAGGACTCTTCCAACAAAGGAGGGGAGAGATCCAAGGTCTAGCAGCTATCTGCAATGAAATGCTGTCTCACCATCTCACTTGTTAGGGTTTTCTTCACAGCATGTGCATAGAGCAGGAGCCCTGCAAATCTGGGAGAAAGCTCAGACTCTCTTTTCCTCTGGAAAGTTGGGAGCACTTAACAAAACCCTCTTCTCTTGCACTGTTCTGGAGGAGATGTAGAAATAGTTGCTGGACTGATCTTCCTCTGGAAGTAAGGAAGACGAGAGGAAGGTCCTGACATGGCTGTTTCTTCTCTGTCTAGTGCCAGAATTAATCCACTTATGAGGATTAATTAATTCTACCCTCAGTGGTAGATATTGGTGTCTGGAACACCAAAATCTCAGTTATAGACTAGGTCTTGATTTTGGTCCCATTTTAAGACTTCCTTCCTGAAACATCTTTCCCACAGCTGAACAGAAATGAAAAGAGGTACTCTGACAGTGTAAAAAAACCAGCATGAGAAGGAGACAGCCTTCCCTTTACCTCACTGACCTGGGCAGTCTTTGTCTCTCATTTTCTAGCACTGTAACGTGGGAGATCAAGGGTGATAATTCATGGACACTTTAATAATTTACTTTTGCAGCAATTTAAATATTAAAATGTATTTTGAAGGCATGCAAGCCTCATTAATTTCAAATAAACGTTGTACATTATGCTCTGTTTAACAGCATTCAATCCCACTTTTTGTAGCCACGGCCTCTCCCTTCTCACCCAGCAGCCTGGCACTGTTCCTGCTGCCAGCAGGTTTCCCCGTGTCCATGGGCTGGGAGGCCACTGTGGGCACAGCGCTTCTGCTCTTCAAGCTTTCTCAGGACTGTCACATTTGAAATTGGTGTCTTCATCACACCTTCCCCTGTTTTAAGGAAGCAAACACTCTCTCTGACTTTATTTACTGTGCCTAAATCCATGGAAGCCTTGGTAGAAGAGGCAGGGTCCAACACAGCCCAACACATCCCCTCCAGCACTGCATTAATCCGTGCTCTGGCTGTGCCCCTTGCATCTCCTCGAGGATTGACCCGGACACAGCGATCCAAGACTGACCACTGGACCAGAAACCTGGAACAAGACCAACACATTCCTTTCAAACCAGCAACGGGGTACCCAGTGACTGGGTTACCAGGTCAGTCTCTTTCCTCTTCAGGAGAGGAAGACCCCTCCCCAAATATTCTTTCTGTGGGCTCTCATTCCGCTGAAGTTTTCAGTGTTGTAACTGCTGTGAAAAGCAATAAAATTGTGCAGACTGCCCACAATGGTCTATTTCCTGAGAAGCTCACACATTAAAGAGACACAATTAGTAATTCCCTTTAAATACACAATAATTTTAAAAATCATCATTATTATTATAGTAATCAACATTAAATCATTCCCCATCCTTCTCTGTATCTCTTTGGGTTAAAAACGAGCATTGAAATATAACCTGGGTTACTGCTTATCTAATATAAGTAATATTTTATCCAAGCTATCTTCTTTCTACCCATTGTTCGGTGGTTTTTGGGTTTTGTTGTTTGTGGTGTTTTTTAAAGAATACCTGGATGTGAAAATAAACAGATACATTTTCCTCAATGTAAAAAAAATTCATAGAAAATACTGTTGCTAAAGAAAAATAAAAAGTGTATGCTACAAAAATAGTTCTTAAAATTCAGATGCTGTTTTTTGCAGTCTTTTGCTACTGGAATTTCCACCCAGCCAAGATTTTTACTGGCCAGTTTTAAGCTACCTCTGCAATTTATGTTTATACATAAACAACTCTGATTTTAATTGCTATCAACTTCTTATACTTGATAGATGGTCTTAAACATTTTTTGCCTCCAGAGACTGCTTACTTTGCCAAGTATTGACACACTTTCAAGATTTATACTTCTCTAAGGAACAAAGTTTACAATAAAATGTAATGTATTCCATGGCTGTGAATGGTAATGTTGCTAAACAGTCCAAAGATATTTCACAACTGATAGTTATTTTCCTCTCACAACCAACACTGCCCTGCTTTAGTAGTACTATAGATTTAGGTTTTTAAAGAAAAATCAGGTCCCTAATTTGCCTAATTTAATGTTTCAGAGATCCAATATGACTTAATTTAGGTTTCCTTCCACTAGAGCCATTATTGGACTAATGATTACACTTCCATTTTTTCCCAATAATTATTTTAAGAGGCTAACTCTTGTGGAAGGGATTAATTCACTTCTGGGATTGGAATAACTCCTTTCAGAGCTCAAATATCATACTGCAGCCAGAAAAGGGAGTGGTTACAGAACTGCAAACCACAATGTCAAACATACAAGTAGTTACTAATCATTGGACAGACAAAACTCAGTAGATTACTGAAGTCACATCTAGATTTAAATATTTGGATTGGATCCAGTTTTCTGGTAGCAATCATGGGTCACAATGCCCAGAGAAGCCCCAGAGGACAAGGAAGGGTTCGTAGAAATAATACACCAATTTGTACCATCTCCATGAAACTGTTGTGGCATTGCAGCAGAAGTAGCATCATCAAGCTCTAGCAGGAGCTTTTGTAAAATCAGCTGAAAAGATCTTCAGCACCGAAACAATTCATGGGTATTACTTTAGTGACAAAGTGCACCTCTCAGCCTTCTAAGAGTACACTTTCAAGGGAGAAGATTTCATTTCCTTGTTTTATTTTTTTCCCAGCCGTTTAATCTCTTTAATGCAACTTTTCATATTAATCCATTTTGTAAATAGGTAACTTAACGTCATACAGCTCCTTTGCGCAGGCAAAAGAAAGATGTCTCAAAGGTGAGCCAATATCCCAGCCATAAAAGGAAACACTCTCCAGGAGTTGCTCCTCCCATCTTCCTCACTGACCAGGAAATGGAAAGGATGCGATCCAAGAGGGTCTGTAATTTCCCTGGGATAAGTGATGACACAGCCTGTACAAGAGTAATTTGTTGTGAAGTTTTGAATTTAAACATCCCAGCTCTTGGTGAGACCGCAAATCCACATTATTTAGCCTTTGCGCTCAAGATGAAGGAGACGTTCCCTACAATTTCTGTAAGAAATATTAAAAATTCTAGGAATAGCTTATTTTGTCAAAGTGACAATTTCTATAATTACTTTATAGTTATAATTAATAATTTCTTGTAATTTCCTTGCCCTGGATGTTCTCCACCTGCTACCCATCTTACAGGGATTTTTCTAGAGCAAAGAATAGTTTAAACTGCAGACAGAATAAAAACTGAGGAAAGCATAAGAATAGAAGTTCATAGAGATAGAAACACACAGTTGCTTAAATCTATTAATGACCAGATATAGGAACAAAGAAAGATAATGGTCAGAAAACAGAAGAGACCAAAAAGGAAAATTTTTTTTAAGATTTCAACCCTGTAGGAGAAAGCAATAGAAACAGAGACCAAATTTAGGATATGATTCAAAAAGCATGTAAGTGCTAACTTAAGCACTTACAATCTTACTTAAGCATTTATACACAAATGCTTAAGAAGTTCTTCATGTTCTGTCAGCAAAGAAGTTAATTTTTACTTTGGCGTGGTACTTTGTGTTGCAAAGAATTTTTTGCAAAACCACTAGTGAATTTTCAACAAAAATTTTATTAGGGTGTAAATTAACTCTAGAAACTTATTTCAAGGTATCAAACCAATAATTCTTCTGTAGTGCATTTTATTTATTCTTTTTAGTGCAAGGTTATAAATCTGAGGGTAATTTTGTACCAGTCCAATGGAGGAGTTATGAAAGACAGTGGATGAGATAATTCATTTCTGATTATTCATGTTTATTTTATCTTTAGCATAAATAGATTATGAAAATAATATTTTCCATTGCTGGTGCTTTTTTGATGAATTTTAAATTATATGTGGAACATTCTTAAGCAGAAAGATACTGAAAATATAAATTTATTATTATTTTTACTCCTCTTGGCTACTGTGCTTAAAAATGGCATACACACGAAGCAGTTAATGGCATTGTGTTTTTCAGATAATCTGTTTTTAAACGACTGACTTGGAAACTGTGGGATTAATAGCACTGAGAACATCTAAAAGCAATAGGATTACAATTTATTATTAACTAAGTGTTTCTTGAGGATCTGCTGTAGCTGTGTCTCATCTCTGGGATCCACTAGAGTAATTAGTCTGTAGTGGCATACAGTGGTGATGCATGATAACTGCAGCTTTTCCTGCTGCAGGTAGGATTTTCCTTTCACTGGCAAATAATTTTTATTTGCAATATCTTCATAAACTGGTACAGAGCAAGCTTGAAATGCTTTTGCCCTAAGTTAATGCTGATTAGGGAGAGACCAGTTCTCAAAAAGTCGCACCTGAAGCACCAGTCACAGCTGACCAGGGCAGTGAAGCCTCCAGGGTTTGGAAGCTTTCCTCCTGTTGCTAGAGGAGCAGGTTTTATCTGTAAACAGGGCAGTCAACAGTGGGCAAGCTTGTTAACATTGAAGAAGGCGTTGTTTACATCAAGATCAGAAGTCTGGTGCTTGAGTGAGGCTGAAGTACAGCTGGGTCAGCTGAGGACCTGGATGGAAGGACGGCAAAAAGCCACTTTTCACCTGGCATGGCTCCTCCTGCTCTCCCAGCAGGATAACAGCATCGTTATTACAGGGATGCCCAAACCAGAAAATTGAAACAATGCATAGCAAACTGATGCTTGATATTTACAGGGTCAAAGGGTTAAACAAGAAATGTTCAGAAGCAAAAGGTTATCTTATGCTAAGCACTGATCCTTAGGAGCTCAGGCAGACCCATTGAACAGCGCCCTTCATGACAACCATGCCCTGCCAGCCCCCGAGGTGCAGCAAGGACTCTGCAGCAGAGCCCCTCGTCCTCCAGGTCACACAGAAGGACCTCTGCCCACACTTTGAGGACATATGCATCTCACTGCTTGTGTGCAGGCCTGAGTGAGCAAAATCTAGGAGAGCTTTGTATATTTGGTAGCAAAATGAAAACATTTAAGTTAGAAAAGTAAACGAGAAAAAAAACCCCAAAAAACACAAACCCATAATCATTTGAGGGAGGACATTTTAATGATCTTAGTTTGCGGGATGTCCTCACAAAACACAAAGCTTGAGAATTTGATGTACTTCAAGAACTGGCTCCTGCAGGATGTTAGTAGGATTTAAATGCTGCTGTTTGTACATTTTAAAACCTGTTTCAGGTAATGAAAAACTTCTGACTTTGATTACAAGGATCCACTCACCTAGAACATTCAGATCTACAGAGGAGCTCACGTGCTGCCTCCACTTAAAAGTAGTGTTGTGCTCGGTATCAATCCCTCCCATACTTTCCTTCAGTTCAACTGTTCAGATTTCCAGCTATTTTTACCAGTAATTTTTAATCCTCTGCTTGCTAGGGAATGTCTTTATACAAGTAGGAAAACTGCTAATGATGGAAAAAAGATAATGAAACACAAATAGTGAAAAGCAGTAACAAAGCCATCAATGTAATACACAGATGATTAAAAAAAAAAAAAAGAAAAGGCTCTAGTCATAATTTCTTTCGATTTCAAGACCTCTGAAGCTCGATGGATCCCGTTGGATTAGCAGATGTGAGCCTACCTTACACTCACAATACTCCTGTGAGGGAGAAATTTCATTCGGGAGCACCTGAGTGCATGAGGAACCTGAAGAAACTTCACAGCCGTGCAGCAGAGGAGGGACCTGGGATTTATCAGGTGGCACTGACACAGAACTTTTTTTCCCTCGAGAGCCACAGAGGCTCAAAATTTAAAGTCATTTAAGTCACGTTAAAATGTCACTAAAGATATTTTAAGTCACTCACGTGACAAGAGCCACTGACTATCCCCACAGCTCGACCCTGTGTTCCCTCACTGGTGTATCCCAAGATCTGTAGGTGATCACTGCCAAAATCGGGTCAAACAGCGCTGCACTCGTACACAGGCTTCCCTGCTGCATCCCACAGCATCAGAGACACCCAGAGGAAATGGAAAACAAATTTCCCAATATCAGTGAAACATGTGGTAAAAACATGTGACCATCTGCCAAGAAACACCGTCAGAGGTGAGATGGAGGGTAGGATGAGAATGTACGAGAGAAAAAGCAATGGCACTGGACCTTTGGACTGAAGGCAAAAGAGCTCAGCAAGGGGCAGCCAATAAGTATCTCCTTCTAAGAAAGTACAGCACCCCAGCACAGAGTTCTCCTGGTAACAATGTCTTAACCACATTGGGTCATAGAAACTCTGGGCAGAAGGGACTTCTGAAGGTCATGTCCCACTCAAGGTGGAACTTGATCATGTCAGCTTTGCCCAGCCAAGTCTTGAAAACTTCAAAAGACGAAAAGACCTCAAAATATTTTCACATCATGGCCACTGATTTCAACAGAATTTAGAAATTTAAATGCATACAAAAATCTGTGTTTGAAACAGTAAGACTAAACAGTTCTTCCACTGTTGATAAAAATAGTCACTGCTTTTTGAAGCTGTGGTAAGAGAATCTGTGTAATCTGTATTACAGGGTTATCAGCATACCTTGTAGAAGCCAGCCAGCTCCTTCAGCCCTAGGCCAGCCATAGAAGCTTCTGTAGGTGCACCCGTGCATCTGTCTTACCCCTTGAAAGCAGCAGCAGAACAGTGACAGGGCTGCATCCATTACAGGACTGCAACATGTACCTGCAGTGCGTGAAGAATTGTTTAATGGATCTCTTCTCATGATATTTGCAAAAGCAGGCAGGCAGGCATTCTCTTCATGTGGAGGGAGAGCAGCGCAGCCCACCCAGGAGTTGTTTTTGACCATTGCTAGCGATGGCTGCCTGCAGCGAGCTAGCTAACGAAAGTATTAAACATTGATACATTTCAGTGTGACAATTGACTGTGCATTTTAAATAGACTCTGTTATTCTCTCCTGGTGGAAAGATTTATTTTACTTTAAGAATATATAGGGCTGTGCTTTCAGTACTTTTTCTTTGTTTAACAAGCAGCTCTCTTGCTGAAAACCCAGTAGACCACAAAACCAGTCAGGGGCTTTTATCCAGGATGTCTGACCCATCGCCTGACAATAATTAGTTCAGGTTAATTACAGCAAATCTGTAGATTTGCAGCCTGAAATCATCTCATCCCCTAAGCTGAACCCTCCAGAGGTTTCTTTTATGAGCTCTGCATCCTAAGGGTGGACTTAAAGTAATGAATTTGTCTCTAATAAGATTCATAGGTTTGTTCCCTAAGCAATGGTGTCAATTATAGAATCTAACACTGATGGCTTATTTTGCTGAAAATAGAGAAATTGAGAGTTTTTAATGAAGCATGCAGGATTTTTAACGCTTTTGTTTAACTCTTTGCATTGTTGGAAAGTATAAAAATACAATTATTCGAAATATCGTACCACTTTCTAAGTATTTCTGTGTGTGCCAATAGCTAATTTCCTTCTGCTCTATAATGGAAAAGGTTAATGTAATGACTCTGAGATTTCATTTGGAGATGTTCCAGAAGAGTGTCTGAGTATTTGCTGCACTTAATGGCAGGAAGTAATAAGTGAGGTTATGTATTGGTGAAAAATATTTCATGTACTGAGAAGATTAATACTGGAGAGAGGCACATGGGACACAAGCCTGAGGCTTCCTTCTCAATTCTGGCACAATATAATATGTCCATACTTGATACGTGCCCTTCTGTAGTTAGCTCTTAATCATTAACAAAGCAGACAGTAAATCTCTGGGGGCCGTGGCATCGGGAGAAGAGAGGGAACCAGATGTAGGATTCTCCTCTCTCCTGCAAATGAGTGGCAGACACCTCCACCTGGGAATGCCGGACCAGATGGTACTGGTACCAGCAAGGTGTCTGCATGGCAAGATAATGCCATAAGAACCTTAAAGGGTTTGGCTCTATCCTGAGTATTCCAGTATTTACACTAATTTTTGGGCATAGTTATTGTACTTAGGAAGATGAACCACCATGTCACAGCTTCATTTCAGCATTTTGTTTCACATGAGACTTCTTACTTATGAAAAATTTAACATCACTGCATATGAAAGATTTAGCCCTTTATTTCAGACTTTTAAAATTTACTTTTAATTGAGGTCCTATTCCTGCTGAGTCAGTCCAAGTCACAAAACTAAGGTTTAAAGCCCACAAGTCGGTCCAGTCCTTGATTTTACTAATTCTAATAATGATATTATTATTTTGCTTTTAATAGTGACGTTTTAAAAGGGCATCTAGTGATAGGACATGTGGGAATGGTTTTAAACTGAAGGAGGGTGGGTTTAGATTAGATATTAGGAAGAAATTCTGTGCTGTCAGGGTGGTGAGGCACTGGAACAGGTTGACCAGAGAAGTTGTGTATGCCCCATCCCTGGAAGTGTTCGGGTCCAGGCTGGATGGGGCTTTGAGCAAGCTGGTTGAGCTGAATATGTCCCTGCCCATGCCAGGGGGATTGGAACAAGATATCTCTAGGGTCCCTTCCAAGCCAAACCATTCCGTGATTCTATTCTACGATTCTACGAAAGAAGAGACAACGTTCAAAGACTCTCTACACCATTGGAAAGACATTTTTGAGGATGGAACTGAAAGGGGGTAAACATGGCAGCAGTCATCACTGGAAGGGTGGATATGTCTAAGGAACACAGTAACTGTTCACCTACAACAACTCCTAATACTTAAAGCAGTTTACCTCAGCAAGGTAAATTGCCAGAAAATTTAAGCTAACCCTCCTCTGCTGGCAGACTGCCACGAGAGCTCGTTCTTCTTCCTGGCCAGTGGTCAAGCCAGCAGGTCAACGCAAGCTGCTTCTTCAGAAAGGCTTCTAGATCAGCTGTGGTTTCTCTGCACCTTCAGCTGAGTTGGTTGAACTTAGAGGCTGTTGGGTCAGACCGGACAGGCTGCCATTGTCTGGCTGACACATGGAGCGGGGATTGAGGACTCTCTATCTCCTTGCCTTCCCCAAGTCCACAAGTACACTGAATTCTCACATTTTGCTGACTGCCATGCATAATCTTCCATGGACCTCCTCTCTGAAGGCTGCTTATCTAACGAAGTCTATTTCAGTGCACATTTGAAGCAATAAAGGTATCCATTACGAAGAATATTATTTAGAAAAGAAAAAAAAATGCACCAGAGATAGAAGATTAGAAAGAAAACTTTCTGTATGTTAAGTACTGATCAGATGCTTGCAGTGACATACTTTTTTAGCTGGAAAAGGCTGGAGTACTGTATTGGATTTACACATCAAGGTTCTGGATGGAATAATCTCTTCCTGTCCTTATCTTGACCCATGAGCTTTTTGTCCTATTATCCCCTCTTGTCTTGCTGAGGAGGAGGAGGAGTGAGAGAACAGCTTGGTGGGCACCTGATACCCAGCCAAACTCAACCCACTGCAAGTACCAAGACCTAAACCTTTAATGGAAAAATTACCTGATGTCTTCTTTTCCCAACAAGGTCTGGGGTGGTATTTCTGGAGAAGGAAACTCCCAGAATACAAACGGATTGATTGCTTGTCTCAAATGGCAAACGCCTCAATATCAGCTGCTGTTCTCTGTTTCAGGGCAGGGATCTGAACCCACAAATCCGGTGTTGTACGTGGGTACTCACTCTGCTGGAGGGAAGAGAGGGTCCACATCAGCCGATCTGTAGTTCACGCTGCCCTCTTACTCATTCCTGCAAATAAATAAAGACAAGCTATTGAAGGCTGTACCTGCAGCCTGATGGTTCCAATGCTTGTCTTAAACACAACTTGAACCTGAGACATATTGCTGGGGGGAGGTGAGGGTAGGTGAGGTAGCATCATTTTCTTCTGATGATGAATAAAATAAAAATTCTGCAATGTCTCACATCTCTCATAAAGTTAAAAAATTGTTTTTCAGGTGGCCCAGTGGACTGAAAAGTGGTATTAATTACTTAGAAGACTCCTTTGGCCACCTCCTTGAAAGCATTTCCATTACTAAGTTATCAAGCAGCAGTATGGGTAGGGGAGGCACACAGTGTGCTTTGTTCTGTTAAACCTGTTAACTCAACATTGCAACGTATTTTGCCACATAACAACCTTTCCCCGTCAAAAAACCACAGGAAAGCTCAGGTGAACAGAATAGCCATTGTTTAATCCTGGATTGCAGTCAGAACTCTCCTCACTTGGAACCTGTAACCTGTTAATTGCCTTGCCCTCATTTATATGATAAGTGGTTCATTTCTTTTATTGTGATTGAATCCCCTCCCTATATTACAAGAAAACTGGAGCTGCAGAGAGTGCTTGATTGGATTTCATTGCTGTAGGCCATTTCTTAAACAGGTTACAGGTTGACAAACATAGAAGGGGGATCAATATCCATCCTTTGCCTCATTGACAAGCTAATCTTTTCAGTAAACATTTCATCAGTACCTGCCATTTGTATACACAACTGCCTCATGAGGATGGAGAAAGCTCTGTTTTATAAGGTTTAGGTAACTAATAAATGAAAAGACAAGAATATAAATTGGGCAAATCATTTAGATAGCATTTTTAGGAAAATGGCCTTTCATTGCCTGCAGAATATAACCAAACACATTTCCAAACACTCTTAATTTTAATTAGGTTGCATTACACTCAGGCCTGGTGTCAGCTCCTGTTTCTTTAACTCAGCTTGTGCTGCTCTCTCAGAAAGGTCTGTCCCTCAGCCCAAAATCTCACACTTGCCAGAGTTGAAATAAGCTCAGGGGAACTGAACTGTCTCTTTTTCAGGCATGTGGCCTGCCCACTTTTTTCCTGCTTTTTCATTCCAGTGAAGATAAGAAGGGCTGCCACACTCAGTAAAGTGACATCCTCCTCTCTTATCAGAGGTAACGGGCTATTTTGAGTGGGGATTGAAGTTGAGGCTCTACTAATCATTTAAAACACATGAGTCATACTCCAAAAGAAAGCAACAGAGTTATGTCAAATGTGTTGGGAGACATTTTTTTTTGTTTGCTTTTGTGTCACATGTTGAAGCCTCCTTCCCCCACAACAATGTGGGCTAGAAGCTGGCATTGTCTCTGACATAAATAAGGGCCAAGAGAATCACTATATTTAGGTTTCTTTTACAGTCCTGCGTATTAGAATTGCATGGCTGGATGACAAATGCTG
Source organism: Melanocharis versteri (assembly GCA_013397845.1). Lineage (NCBI taxonomy): Eukaryota > Metazoa > Chordata > Aves > Passeriformes > Melanocharitidae > Melanocharis > Melanocharis versteri. Next base: position 38,758 of record VZTG01003865.1, read on the forward strand.
CCAAAATTGGTGATGCCGGATTTCGGTCTAACCTGAGATGGAGCAAGAACACATTCCCTGCAGGGTCTGGGGTGAGAGAAAACGAACAGCAAGCACGAAACTTTGGGAGGACAAGAAAATTGAGTAACTACGATGTGGATACTTTACTAATAAGCTTATTACTACCCTCCTGTTTTTATTATTAACCAAAAAGTATATATTAGTGATGCAAACAGGCTCTGAAGCATGGCAGGTAATTTAATTCCTTTGCTAGCCCTTCCTCCGCTGCCAGGATCCAAAGCTACTACTGGCTGTGCTAGAGGACTGCACTATTTCCTGTTCCACCTCTAAAATACCCCCAGCAGAAGGATGTACACATGAAAAATACTCCTTTCTGGGTAGAAAAGCCTCCCTTCATTGCTCACCAAGGCTAACACAAGCGGGTCTGCTGGTGCAACCTGGCCATGGGTGCATGTGCTGCTTTAGCTAAGCTGCTTCTGATCACAGTCACAGGACTTGACGTTGCTCCACCTTTAGGCAACGTTAAGGCTTCTGGACCATCTCCATATAGAACTGCCAGTGGTTGCTGGATTGAAGATACTAGTCCTCTGCAGTCATATCAATACAGGCAGGATACTGCAGCAGCTCTGCTAATGGTGTTTTTGTTCCTTTTTGTTCCTTTGGACATCTTTAATTTGCTATCTCACAAAGTCCTGCAAACCAGGAAAGTCCCCTGCAATAATTTTGGAGGCAAACAGTTTCTTCAATTTCTCGCTAACTTTCCTGTTTCCTTTCTTCTGTGACGTAAAGAAACTCTACTAAGTCACACAGTAACACTTTCCAGTCAAATAAATTTTGCAGAGAGTAGAATATATTAGAGGTGGAGATTTCTCCAGATGTAACTTCGCTGACACCACTTAAGTAATTCTAGAAATATTTTGGTCCTGCATCTCGCTAGTGAAAAATGAGGTGATACCACTACTCAGCGGCATCACTGAGTGTAAAGGCAGTGTAAAAGTCAGGGGAACACATACAGGGTTCCTTTTCTTCCCAAGGGAGTATTTCAATAATTATTTAAAAATACATAGTTACTAAAAGCAACACATCTCGGATGTCTGTTCTATCATCTATACAACATTAGGAAAAAAAAACTAGAAAGCAAGAGATCAGTTAATGTTCAGCAATCTGAGAAAGTATTTAATGTAACATTTTCCCAGCATATTGGATGCCCTCTTTCTCATATCAAGCTGGTCCATGTAGGCCTGAGAACTCGTTTTCTAGACTCTTCAATTAGCAAAAGCGGTGTTAGGACACATCTTTTATTTGATGTGCAGACTAGAATAGAAACGTAATAGCAAGAAAAAATACCATACCCATAGGTTAATTGCTAGCAAATGTTGCTCAAGCAGTCCTGGGTATGTTGATTAATGGCCTCAGTGAGCAGCTGAAAAATAGCTGGGCTGCTGGAAAGATCATTAGCAATTTTAACTCCTCAGCTATTGTGATGGGCACAGAGAAACAATTGCTAACATGTATAATATATTTTGCTGAGTACAGTGGCACACTGAAACCAGTTACAGCAAGGGAGAAACAATCACTGAGTTGTTCCTGAATTCAATTTTATAGGAGTTTACGAGACAAAGAAAGAAAAGAAATTTTTCTCTTGTTTTTCTAAAGCGTTTGGACACCTCCTTGATAAATGCATGGCAGGTTTTATATGTAAACACAAATACTAATACTCAGTTCTGCTCATTAAGTCCTATTATTTGAAGGAGGAGAGGGACAGAGATGCTGTGTGAAAGGTACCGTGCCAGTGAGCAGACCCTGTTTTTGCTTGTAAAGGCACAGCAATATTAAGCAGAGCCTTGTGACAGCACAAAGCTTGCAGTCCAGGGGCTGAGGAAAAGAATTATGATCTTTCAAGCTGCCTCTGATCTTTGGAAGCTCTGAATACCATAGCCTCCCTCAGAGCATCCAGGAGACCATGGTGCTTGTGGGAATTCATGACAAAACCTCTCCTTACCCAGAGTGGCTGCAGATCCTGAAGGTGCCATAGTGCCAGCCGAAGTTCTGAGGAGGAAATCTCTCAGCAGTCAGAATACGGGCATTCAAAGCTCTTACAGATCACTCCTGGCCATTTACACTGCATAAAACCAGGGCAAGGATCCCAACATCCTCCTTTGGATAGAAGCCCAGCTCCACAAACACAGTCATAAATCGCCTTTTTCTACGTAAGTCCTCAGAAAAGAAGGAAACATCACCTTCAGGCTGACTCTTCCTAGTGAGGCTTCTGCAGGCTGGAACACGGCCCCACAAACTCCTGAAGCACTGCACGCAGGAAGGTGGAAGAACAGGCAGCTGAGCCAAGGAGAAAGCTCGTAGAAACACACCTGCAAAGACTGCTTTGCTCAGGAGTAAAGCAGCCTCCAGAAATCACGATCAGCTGCCTTGAAAGGATGCACCTTTCAGCTGGCTGGGTGGTAGGCAGGGTGTATGGGGGCACAGGTCTGTCCAAACCAGCTCTGTGTTGCTGAACGATTTTTCCAGCCCTAAGAGGCCTCGACTCAGTTCAGGCACAGCTGGACCATCTCCTCCGTCTGCTCCACTGTATGAACCACATATGCACAGAAGGATCCTTCAAAGTCCCACTGACACTTCTCTCAACCCTCCCATATTCTTTGAGCCACTCACCACCTTCAGCCCTAGGAATTTCACAATGACCTCTGCCCGCCAGATCATGTCTTTACTGAAGAGCAGCATAAATGTGATACCCTCTCATGAACAGTCATCATTTTCTCCTGGACTATCCTTTGGTAAGCCCTGCTCTCGGATATAGGCACCGTATAAAATCTTTGTGAAGCATCCCTACTGCTCAGAGCCCTCTCTTCCTGCCATTTTTCTGTGCTAACCCAGACAAACTTGTGACACCTACTGTCAGAGACTCCATGATCCATATTAGCACTCAAATCCCAGGAGGGGAAAATAATCCTGAACGACAAGAGAAAAAGGGTGGCAAGAAGCTGAAGGCTATAACTGGCTGATAATTAGACAAGCTCAATTGTAGCAGGCTCCTGGAAAGCTCATCAGGGGCAATCCCTCACATGGTTTCAGAAAATATGCAACAGGAAATTACAGCCTGAAGGCACTGTGTTCACTAGCAATCCCCAACCAAGGAAAAAGAGAGACAACACGAACCAAAATAATTGCATAAGACTCTTTGAGCTTTACATGCAAGCTCTGCACTTGTCAAGGGAACAGGGCAAGCAGCCAAAAGGGACACAATATGTCATTAATTATCAGATATAGGAGAGAAATAGCCAGCTTGTTGGAGAAACAATTCACAGAAACAGAGAAACGATGGAAAAGACCTTTAAGACTATCAAATCCTGCCATGAATCCAGCACTGCCGATTCCAGCACTAAACCACGTCCCTAAACTCCGAATCTTTTAAATATCTCCAGGGATGGTGACTCAACACATTTTCCACAATGTAACTCCGTCTGGAGTGAGGCATTTGGTAATGTATCTGTGGTGGAAGGACATGGGGAAACCCCTTCATGCTCCTTACACTGGCGAAGCTTTTGTGTTGAGGCTCCTAGGAGGAGCCTCAGCCTGTGCACAGCATGGTCACAAAGCATGCCAGGCACTCTAAGCCATTTGCTTTGGGTAAGAAACATATGGGATGGGTAATTTTATACAGGAGTTTGCCACTGTCATAAGGCAAATGAACCCTTCTTGGCAATGCCCCACCAACAGCCAACACTCCGCTGCAGGGGGTTTCTTCACTATTTTGCAGAAAGCCTAAGCAAATGGGAGGAAATGAAAAAAGTGGAGGCAGGAGGAGTGGGGAAGGCACCTACATCCCCTATGCAGCCTGGAAGGACATTGCTGTCCCTCAGGTGGGAGAAAGCACCACAGGTCCAGCCAAGCTGCTCTGAAGCAGAGCTCCAGTGATTCCCTTCCTTGTGTTCTGCCACTCCCAACACATCGACAGACACCCGTCAGTACACGTACAGGTATCCAGCACCTTCTTCTCCCTGTGCCCAAGGCCGGAGAGGACGTTTAGCTACTGAGTCAGGACTACAAAGCAGCGCTGAGAACTGTGTCAGCCAGGACACTTTAATAAACGCAAGCTTTTTGTGAATTTCTATATCACTGCTTTGTTTTATGGGAGTTTAATGTGAATTTTGGATGCAGGTGTGGGTGGAGCTGCAGCCCCCGAGCCATAGCTACAGGTGCAGACACTGGGCTCACCAAAAAAGGACAGAATATAAATCCACTCCCCGTTCTCATCACTTTAACTCACTATATATTCGGGTGGGCTCAGCTAGACCCCTTCCAAATCGCATTTTCCGTCAAATCCGCGCAGCAGAGCCCCAGAGCCCAGCTGCGTTGTTCCGCTGGGTGCCGTGGGATTAAGACCATCCGGACGCGGCTGGAGCCCGCCCGGAGCGGCGGCGGGATGCGAGGGATGCGCGGGATGCGCGGGATGCGGGAGATGCGCGGGATGCGCGGAGCGAGGCTTCCCCCTGCGGGCCGCGCCGGGAACGGCGGCCACGGATCTCCCGGGAAACCGCCGGGATGCTGCCCGCGCCAGCCTGGGGCTCCAGCGGCACCGGCGTGGCGGGGAGTGTCCGGGTGGGAAAGGCAAGCGGCCAAAAGAGGCAAGCTACGTGCTGGATACAGGGGATATCTGATCACAGAATCGCGGAACTGTTTGGGCCGGGAGGAACCTTAAGGATCATCCAGTTACAAATCCTCCTTGCCAGCCCCATCCAGCCTGGCTCTGAACACTTCCAAGGATGGGGTTTCCACAGTTTCTCCGGACAACCTGTTCCAGTGCCTCACCACCCCCACAGTGAATAATCTCTTCCTAATATCTAATCTAAACCTACCCTCTGTCAGTTTAAAGCCATTCCCCCTATCATTGCGTGCCCCTGTAGAAAGTCCCTCTCCAGCTCTCATGCAGGTCCCTTTTACACACGGGAAGAGTGCTACAAAGTCTTCCAGGAACCTTCTCTTTTCCGGGCTGATCGGCCCCATCTCCTTCAGCCTGTCTTCATAGGAGAGGTGCTCCAGCTTCCCGATCATCGGCATGGCCCTGCTCTGAACTCACTCCAACAGGCCCACATCCTTTTTATGCCAGGGGCCCCAGATGCTCCAGGGAAGCAGTACCCTGGGAGCGGGGAGAGGGTCTCACCAGAGCAGAGTAGAGGCGCAGGATCCCCTCCCTCGCCCTGCTGGCGATGCTGCTTTTGATGCCGCCCAGGACACTGTTGGTTTTATGGGCTGCGAGTGCACAGCGTCAGGTCACGCTGAACTTCCAGCCAAACAAAACCCTCAAGTCTCCTCAGGAAGAAGTTTTGTCCTTTTGGGAAGATAATGGAGGGAAGCTGGCAATTGAAAGTGCTTAATGCAGACTTCCTTTTTCAGCACCTTTAAAAGACCAGTCCCAGTTCTTCCCAAATGCTCTGTTATTATTTAACCCAGAACACAAGAAATGAAGCCTCAGACCAGCAAGAATTCCTCCTCTTCCTCCTCTTCCTCCTTCTCCTCCTCCTGCTGCAAAAAGACCTTAGAAATCATCTCACTTTTTTTCTCACTTAACTTATTCTTTGTCCCCTGGGCAAATGTTACTTCTACCTCTAAAACTCTGTCTGAGGAACATGTTGTTTAACTCTATTATGACAGGAGATAACCTTTCTTTGCCACTTCCCAATCTCCACAACTCTCCAAGATGTGGTAGAGAGTGAGGCAATACACCAACAGTCTTTTAGTACAGGTGGCTGGTAAGTCAAGTTTCAGTGTTCAATTCCCGAAAATCACGTGGCTTTTGAGTGAGTCACATCAGCAACGTTACCCTTCCCTTTGCATTTGGACTCCTACAGACACCATGGTTGGCTGCACAGCCAGAGTTCACTTGCAGAAGGTATCAGCATTAAAATCTTGGGTCATGAAGAATTAAGTTAACAGTTTGGGTTTTCTTAATTGTTACGGTCATACTTACATGGACTCTGTGGAGTGCATGGAGCAAGCACTGAGGTGATCTGAGTGGCTTTGTGCTTCTTCCATGTCCAGCTACCTCTGATGCAACCTCAAAGTGCTCCACCTAAAAACCTCTGGAAGTTCACTTGCCATTATAATTTTAAATAAAGGTATCTGAAAGCTTTGTTTTGTCCTCTCTTTACCTACCTTCCCAATTCTCTCTGAACTTAAAATAAAACCTAGGTGGCAGCAGAGAAGGATTCTGACTTGACTCACTCAAATACAATATGTACCGTTTTGCATCAATCATTCAAGGAATTATAGGGCCAATAGCATGAAAGTCAGTAGGGAAAAAACAGAGTATTTTAATACTGCCAATTTATTTAATATCAGCTTTTAACTTTACGTCAGTTGCAGCAAGCCTGTTATATTTTTTTTTAGAAAGTCCTGTTTTCATTGCCATCTTACTTGTCAGCTGAGGGTTGAGGGGAGGAAGGCCCCAAGGCTGCAGTTCCTGAAACACACACACCTGAGTGGGAGTCAAGTGGGTTTTCTTTACTGACAACACATCAACCGAGAGAGGGAGCAGCAGAATGAAACAAGGTACAAAGCAGGAGCTCCAGAGAGAAAGAGGCACGCCTCTTCAGCTTCAACTCTTAGCTCAGTCTTTGTACGAAGTGAGGATTTATGGTCTGCTGTATGATTTAGCCTCTCTTAGAAGGTCTCTTCTTTCTTTCCTGGACTAGAGTAGGTGCTGCTTTTATTTCCCTCCATGTTACAAAAGTAATAATGTCATATGTTAATGTCCTGGAAATAAAATTTGAGGATTATTCAACAAAGAATCAGGTAACAGCAAAGGCTTGAATAGTTCATATTCAAAAATATTTATTTTTCAGTTGTTCATGATATGTGTCAAATTCTTGGTTACAGCAAAAAATTGTAACAAACAGCATCACAGTGACATATAATCAAGCCAAAAGAGTGCAGTTTATTACAACTGTGTAAACAAAAAGAAGTACTTCTGTAATGGCGCCGTTCATGAACCAAATTATGGCACACAGAATCTCAGCAAAAGTCAAAAGAAACATTTACAAAGAAAACAAAACCCCAAATTTGAGCACAGTATATGAACCTGTCCAAAATGGCCCAATCCACGTTTCATGAGAGAAAAGAGTGTTCTCAGAATTTTTGCTTGGCTTGTTCTTAAGGAATTTAAATCTCCATTGTTTTCAATGCCTCAATCCAGCATGTGAAATATTACTATTATTGAATAATATGAATAAAGAGCAAACATCCCTTAATTATGACAATGTGAATACCCCTACTGTTACATTATTAAAGGAGATGAGATTATTTGGGAATGTTATTGTCTGTATAGCATGACACCTGTAAAAGTTACTCCTTAGGAAATAAAAATAAGTTACTGAGAAATAAAATCTGAAGTGCACCATCAAAGAAACTTTTTTGTGCATAAATATCAAAAAGAAGAATCTTATTTTTCTGTAACAGAAGTAAACAATTTGATTATAATACAAGGTACACACTGTAAACTATAGGATGCACTTTGAACTTGAAATACACTCATCTCAAACATATTTTATTTATCAGAACCCAAAATGGGATTTAAACAATTTCAGTTTGCTTTTTTTTTTCAAATCATGCATTAATTATGGCTTGCTTGATGGACACAGTTTTGCCAGCAGCCTTTCAGTGTTCTGTGAGATCCTCTTTATAAAAGCACACAGGTCTGAATGCCACTACATTTTACACATGTACCTTTCATACAGGAAGTTTTGCATATGTTCCATTTGCAGAGAGTAGGTCCCACAACAGCAGAGGTAAAGACAGAGCAACAGAAGTACAGTTATTAAAAAGTACTGGACAGCTGGGAGTACATAATATAATTACAAGCTGGTATCGTCAGTTTACAGAAAGCTATAAATTTGTTTGTTTAAAAAAAAATAGACATCCAACATGTGCTTACTCACATGCTGACACAGAGTTCATGCAAACAATTAAAAAAAAAATCTTACCCATTTTACACTTCAGAAATGCTGCATATAGTTCATCCTCAAACAAACTGAGGTCCCCTCAGAAACAACAGGGGCCTAATGTGCAGATTGACTCAAGCAACATGTAATTGCTTCCTCCACAATGAAAAGTGAACAGCAGTATCTAACAGGAAATTTCATTGAATCGTGCTTCATTTCAAACACTGTTAGGTCCAAATCCAGGTCCACTTGTTATTAAGCAATAAGACTACCTTAAAAAAAAAAAGTTATTTTCTTGGAGGAAGAACATTTTCTTCATAATAGCCCGGATTTACTACATTTCCAGCTGGATCATATCTAGCCACCACAAACGTTGAGCCATCACTAGCAGAAGCTTTTCCAACTCCCATCTTTTTTGTGTTCTTCCAAACCATTGCTGTAAAGTGACCTGAAGAAAGAGAGAGAAACATACACGTTCCCTTTAGATACTAAATCTGTCACATTGCCTTTTACATGTGAGGTGTTGGGGAAAAAAAAAACAATACACAGCACCTTCTTTGTCTAATATGAGAACAAGCTAAGGACATGAAAAGGAACCCTAGCATTTTGTCTTGAAAAACCCTAATCTGATCTGTTTCCATACTACTACCCCCGTTTCCATGTCCTGTATCCAAATAAGAATATGTAGCAGGAGAATCATGAGAGAAGTAGTTTGATAAGTAACTGACGTAAAATTTGACAAAGACATCACAGTCTTTACTCCCTGCAGTGTGAACAGCAGTTCTGAGAGTGACTATTATTCATTTGCTTTAACCATCTCATACTCCCCCATGTGTTTTCATGTGCAACTGCTCAAAAAAAAAACCCCACTGTTTTCATGGCTTCTTCTGCCTAGTTTAATAGCCACCCATGCATCGTGCTGCTCCATCAGTTGTTCCCTCTATGCATAGGCAAATCCCAAAATCAGGGAGAAAAACATGATTTTCTTAATGTGAAACAATGTCAGGTGTCTCTCTCGATTGAGCATTATTTAAGGAATAATGTTCTTAAGTTCATTCTGCACTAGATTGTCAATATGCAGCCAATGGTCTGTTCCCAATCTCCAAATTTTAGCTGAAATGATCTCTGTGAGTGGAGCGATATTATTCAGCAGAAGTCACACATCAATGGAAACAACAACACAGTACATTTAGTAAGACTCCTATATGATTCTAATTTAGTATTTCTTACAAATTGATTTGCCTTAAAAATAAGTTGCCTGTTCAAAACTTTGGAGTTGGAGGAAAAATACAGTACTAAAAAATCCCTCCAAATTTTGCTTAGTTTCTCATTTCTCAGATATTTTTACATTTTTGTCAGTTTTTAGCATAATAATAGAAGTTTTGTTTTTTGAAGGGACAGTTCCCAGTCTGAACTTACCTGTCCCAGAAGAAAACCCTGGGTTTTGAAAGCTGTAATTTTTTATTTCACTGTACCATCTGTCAGCCACATCTTTTCCTGAAAGATAAAAGAAAGGGGCTGCAGAATCATGACATAAACACAAAAGTGTAGCTCACTTACAGCCTGGCCTATAAGATCTTCTCTAACTTTCAGCTGGGAAGGTAATGAAGACACATCTCCCTCGTCTTGGATAAGTGCTCCTATCATCAGGCTTATACACACAGCTTTCACCAGCTTCTTCCTCTTGAAATGTGTTTGGAAATGAAATGCCTGTGTGCCAGGTTTTCTAAGCAAAAGGCCACACCCCTGGATGTTTACCCCTTCCAGCTCCAGGTAAACCAAAGAAAAATTACATTTCTGACATTTTTAATTTCCTGTGTTCTCATCAGCATTGAATATTTCAGATTTCTGAGTGCATTTATTTTTAGTGGTTTCTAGCTAGCACTAAAGCCATTGTGAAGGTCCATTTCGAGGCACTCTACTCCGAGGTGCTACAGAAACCTCAAATACTCATACTTAGGAGCTGCTTCTGTGTGGAAGTCTGTGTGTCCAGCACTGTCTCATCCCATCCAAGGCTTTCACTGACAACAGCTGTATAAGGACTCTAACTACGGCCAGGGATGTAGCTCAGACCAGAACTGGCAGATGCTATGCAGACAAATGTCAAATGTTACTTGTTTTCCATTCCTGGTTGTTAGGGAATCCTTGTGTCGAACACCAGGGGGATGAGAGGGGTCAGGTTTTTCCCTGAGCAACCTCGATAATGAAATTTCTGCTTAGCATTCCAGGATGTGTCATCCACACAAGGCCAGGAGATTTCAAAGCAAGCTGCCAAAGCTGTTTAGCTGGCCATCATGAAGAATGCTGGTCCCTGGTGGACTCTTGGCTGCAGAAGAGCAATGACTCATGCTTTGCTATTTTGCAGCAAAAAGTCTTAAACTTGTGCACTTCTAGAAGTCAGACACTGCACCGACATCTTTAAACTTCAGTTTCTTCTGACTGAAGTCAGCTAAAAGGATGATGCTGTTAGACCGGCAAGCTGGTTGTCAGAGCCATAATTGATAAGAAAATATTCAATGAAATGCCATCTCTAGAGAGGTTTATGAACTGGAACTATTATGAACTTACATGCCACACTGCTTGTTAGGAATAGTGCTTAGTAGAGCCAAATAATATTTTCTACACAAAAAGGCAGCAAACCCTCTCTTGCTTTCCAAAGTAAAATTTCAGGAATAACAATTGGTTTCTTCTTTTCCTGCTCTCCTTGGGCCAAAAACAAACCCTGTAGACCTGTTTTGTGGCTGAAGTATGTAACACATACTTATTTGCTCATTTCTTACTCATACTAAAGCTAAAATGAAGAGAAAAAGGAAGTGCAAATAGTGATCGCTATGCAATACAAGGGGAAAAGAAAAACCACGTAGTAAAAAACCACACAACAAACCAAGCAGATCATCCTGTCCCACTCTAGATTTCATAGCTGTGAAGGATTTAGATGTGTTTGTGGTCATCTGGGTGTAACAGAAGTACAGAATGTGACTGCTGACATATCAGGCCTTATGAAGACCACGTATTTTATGTGTACAAGTGCTGAAGTGACTATACTACATAAGTAGGATTTTAGCAGATGTAGGACTGCATTCTCACTGCTGCCAGCATTTTATTCCCTCAGTTAATGTATCAGTGTGATACAGTATAAAGAGTATTTAAAGAGAAAGTCACCTCCACTCTGCTTACTGTAGCTCTAAGAAGTGTGCCCAGGCTGCACGTGACACAACTTAAAATCTCCATAATGGAAGTATTGCAGGGCACATGGAAGTTTTGACAAACACAATATCTCTTCATAATTAATTTGCTTTTAATTTAAAGAATACTATCATGTGAAAAAATGTTTACTTTTTAATTCAAGGGAGAGAGCAATGGCATCAGGTAAGACTGCCTCAATCCTGTACCTGAAAGACAATGAGCATAGTTAGGCAGCACAGTCTATCATGTGTTAATTCCCAGATTTCAAGGATGAAAGCTTTCAACTGACTGAGGCCAGGCAGTGAAAGCCTAGAAGCTGATCACTATTCTCCATTTCTCACATGCAGGATCAAATTTTCATTATATAGCATTGCTGTCATCATCCTTGAATTGTAAGAGTCATGGCCTCATAAGCTGTGAGAAAATAAAGACTGACTTTTTTCCAGCAAAAGAGAAGGTGACCAAAGGACTAGGCAACTTTTGACAAACTCTTTCTTGAAATCATGTTAAAGAAGTGTCCTGTAAGTGAAGGGAATTAATTGTATCTGTCACATGGCACAGGAGGTGACGGGGAGTCCAATGTGGTTATTACCATGTGAGAAGATAGGAAGGTACCTAGTGATTAAACAGTCTTTCTTTCCTCTGAAATACTTTTCTTCTGATTCTTTGCCCTTTGTGGAGCAGTAAACGATGCCCTGGTGGGACACATGCCAAACCAGTGTTGAAAGTGACAGCTGGCACACAGGGGACTAAGGAAAACTCCTGTTTTGAGCCCAGTGACCCCCAGACTTCCAGAGAGAAAACAGGAGAAGGGTCAGGAGTGCACTGAGCCTACCTGCTTTAGCAGCAACTTGCATCCTCAGACTTACTGGTTCAGAAAACCGACCACAACATTTCCATTTAAATGTATGCAGTCGTATTTAGGGTCTGTTTTGATTGCTTTTCAATGTTTCATTGAAAACAGCTCCCCCTGCTCCCAAAGTTCCCCCAAAACAGGAGAAGTTGGCTGCTGATCAAAATTCTTTTCAGTCAGAAGGAAAAAAGCACAGAAAAGAAGTCGCTCACATCCCTCATTCCTGATCAGAGCAGAAATGATAAAGTTTACTCCTTTCAGGAAGCACATGGATCTGCCCCGCAGTCAGCTGCAGCTTCTCTTCTGTTGCTCTGCTTGTGGAACTGATTAATAAATATCCTGCTGGGCTTTTTTAACATTCTTTCTGTTTGCACGGCTGCAAACCACATTCAGAGTTTCAACACTTTCACTATGGAAACACAGCTTGACTCCACCCTTCTCCCAGAGACAGCTCGCTGATGACCTGCTCAGCTAGCCTTGCTAGATGCTCCTTTCAGAACAGGCTGAATCTCACTCTAATGCGTTTCAATCACGATGGACAACCTTCCACACATAAAAACTTGGTGCAACAATCCTTGAACTAGTGTCTAAGTATAGTTTTGCCCAAGACTAGGACCAGAACCAGCATAGTGATTTGATTTTATTTACTCAAGCTACAGGCTTGCAATGTGGCCACACTGACTGTGTCTCAGGCTTCCTCACAGTGACCATGTGGGGTCAGTCCATCTGTAGGACTAACAGAATAAATTATGTCCCCCTTACTATCAAGGGGCCACTGCATACACATTATATCTACTTTTAAATCACTTATTGAGAAATATATACCTGTATTTTTATATACTATATTAATTTACTTATATATACTCCAGTAACATATGTCATTGGAATCAGCTGAAAAAGGAAAGAGGAAGAGGCCACTGGTGCTGTTCATTTTAATACTGACTGCATCTGTTTGTGCTGCCCTGCACATACACACATATCCATGCTGTACATGTATGTTTGTGTGTGCAAGGCTGGACACACGTTCCCACCCCGTGCAAGACTGGACACACACTCCCAGCCTCACCATTGGGAACACAATGCTGTGGCAACCCTATACCTGCATTCAGCTCCCCTCAACACTTAACTTCTCTGCGCCCAGCCTTACTGTTTCTCCTCAAACCAAAGAATGCTTAAATCTTCATACAATCCTGCTAAGTTGCTAAAAACATTCTAATAGAATGACACAGAACATATTTCTCTGCAAATGGGCAGCACCTTGGTGATCTACTCAAAAACTAAGTCTTCACACCATTCCTTCCACCAGCCTGAGGGGAAAGAGGGTAGATTTAACATTGCCTCCAAAATAAAACATCTACCTAGACTAGAGTCATATACCAATGGCTTTTGGAAGTAGTTCTTTACTTTCAATATCCTTCATGCAGGTCCTTATTTTATTGTACTTCATTTAACAGCATTGTATGAGCCTGGTGTTAGACAGCAAGAGATACATGAAGGCAGGCCCTCAGTCAGAGCACCCTCCTCCAGGGCTTGGGCAGACAGTGCTTGTGCTGTTCTACCCTCTAGTCCCAGCCTTAGGAGACCCAGATTCCTCTCATAACAGATTTGGGTGATAGCACACCACAGATTTCTCTCACAAACCCTCTAGAGAGTTCATGAGCTGCAGTGTTTCCACCAGCAACAGGGCGTGTTCTTCACAGCCACGCCAGCCATCCCAAGCAGAATTCAGGCATCTAGTGCTTGCCTGCAGCCTCCCGACACACGAGAAATGAGATGAGGCATCCTGAGAAGCCTGACATAGCACAGCTGCCAAGGCAGGCTGCAGTCTCTCGCATTAGTGGCAGATGACAGCTCACTTACTTGAACACAGACAAAGAAAAGTCTGCCACGGAGCAGTTCCTGCAGGACTGGAGGGAAGAAACAGCTGTCAACTATTTCTTGGATTACAGGGATAAACATATTTCTAGCAACAGCTTTAGGCTATGTAACTCTAAAATCCTGAATAGAATTCAAGGTATTCTTGTACCAGGAGAGGAGTCATATTAGAAGGCTTTATAGTTGAAAGCTTAAATCTTCCCTGAAACAAGAAATGCATCTTCTGGCATTATTACAGAACTCAGTAAGAGCCAAAATAAACAACAGCATCACTTTTTGAGAGAGAATACAGTGTAGTCTAGAGGTTTATTGAGTCTTGCTTTATCTGGGAAAGAAACCAGAAGACACTGCCTGCCTTTGTTAAACCCCTGAATGGATGTCTTAATCCAAATTTCAGCCTCATTGAGCAGGGTACAAATTAACTATCCAAAGGGAACTATATGAGAAAAAGAGGAAGAATGAACCAATTCCACAGAGATGAAGACTAAGCCTAGATGAGAAAATAACTTCCTCTGAAGAGCTAGCTTTCTCATTCTGGTACTTCGAGTGGTCGTGCTGCATTGGAAATGTAGAAATGTCTCACAGAACAAAAGAGGATGTAGCTTAATTTTCTCAACATGGCATTTAATCCTGTGGATAAAAACCAGCAAAACTTCTCAAAAGTTATGTATGGAAACAGTGCATTAAAGAAAACAGACTGGATCCAGAGAAAAGACAGACATTATGTAGACGGATTTGTGTGTTATGTTTCCAGCTCTCTAAATGGGAATTCTGTGGCTTTAATCTCGAGGGAAGGAGCACAGGCCATTAACACAAACAAGAGGAAAGAACTAAGCTCAGCCAGTGAGTCATAGCCACTATGCAAACTCTGCTGTACATCTGTGTTTTCCCATGCTGCTCCAAATCCTTTCCTCACACCCTTCCTAAGGACAGAATGCCAAATATGAGCAGATCAAATTGTATTTTTCCACCATGGATTTCTTTTTCAACATGAAAATGTACCCACTTGGGACTAGAGTTGGCACTCGAAGAGGAACCAAACAGCGTCCCTGGGACTAAAACTCACTAAAATTTCCAGGTCTTTCAAACAGAGCCTCCAGCCTGCAGAAACAAGCTTCTGTTTCTTTGGGGCTGTGCTGGAAATTCCAGGGGTAGATTGGAATAAAGAAAGCAAGTGGTCACTTTTAATACATCCCACCTGCTGTCCCAGCAGGCTGAGGCATGAGCCCTGCTCACTGGAGGAGGCAGGAGGGAAGAGCCTGCTCAATCTCTCTCCAACTGAGGGCTCACTACAGGCTGTCAGCCTGACCAAAATTCAGCTCCTGGGGCACCCAAATCAAAGGTTCCCAGTTACATGTTACATTTACAGTCAGAAAAGACATGGAATAAATTAGTTTTCAAAAACATAAGCATGGAAAAGGGCTTAAAGCCTGCTTGCTGACAGAGTGGAAGATATTAGTGGAAGGACATTAGCCACTGTCACTTTGGTGTCCAGTCCCCCGCTTTTGCCTCCACAGTGTGCAGGAGACATTTTTTCACTTCCCTCACCACAGCTGGGCTGTGGCCAGACCTCTCTTTGGCTGAGATAAACTAAGGATAAAGGTGAAGTACAGGGCATTGACGGCTTCCTTCTCTCCTGCCATGGACACGCAAGTACCACTGAAGACAGCTCCACAGCGGGGATGTACGGAGCAGCCCAGCTGCCAAGTCCTGCCTCCGAAGGGACACAACACACCACCACAGTCCCTTACTCCCTCTGTGCCCACATATGCTTCTTGCTCTCAGGACACATGGGTGACTGCAAACCACCAGCCTGTCCCCAGGGAGCCTGGGCTGGGCTATTCTGGCTGCATTTGTGAGGTAGAGGAAACTCCAGCACTCTTGCAACCAGATGCTCTGAGCCCAAAGCACTCAAGATAGGGCATTTATCAGATGTCTGTGAGGCAACAAGAGAAGAGAGCTCACCTGATTGGTCATAGGATGCCCATGCTAGGTTTTCTCCACATTTCCCACTAGCAGACTCGGAGCTGTGCTTGAGGACCCTTGTGGTAGCCAGTTCTTCCGCATACCTAGCAAAGGAATCCACACATTGGGTCAGGGACCACAGCTGCAATAAGCAGAAAGGAGAAGGAACAGGAGGAAGAGAAGGAGATGCAAGCAAGGAATTGTGCTGGAAGATGACGGGTTTAAGTCAAGCTGGAAAGCCCTGAAGCCAGGGATGCTTTAAGCTGACATATATCTATGAGTTAGGCGAAGGGAAAAACACATTTTCCCTGTCTTTCATGAGCATCTGTATCACTGCTGAGAAGGGCCTAGAAGAAATCAAAGGGCAGATCCCCTTCCATCACATTTTGACCAGCACCTGGAAATCCACCGGCCATCCTTAGCCACAGCTCCTGGTGGGAAGGGAAGTACCTACAGCAATTGCTACATCTGTCACCTCCTGGCATTTCTAGGTCCCTCACGGGAGTAAATTAAATGTTCTCAGTGAGACTGAAAAAAAAAATAGAAGTGGGGATTCAGTCAAAGCAAGCATAAACCCCCTACATTTACAAATGAAAGAAAAAAAGTCAAATGCAAAAAAAAGAGCAATGTACCAGTCAATAAGATGGAAGAGAAGGGGACCACATGGAGACTCTGAGGCAACAACTGTGTAAACCAACACAGGGATAAGCAGCCCTGTTTCTATAAAATATGATGTGTGCAGGTGTGGGATGTATTTTATTTTCTTAGAACAATAGGGTTAAGAAGAGCATCATGTGTAAAACAATTACTCTCTTTATTCAACATTGGAAAGGCTTCAGTATAGAGACAGGGAAATTGGAAAGACCATTTGTTATTTCTTATAGTGGCAACACAGAGAGTCATCAGGTTCCAGATTTAAAACTCAAATGAGACAAAGCACTTCTTCCACACTGTGCAGCAGAAGTCATTGACACAGGACAATGCAGACACCAAAGCATATGTGTGTTTGAAAAAGAGAGAGGCAAATTTACAGTGTATGGATATGGGGAAGAATCTTCATGGCATGTTAAACAACAGCAACTAATAAATGAGGATACAACTTACTGCTTAGGAAAACCATAATTTCCAGGATAAATCTGTAATTTCCAGGGGAAGATAATGGGGAAAGGATCACATTTGTTTTGTCCTCCCACTCCTTCCCTAATCATGAGTTACTGGCATCTGCCAGAGATATGAATTTCGTCCAGATGAACATTTTGACCCAAGGTAGTACTTCAATCATTAGGTTCTAATTTCCTTCTGCCCTAATCCTCCCACCAAAACAAACAAACAAAAAAAGAGTATTTAGCTACATCCATTAATTTAGGAATAATGAAAACTTGTCAGTTGTCAGTCTGCTAGATCCCGGACTAGAGGATCTTTAGATGCTATCACTACAGTTCTGTAATTTTTCTTAGGATCCTTATATCTCAAGTTAGAGGCAAGACTGGGACAAAGTACACATTGGAGATGGATGAAGCTGCCAGGGATTTGAGACAAAGGGTGATTAATCCCCTCCAGCTCAGGCAGTTGAAAGCATGAGATTTTCATCTGAGATCATCACCCTATGCTTCATTAGAGTCAGAGATAAACAGACACCTGCTGAGGCTGACTCATCTCATGTTAAAGCAGGGATCCAACAGTCAGTTCACCTAACTTGTCACAACAACTGGACCTAAAAATAGTAGGAAACACACCATTTTCAACACAGATGGAGAAGCACAGAAAAGTACCCAGAGATACACCAAATACATACCAACAAAGGAATATATATAGGATACACCCAAAGAAAAGGTGAAGTTCTTCTTTGAATTAAAGAATATGCAAAATCTATCTTGACAAATATGAAATTTCTTAAATTTCATGTCTTTTATTCAGACCAAAACATTTCTTGTTCTTGCTATCAACCAGTTTTACCAGTCTCTGAATATGTCTTTTCATTCTTACAAGTTAAGTTACAGACCTTAACCAAAGGTTTCCTACTGTTGTTTGTCACAGCAGGGCGTCAGCTGAGACCAGAAAGGGCTGTGAGGAATTTCTGAAGGATCTAAAAATACCCAACATGGGCAACAGCACACTTAGAGATAAATGTGGTGCAGTGCATATTTGACAGAATAATCTGAACTATTCATACAAGCTGACTTGTTCAAACCAAGTGTTGCACTTTTGAGACCCAACGAGTGCTATGGAAAAGTCAATGAAAGCTTTTCCCCACTGTGAGCATGAAAAACAGAAACGAAAACAACCCTTAGAAGAACAGAAGGAAAGCCCCAGCAGATTACAAAGGTTGGTGAATGAGTCACTGGCATTCCATCTCTTAGAGATACTGTATCCAATTATAATGTGTCTCAAGGAATAAAAAGTGAAAACATCGAGATTTTTTTCGTTCTGCCAGAGGTCATGTCCACCATGCCACGTACATGGTGTGTTGTACAGCACAACACCTGGGAGAGATCTAGGAGTCGGGAGCCAGCACATCTGTGTCACATCTGTGTCCCATCATGCTGGGACAATGAATCAGGTTCTGGAAAGACTACAGCATCTCTGTCTCCCAGTCACACAGCGCAGAGAAATCTGCATGGTTATGGTAGAAAGCCTAATGGGAGGAGACCTTAGGGCTAGAGTAGGGATCAAACTGGCCACCATTTAGTATTATTTATTTTCTGAACAGTTTAATCCGCATTTACTCCTTCAGTTATCTCTTTTGTATTGTGAGGATCAGCATGAAAAAAAATTGAAGATTTTTAAATCTACTTTTTGAAAGAGGTTGCTGTAAAGGGAAGGGAATTAATCTGGTTATCATAACTACAGTCAAGAGGACAAGCAATACTGGACTCAAATTTCTGTAAGGAAGACTCAAGTCAGAGAGCAGGAAGATGGATTCATTGTGTGTTAGACTGAGAAGAAATTGCGCAGTCTTCAACATTGGAGAGGAGGCAAGACGCTTCCTTCCTGACAGAACAGAGAACATGCAATACTTTTGCTTTTAGGGCTGGGAGATAG
The DNA here is from genome assembly GCA_013397845.1 of Melanocharis versteri. NCBI lineage: Eukaryota > Metazoa > Chordata > Aves > Passeriformes > Melanocharitidae > Melanocharis > Melanocharis versteri. The sequence goes on from VZTG01003865.1 coordinate 57,634, forward strand.
ACAAATTGATCTGAAACTACTTCCTCCTGATTCCACAGATCTTAGACCAGTCACCACTTCTTACCATGAAAAAGTTCTTTTCTCACTCTTTCAGCAGGAGTGGATACTCTCCTGCAGATGATAATGCCTCATCTGCCAGAAGTGGTGGTGAAGCATGTTTTAGACAACTCTTCTCTGCAGAGGACACATACCAGTGCAGACAGATGTAGCCCACATGTGAAAAAGGCTCTAAGAAAGATTTATACAGTTGTGACCACAGAGGTGTCCATGTGACCAGCTACTGCTATGTGATGGAGAAAGAGGGGATGAAAGAGTGGAGTCCCTCACTTTCTACTCAGTAAGTCGTTGTTGGGTATCAGCATGTCAAAAGGCAAATATCTTTGCAGTGTACACAGTCAAACCTAACAGACAAAAGTGTCACAAACCTCATCAGAGAAAACAAAGGACTGAACTCACTGTTGGGCTCCTCTGTTTAACTTCTTGCAGAGTTTTAAAGGAGGGACTCCATGTTTCTTCCTGTAGTCATTATGTGCTTTCAAGACTTCTTCAGCAAATTGTTTGGAAGCTGAAATCACATAAAAAAATTGGAAAGGTCTGTCAAATACAGACATTAGTGAAGACAGAAAAAGCATACCGTGTACCTAAGATACTGGTGCAGGCTGGACAGAAGAACACAAGAGTATCACCCTCATTACGTGGGACCAGGATGAAATGAACCACTAATGAATTCCATCCAGAAACAAACTCTAACAGACACTCCCACTGGGAAGCTACAGACTCACCAAAGGTCGAAGAAAACTGTGATCCTTACTGCTTTCCTCAACAGCATGGTGATTTAAGGTTAGTCAATCTGTCAGTTTAAAACAAAAGTCAGTTTGACTGACTTTCATTTTAAGCTATCAGTGCACTGTATCACCATTCCAATCTCAGCGTAAGTGACAAATAAGTCCTTCAAGGAGACGCATTAAAAATGCAAGTGATTGTCCCCGTACGCAAGAATTGTCTGTATTAGTCAGGGCACCGCCTAAAGAGAATGAAGATACTAAAATGTTTAGATCTCTGCAAGTACTTTGAAACATACACCATTCTTCTAATTCATTTTATAGTACAAATTAATAGAAATCTGAAAATGCACCTTTATTTGTCTCAAGACAAATAAATGTTCACAAAGAGCAAGCGGTAAGGAAAGAAATGACTACTAGGGATGACCTTTTTCCCCTGTGCTAGAGTGTATTCAGAAAATATCTGAGTTCCAAAGGTACTGCAAAGCTTTAAAAGAGCTCATGTTTGTACTCTGGTAAACTTTGGACTTTCAGCAGCACAAGGAAGAGGACAAGCAATCAGTCACAGTGCAGTTCACTTCAACAGCAATTTCATGTTACCTCCTTTTATAACTTTGTTCACTTTTCCCAAGATTCACAGGAGGAAAAGAAAATCTTTCCACTGGTCACCCTGTGGAATTCGCTGCTTAATGAGAAATTTGGAGCCTGAAATAGGGACATTTAGAAAGGTATAGATAGCATCTTCAAAACAGAAAGACAATTTTCACTTTATCTTGCTGAAGCTTCTGAACGGGGTAAGAGAAATCTTTAAGAATTGAACTCTGCTTTTACTGTGACACGGGTTTTTTAATTTATTAGTGATTCATCAGCTTCATTTCGGAATACCCCAATTAGCGTGACTACCACCATTTTCCTTGTAAGACACTTCAGAAACCCAAACAGACCTCATGACTAGAAAGTTTTTCCTGTCATTAACCTTAGATTTCTCAACTTCCTCTCACTAATTGATCCTAAAAACTAAAACAAATCATTCTCTGCTGTATTAGCATTATTCTCTTCTCCTCTCCAGTTCTGCTGTTTGTAATGATGCACTTTCCCCACAACAGAGCTGTGAGTTTGCCGACACTGCTCTCAGAACTTTTTCCTAAGGTGGTTACCCAGTTCACTCTCATGATTTAAACTGGTTTTGGAGTTCTCTCCAGTTTCCTCAACAGCGCTGGGATAATACAGCAGCCTGAAATAATCTCAGTATCCAATGCACATAAGAAAGCCATTACAGTTTCATGCAGTACCTTAAACCTTTTGAACACAGCTTGAACTTGGGTTGACTCTTTCCTGACCAAAGTGTCATTGTGGACATACGTCTAATATATTCTCCATAATATGCTTTAGGCTCTCTTTTTTGCTATCCATTTGTTGGTACAACACAGCAACCCTGTTGAGTGAGGTAACATCTGCCCACCACCTTCCTCTTCTTCAGTTCTCCCTCAATTTCGTGCATCACAAGCTGCACATCATCAAACAAAACAGGCACCTCCATTCTGGTATTCAAACACACACCAACCTTTTGCTAATGAACCTGTTCCATCACTCTTGTTACCACTGCTCACAGCTCACTGATTCTACCAGGCCAGAGACCTAAACCTCTTGTCTGCTGTGTTATAGAGGTAGCCAATTTCTACAGCATCTATCAGAAGTCACTGGGGAAAACAAGCCTATAGCCAATTCACCCCCTTGCCTGGTGCAGGGGTCCAAGCTTCCAGCAAGGAAACGTTAAGACGGCCTACAAAATAAAGATATTGAAAAACACAGCTTTGAAAGTTGCATCATGTACTCCAGGCTATGGGTTTTGCTTGAGACCATGCTAAACTTGTGGCTGTTTTCACCTGGACTTAATATCCCACTCACTGAGCACTGAATAGTAGATAAACAATCTGACCTGCAAGTATGAAAGTTTCTATCCAAATTATTTGTTCTCAATGACAACATCAAATTGAAATTCTAATTAAAGAAAAAAAAAAAGTCAACTGAAATACAGATTTTTTCAGTGCTCAGTCCATCCATTAACAGAATTACTGCATAACGTAGCCCTGTACTGACCTTCTGACTTACAAAGAGTAACAAGTCATGGACAAAACCGAGTTGCTTCTAGCTACAGCAGGCACTGCTATGTTGCCCCTGCAGAATCTCCATCCTCCCCTTCCCTCAAAGGTAGCTGCTATAGAAATGCTTATCTCCTGTGACTCAAGCTCATGTGCTACCCGCCTCCCTTTGTACAGCTTCTCCCGTGCCTGGTGATGTGTGGAGAGGGACACCGAGTGCCAGATGTATTTCAGATTTGTTTCAGAATGCATGTTAAGTTTTTCCATTTTACCAGTGTTCCATACACTGACAGGCCAGGCATTAAAAGTGAGAGTTAATGGGAGTTTTCAGGCTCCCACCCAAATGGGAACAGCTTCCCAAACAGCTGTGGAGACGTACTTCTTTCCCTTCATGTAAGCTGCTTAAGCTGCTAGAAAAAAAATTATTTTCTACTGCCAGGACATTAAGTTTGGTCATGAATCATTACACAGCTTAATAAGTAAAACAACTAAAGGTATTAGATACAGTTGCTTGCTCCTCATTATTCAATTATTTACCTCTATTTTGTGTTCTTCTGGAACATTGGCTAAGATAATGGCAGCGTGTGACGATGAATTTCTAGGCTATGATGTGGTACAGTGCACACCTTACAGCTGTTATGCTTTTGGACTTCCAGTTTCATTGATCAACTTTGTGTGACTAGGGAAAAATAAGCAGAGGAATCTAGGTTGCCTTTTCCCACCACATTTGTTTTTTCAGAGCATTCTATTTCTCTATTCTTACTGTCTCTAAACAGTGCCAATCTACTCAGCTTTTCTTGAGTGAAGACTCTTCATGCCTAAATCCATACTGCCTCTTCTTAGAACTGTCTTCTCCTGCCATTTCTGCCTTAGACTGGGTGGGCATCAAAACAGAGGTGAGTTAGCCGAACATGTGTTCCACAACACAAGCTGCCCTGCATCACCTTTGCAGCTGTCAGCTGCACCTCCTCCACTGGTCTTGCGGAGCCGCAAGATGATGTGGGAACGGAGAAACAGGGAATTGTTCCACGAAGCACCAAATCCCGACACAGCCAAAACGCTGTGGGAAGCCTTTACTTCAGCACTCAGGACACATTGTACCAGCCACAACATTATAGCAGCCACACACATGACTAGCAAAACAGGCAGACTTTTTTATGCTTAAGTATCCGCCCCGGTGACCCAAAAACGAGCTCTGTATCAATCTCTATTTCTTCTCAGTGCTTTTTGTCCTATTGTTTATGGACTAATCTTCACTGGTAATGTTTTACTTTCCATAAATATTAAGTTCTTCTATTTAGCCTTTAAATAATTAATATATAATGCATATATTATTATTTTATATATAACAATATGTATTGTTCTTATATATATAATATATAAGAACAAGAGAGAGTTGGGACTGTTCAGGCTAGAGAAGACAAAGTTTTGGGGAGACCTTATTGTGGCCTCTGCTGTATACAAGAAAGACAGAGGCAGACGATTTATTAGGGCCTGTAGTGATAGGACAAGGGGTAATAGGTTTAAAAAAAAAAGAAAGTAGATTCAGGCTAGATGTAAGGAAGAAATTTTTTATGATGTGGGTGGTGAAACACTGGCACAGGTTTCCCAGAGAGGTGGTGAATAACCCATTCCTGGAAACATTCGAGGTCAGGTTGGATGGGGCTCTGAGCAACCTGATGTAGTTGAAGATACACCTGCTCTGGTGTTGTATTAGAGGACCTTCAACAGTCCCTTCCAACCCAAATTGCCCTATATTTCTATGAAACAAACTTCATTCAGAATCCTACACAGAAGGGTACCATTATGTCTCTCTCAATCTCTCTTTGAACCATGAGAGGCCTCAAACTCTTCACCCAAATGTATGCACTAGAGGTAAATCGAGATAATGACCCCATCTTCCAATCTTCCCTCAAGAATAAATAACTAGAAATGGGCTCCTATAATAACAGGACACTGCATGTTACTTGCATGTTACTCTTTCGGGCCCAGAACCCAGGCAGAAAGAAATTGTCCTGCTTCCAGCCAGGACAGGGCTAATTTTTGCAATAGCCAGATGGGAGCATGACTAGGACCTGGAGATTATTCCATATCCCCTCATATCATTTTCCAGGAATGGGGGAAGGGGTCTCTTCCATGTCAAGGTAGTGTGGCATGATCAGGTATTGTAGGCTCCGAATCATGGTGAGCATTTGCATATGAATCACTCGCCTGTCTTGTACATTTTTTCTATTAATATTGTTGCTGTTACCGTTCATTTTCTTCCTGTTTCAAGTAAACTGTTTATCATTGCTGTTTCCAGTAAATTGTTCTTACCTCAACACGCTTTTACTTTTCACTTCTCCAATTCTCCTCTCCAGCCCCCCACGGGGAGAGAGAGAGGGGAGTGAGAGAGCAGTGTGTAATTTGGGGTCATTTCAGTGGGAACACCAAATTGGAGAATACCATTTCTAAACCACAACAGAAGCCAAGCACCAGAATACATGGAGAAGACACATGCAAAGTAGATAGAAAACACATAAAAGGTAATCAAGTAACTGTTTAAATACTGAGTTTAAAGGTCTGCTTTAAAACTGAAATCCCTTCAGTCTCCCTTGATTCTGCAGAATTGCTCTACTCTACCTTGAAAGCAGAAGTGGGTTGTGGAATAAGGATGCAACAAACACAGCTTTTAGTATGCCCAACAGGTTTGTGGAAAAAATTACCTAGGAGCTTTAGGGAACTGATAAGTAATTATATCGAAAAGTCCTTTGTTACTGTTCCAGGTAACTGATACTTCTATTGAGACAAGCTTCTCAAAGTATATTCACCAACTGGAAACAAAATTCTCGAGTAAAAGACATCCCAGCTTCTAAAGACCATATTTGCACCTAGACTCTTGTAGGGGAACTGACATCTATTATTAATCTTTATCCTCACTTGAAATGTAACTCTCTGGAAACCATCCCTGACTGAATCTTCCACACTCTGAGAACAGCGTTCCTTCTACGGAGAAGTGATGGATGTCTAACTGATATGAGAAATGTTAAGAAGCCAGTTATGTTCTACTGCACTTTGAATCAGCACTTTGGTTTGAAGTCACAAATGCTTCAGGGTGGTCTCATGCGGGCTGGTGTCTGCAGCAACACAGGGAGTGGTTCCATGCTTCTTCCTCCATGTATTTAACTGCATTTTCTTGCCCCCCATTTGGAACTGCAACATCTTCCAAGACTGGTCCTTAACACTGTATGTAATTTGGGAAAACGCATCTGACACTCCAACACATGAACTATTTCCAGCTATAAAATCTGATCTCCTTCAGTGTTAAACTCCATTTTTCTCTAACAAAACTGGCTGATTGCTTGGAAATACACAGAAGGAATGAAACCATGTATACATCCTGGAGGAAAGGAAAGATAAAATCACACTATGTTTAGAAATATTGTATCCTGGGTGGAGTTTCCTGGTCTCCTTTACACAATCAAGAATTTAAGAAAGGGGCAAGGTCTCCATCCCATACAATAGGCATTTATGGGAGATATAATTTTTGGTACGTTATTTCCCTTCCAACCTGAATTATCCTGTAACCTTACTTAAAGTTAGAAGAGAAAGTATTGCTTATGGAAGTGAAAGGAATTGGGAGTTATAATTAGATACTAGTTTAAACGGGAGTAGTTTCCTGGAACATTTTTACGCTTGCTGCTCAAAATAGCTTTCCCTTCAGCTCAGGAGATCCTTCTTCAGGGAGGAGTTTCTGTGATGTTTCTCAGCATCCAGCTTTGCCTGAACTTTACTCACACACCTGCTCACACTGGGCTGAGCTTCAGGACAATAGTAAAATGTCTGAGTTAACTGGATCTGGTGGACGAGAACCCCACTTATTTTAATATCTGGGCTTGCTCTACAGCAAACTGGCAACTTAATAACCTTGCATTACCTGTGCCACACGATGTAACACACTCTTTTCCCCCACACCCAATTCGAGGCATGTGGCCTGAGAATATGAAGCTGCCGATGCAATAATGTTTCAATGACATCAGTCATGTCACTATTTGATTGCAAATCCTATTCTTGCTATAATAGACAGTGCTGATTACTTCCTCACTTAAGGCCTTTTATAAACAGTAAGGCAATTGACTGCCCTGATTAAAAAGGAACACCTGGTAAACTGGAGGCTGCACAGCTCTGAGAGGCAGCAGAGCTTTCTGTGATATAGGCATTTGAAAAACAAGCAGCACTAATCAGCAGTCTTGAACTCTTGAGCACTGACAGAAGAAAGTTTTCACTTTCACTGGAGGCAAGTGTGTCAGGAGAAGTCCCTGGCTTGTAGCCCCTGTCTCCTCCAAACTGACCAACAAATCAGAACAGCAAGCAGTCATTTCCATAGAGTGTTCATCTTACATAAGGTCCAACATGACGGCTCATCATCTCCAGAGCAGCCAGCCCTGGCTTTGCATGAAAGACAATCAAAAGTGTTGTTTTTATTACTATTCTGCCAGGAAGGACACCTGAATGTTGTAATCATGCCGCACACCCACACAGACAACCTTTGAAGGCAGCTAATGTGTATGCTGCTATCCCTCTTAAAAAGACTAAGGAGACTCTCCCATCAGAAAGGCCTTCTATTCTCAAATCCAACTGCCACAGAATTCCTGGGGCACATGCACTTCCAAATACAAAGCCACAAGGGACCTGCATGGGTTAGAACCACACTATACAGGAGAAGTAATTAATGCAATCTTCTCCATCTCTTCTCTCTCCAACACTGTATCTGCTTAGAGCTCATAATTACAGAAATTTATCGAAGAAAATAAGGCACAACTATATGCATTGATGAGTAACAACAGAAATAAGTTGTTTTGAGCAATTGAAAATAAGTAATTGAATTGAAATGGAGTATTTTTTTCTGGTCCTCTATTCATATTTCGGATGCTGCACGTTCTTATGCTGTGTGGATGGGCAGCAATTGACAGAACCTTGTTTTTACCCAGTGTCAAGTTCATTTTACATAGTGCTGCTAGCTGTCTAGTGCCAACGAAAGTCTTTGGAGAGTGAAAAATTTTGCAAAGAAGAACCAAAGAGAGATAGAAGAACTATCCCATGTCTTCTGGGATATGCTCCTTCATTTTACACCTCTACCATTCATGTTCTATCATGGCTTGGGGTAGGCATACCTGAGCTAGCTTTAATCTCATCAGCTCCAATATCCTCCCACCTTGCTTTTCTGCCAAGGACATCTAAGATAGCTGTGGCAATGCTCAAAGTATGTTTACTTATGCACCTCCCCGAGGCATGGAAATAGGGCCATGCACATTTCTTCTGATCACTGATGTGTGTGAACTCACCTATCCAGTAGCCAAAGTCAGGCAGAGAGGCATGGAAGTCTTTCTTTACGCACATTTACTAACAATGACATCACTTCTTTTTCACCACTCTGCTCGACAGGTTAACTCCAGTTCTCATAATTCAAAATCTTTTTTAAAAGGCATTTATTTCATAAAATCATAGAATAATAGAATCGTTTGGGTTGAAAGGGACCTTTGAAGGTCATCTAGTCCAACCCTACTGCAATGAGCAGGGACACCTTCAACTATACCAGATTGCTCAGAGCCCCATCCAACCTGATCTTGAACATTTCCAGGGCTACATTAAATGATGTTTACAGTGGCCTAAACAGGCCCATATTGTCTTCCTACACAACACCTCAGACTCCTACCACCTCCACAGACCTACTTGCACAGGAGCCAGTTCTGCACCAGGGAGATTGAGCACCCACACAGCCTCACCTCATCCCCCTCTGCAGGGCCACCCAGCCCAGCTCTGGCTGCTGTTCAGACCTTCACAGGCTGGGCAGAACTTGCCCACATCTGCCTGTAATAACAGAACAGAGATAGGCTCCAACTTATCTTCCAGAGAACAGCATGGCCTCTACAGAAAGAGAGATCTGACATAGCCTTCTGGCCTGTTGATATAAGTGATAAACAACAAAACAGTTAAAATCAAAATACTTTTTTTCTCGTACTTTTTGTTCCTGCACATAAAGCAGCAATGGAAGCAAATTCAAACCCAGGCAAGATAGACACTACCAACCGTACTGATTGAAAACACAGGGTTTGCATGTCTCCAGTAATAAAAGCTTCCTTCATGCTCAAGTGGTTTTGGTTTTTTTAATATACAACACAATAGCATGGGAAACCTTGGTAGGTATCTTGGTTACTGCAGACCATCACATTCTATCTTATTCTTCCTGAGCCCTCCCTACTTGTTTTGGTATTTATCTGCCTTGAACATGAGGAGCTAAGGGTATAATCTTACAGTCGACAGGAGCCACCACTGTTGCATGGAGTGGCTGCTGCGTTCTCCTCTTCTCCCCCACCAAAACCCTGATGGTTTAACAGACAGGTAAAAATTTGGCCCAGAATACTGCCAAAGCCTCACACATTCCTGGAAGAAATTTCTTTATCTGCTATTCATTGAACTTGAACCCATCTATCAATGCAGGTTTATGAATTGAATTAACTTTGTTTTTGAAAGGTCATTTTCCCACCACACCTCCAATTCAGTTCTGGTGTAAAGAAAAAGACAATAGCTTGGGTTGACAAGTTCTGCAAATGTCCCAATGTTACCAAATGCAAAAGCTCAGTTTCTAGTATTTAAGAACAATCCATCTTCCCTACCCCCACAGGTCCTGTAAAACCAGCCAGCACAACTCTCGTCATTTTGGCAGCTTGGGAGTATCTCAGTTCTCAGAAAACATTCTCTAGTATGCCTGTACTTTTGCCACGACCTGCCACAGCTCTCTCTTACCAGAATGCTGAAGTACAAGTCAGCACTTCAGCTGAAGATGTAGCTCACTCTGCAGAAAACACAGCAGTCCTTTTTACTGTACTCTGAAGATGCATCGTAAGAGTTAAAAAACAGTGCACGCTTATAAATGAGATTAAAACCAGCACGGAAAACTGCACTGAGTCTGGTTCCTGTCTCTTTTCCTTCTGTCAAAACCCTTTTTCAGCCCCTCTTCTTTTTTTTTTTGTACTGACTTAACATGCAGAGCAGTGGGTAACTCCCAGCCCTTTCTCTGGAGTCCCACCCACGTTTGCAGAAGGGGAAAAAAAAAAGGAAAAACAGCAGGAAAATGAAACCGAGCTATTAAAAAAAACCCCCAAACTCTGTAAAATGATAGCAGTATTTACTGAGCCTGACCTTGATTTCGATACCGTCTGCACCCACTTGCCAGAATAAAGAGGGCTATTCCCCCGTAGAGAGCAAGCGGGGCAAGCTCCCTTCCCGCACGAGGTTGAACCCGGGGGGAAGTGGAAGAAATGAGACTTTTAGCAGCCTTTTCTTACCACCATCCCAGCCTTTTCAGAGACTCCCACTGCTCAGCAGAAATCCACGTGCTCCAGAGCGGGGGAGTGGAGCTTGCAGCCAGCTGCTTCCCTGGGTATCGGCTGCAGCTGCTCGCAGGGATGGACGGGGATCCCCTGCGGGGCCAGGGCTGCCCGCAGGACCCCGGCCTCCGGCCGCGCACAGCTGCGGCGGGGTCGGAGCCCTGGCTGCACGGCAGTCTGAGCAACAGGGCAGCGAAGAGCTGCCAGGCCACCATCCCCTCCTTTCCTGCAGAAACACTTATCCCTGTCTTTTTGGTTAGGACTCTCTGGGACCTGTGGGGACGGCTGCCTACACCCCCCACTAATCCAAGTGCTGTCTGGAAAGAGAAGACCTGGGGGAGGGCAGAGGGGGTCTCTGTGTTTAGCTTAAGTATTTGCAGGAGTTATGACCACGGGAGGCATTTTTCTAACCCCGACAAGGAAGTTTCAGAATGAATTTGGTTTCAGCAGCCTGCAGCTTCCAAGGAAGAAAGCCGAGTCAGAGGCGCCGATGCTTTTGAAACTCAGCTCTGTCCAATGAAGCAAAGCAACGCTGAGCCTCTAGCTCTGACACTTGGAACGAACACGGCTTCAAATACAATCTAACAACTAGTAATACAACATTATTGCAGAGTTTTTATCGAAGAACTGGGATTTTCAACAGCAGATTTTCTTTGCGTAGGGATACTGAGACCTCAAGACAGATTTACCAAAACCAAAAAGTTAAAGAAACTGTTCATTTATATTAAAGTAGTGGTCCACTTGTCATGAATTAGAGCATCCTTAAATTAAGCCTTCAGGTAATCTCTGCCTTAATCTTTCCGACCCAGGAGAGGAGGAAGGAGTCTGTTTTGAGGTCAGACAGATGCCAACCTGTTACATGTTCATGTACTCTAGAACAAAGAAACTTCCCTCCACACCTTAAGAATACTACAGAGGGAACAGGAGGTATTTCCCACAAAACACAGAGGAAGCACTCCTCTGTAAAACAGCTGCTCTCCCCATTCAAAGGCAAACCACACTGAATGATCTCAGACAGGAATTTGAAGACTTCAGTGAACTAGAAAGGGCAGATGGGATTTAGTCAATAAACCAATTGTCAGGACAGGATCCCAGTTTTATGATTCATCTAAAAATATTGCACAAGCTCAAAGACAGTAACCTGGACCCAGTTGAACATTGATTTGAATAGTGTGACGGAAGTGACAAAATATTTTTAACAGGTACCTAGATCTCAAACTCTATTTGTATAACCACTTAGGGATGCAAACATTACCCAAGCCTTGGCAAAGGCAGTTTCAGGTCTCTCATTGTTCCTAGGCTTGTAAAAATCAACTAATGCACAGTCATAAATGTGCAGGAAAAAAACGAAGTTGGTAATTGCCTTATGATTTTTTTAGCAATCTGCATGTATTAAAACAAAAGATTTTTATTCCTTTGGGGACTTGGAGGTGCACAGTGGAGTATCTCTACTGCTTTTGCCCAATGTGCTTTGCTAATGTAATGTACAGGCACTACACTTACTTGGTATTTGTATTTTTTATGTCGTTAGCATGGGAAGTGCTGAATTTGATACTTCACAGCAACTACACTTATTTAATTTGTTATAAGGTTATTTATCCCAATCCAGCCCAGGATACAAGGCCAAACCCACCCACTGGCAGCTGGACTTTGCCAAAATAAAGCAGGTGGTTTGTCTGGACTGGGTGCCATACCAGTAAGCCCTTTACAGTCACCAGTAAGCCCTTTACAGTCACATTTGCAGACAGCTCTGATCTCATCTAGCAGGCTGACCTTTAAAAATAAAGAAAAAGGAAAAAAACCCCAATACACCCATGCTGAGGCCCCTTAAAGTGTTACTCACACAAAGATTTTACTGAAGTTTCTCTGAAGAGGCCTATAGTTTTGAGTTAACCACGTACTAGGTTTTGCTCAGCATGTCCCCACGTATGCTGTTTACACATAGGACAGACAGACAACATGCCACCAGGCTCTGATTTGTCACAGAAACAATACCCTAAGCACAAGAACAAAAAATCCCATCCAGTTTCACAGCTGTTTCAGAAATTTGGGACAGATTTTCCCTTATGGCTTTAACAGGACAAAGGTGGAGAAAACCCGGGGCACTGAGCATTCCCTTCTTAAGGTCTCTGTCTCCTTGGCACTTCAGAGAAGTCTCTGCCAGCCCAAACTGAGCAGGGCACAGACAGCCAGCAGCAGCGGGGAAAGAACCAACAGCACAGGCAGCAGCAGCAGGGAAAGGCTTGAAGAATATTTGCACAGCTGGAGAGAGACTTCGGAGCAGAGCAAGGCTGTCCTCAGTTAAAAGGTAACCAAATCTTAAATCTAAATCCTTCCGACAGGAAGGATGATAAAGCTTACCCCCCTCGAAGCATCCTGCTGCTTATCTGCAAGGCTGATAACTTTCGTCACACAGCAAGACACAAAATAACTTTAAAGCTACAGGGTTCATAGTAATTTTTTACAGCAAAGCGAAAGTACTTTAAGTTACAAAATACAAACTGTATATGAAATACAACTACCTCTACACTGTTCAGGCTGAGGAAGGGGGTCGCTTTTCTTCTCTTTTTTTTCAATCCAGCCCTTTGTCAGAGAGAAAGCTCCTCCCAGGCTGTACCATGCACAAATGAAAGCAGCTTTCTCCGAGGAAAGCCACAGAACGCTTTAGCAACGCTTTCCAGGCACAAAACCAAGCACGGACTTTGTGCGAACACACAGCCAACGGCACGGAGGCATTTGCTCACCTGATTTCCCCATGACCAAGCGGGTTTCTTTTTTTTTTTTTTTTTTTTTTTTTAAATTTCACCTGCTTCCTCCTCTCTGGACTGAGTTTTGCCGCTAAGCGCCGAGATGAAGTGTTCGCAGTTTCAGCTCAACTTCTTCATTCGCCTGCGACCGCTGCAGGAAAAAAACTCAGCAGCATGAACCCGCTCCCGCCCCTTCTTGAGCGCTGGAATAAGCCTGCCCATGCCTTTATAAGGCGTGGGGACACCGCTCTTTTTTCATGAAAAGATCCTGGTTAGGGTCAGGAGCTATTTATCCTCCACAGTAACCAAGCAGCTCCAAAACACCATATGTTTTCACATACCATTTTAGCTTAGTAATCGCATCTGTCTTCCGATAAGAGTAGGCTGTGAGAAGAAATTCTGCTGACAAATAGTTCTGCTGCCACAGTGGGCATAGCCCATAGGGCTAATTCACACAGCTAAATGCTGTTGAAATTTTACCCACTTGCTGTACATAAAGCTGAAACAGAAAAGTGATAAAGCACTTTGAAGTATAACTACATTTTAATGTCTAAAATGAATCACTTCCTGCACTGTTACAACATAATGTGTAGAAGGTATTAGTAAAGTAAGATTTTGCAGGTTAAAGAGGAACCGTGCTGATGGTGTGCTTCTGTGGAAAGCGTTGGATGTGAGTATGTCTCATTTTATCCGTGTAAGCACGCTGTGCCACTGTTATCTTCACATTACATCGAAATGCCTCAAGCTAACCTGGCAAATATTAACTACTTTAACTACAGCGAATATGATACTTTGATTTAACTTCAGAAGTGCTGCATATCTACAAACAGTAATGCAGTTACGTTTCCAACTTTCATCTTCTCATCATCATGAAAAATCATCTGAGGTTAATGCTTCCCAGTTTTTTACAATGCCTTTCAATATTTCAAGGCTCTTCTTGGTTTTGTGCCAAGTCTGCTGGCTCAGCAGGTTTTAATTATCCTTTGTCCACCTCTGTAGGCTAGGCTCCATGACAAGAAAAGAAAAAAAAAAGATGCAAGGGTTGGGTTTTTTTTCCTCTTAAGCAAGTAGCAGCAGCAGGTGGGGAAAGGCAACATCCCTTCACCAACACACTGCTCCTCCTGCGGTTGTTCCACTGGCAGAGCTGAAACACAGGTTGAGGGAGTGTCACTGACAGCTGACAGGGTCACTGAGAAGAGGCATGAGGGCAACTGATCACCACCCAGAGGAGGAAACCACAGGGTGTGAGACCACATTCATCTTCACAGCCGCATGACATTTTCCTCTGCTGGCAGCAAGGCAGGCAGCAGAGCAGGAGAAGGAAGTCAGAGAAGGTGCAGAACGAAATCTCTTCCCGGTCTCTCTGCTGCAAGCGGCAGTAGTTGGCTGAGGAGGAGGGTGGAGAGCTGGAGTTGCTACTACCAGAGCCCTATCAGGAAAAAGATGCTGTTTTACTTGCTCGCAGGAGTGAACAAACCACGGACCAGTTTGAATGAACCAGATCCCTAGTCTCCGAAAATGCTCTGCTACACTTGGAATACTGAGCTGTACTACTCCTAGGACGTACATCAGTGCTCAGCAATAGCCAGTGCCACCCTATGGCCATGACAAGGAGTAAAAGGGATTTCATATTTGTATAGTTGGGAGTCTCTGGTATTTGAAATGTTCATTTATATTCTCGTACTTGATTGGTATATTTTATACTGCCTATGTTTTAGATCTTTATCACATTCAACTGAATTATAAAGCAACATCCCTTCAGGACCTGGACTGCTACTAGGAAACAGCACCAAGCATTTTCAATAGTGCCCAGATACACTTGCATGCCATTGACACAAAATCCTGTGAAATCACAACTTGGAAAAGCGGGTTTCTCTGATCTGACAGAAATCCAGTGTTACCTACAGGGGAAAAAATGGTGCTTTTTCAGATCAGAAAAGAAAATCAAAATTACTGCTCAGGTCTCAAATGTGAAAATATCAGTGTAAAGTAAATGCAATGACTCATCAAAGACAGGAAAGCAGGGTAAACTGAGATGTACAAAAGCGAAGAGGAAGGAGGAAGCTGGGCTTTTTTAGTATTTTAACATCACCTGCTGAAAGTTCCACATTAAAGAATATTACTGAACAATACTATCAGATGGAAATTTAGAGGATGTATGTACACTAATAATTAAGAATGCAAACAAGCCTTTGCAAATAATGAAAGTGATTAAATAAAAGCCACTGCTAGTGAAATTTTCAAGCTGTAAGACAATAATATCCTTTTACCAGTTTCAGGCAGTATCAAACAAACATGAATGGTAACTAACAGGATTTTCCACTTGCTTTATGATGAATCCAAAGAACCTCCAAATGCATCTTTGTTTAGTTACTGCATGATTCCTTTACATAGAGAAAATATTAGGATGACATTGGTATTATCTAATAGTGGACATTGGAAACTGCCTTACAGATACAGAAATGCCCTGTGCAGTCAGAGTTCAGTATTCTGCCTCCTACGGCAACACCTACTAAATGTTTCTGGAAAAGGCACAAAAAAATGATACAATGTGTACTGACTAATTTTTAATTGTTTCATCTTCCTGTTACAAGGAAAGCAGAACAGAAACAGCTGGCTAGAAAAAGTAACACTTACCTAGTAAAGACTGGTGTAATAAATATTCTTTCTGGAAATAGACTATAGAGCACATGAGAAGGAAAAATGGAATTTGAAAGGAAGTGCATGAATCATTACAATCAGAGAGCTAGTGATAACTCACCTGCAGTAGGGCTATTTCATCTGCATCCTAAAAATCTGTGGCTAAAATTTTGGAGTCAAACTGACTCTGGGCCATTCAGATGACAAAACATTCCTCCTTCTCTCCCATCTCCTTTTTTCTCCTAACAAAGCGGCACACATCAGTCGCTTCTCTTTATCCTTATGTGACTGACCCTAATGCACACAGTCTCATAACCTCCTCTGGTGCCACCAGATACTTCCCTTCTTTGCTTTCCTGTCTCTTCTGGAAGCTTCCTGCACCTCTCTTTCTTCCTCCTGTGCCCCAGCCTACCCCATGTGACCTGCTGCTCGCATGGTGACCAGCCCTGGGTAGCCACAGGCACTCCCGCGGTGCCCCACAGGTTGTGCCCCAGGGCTGTGGACCTGGCAAGGCTGGTCGTGGAAGTGGCAGTGTGGATTTCTGGGCCCAGCTGGGATTGTGCTGCTGCTGCTGCTGCCTGCCATCTCATACGGCTTGGTCTTCACAGCCACATGCCAACAGTCTTCGATATTCCTCCAGGACCTTCCACCAGCCAGCCATATATGGCTAAACCTGTAGGAACTCAGGACTAAGCAGATGTCTTTTTGATAGAGCAGGGATCCCGAGGCAGATCCCAGGTTACCTGTTGTCCTCCCAGAGGTCTGCCTGCACACAGCTGAATACCCTCTTCCATCTGGCAAGGGCACCCCCCTAAGCAGGGCTCCACAGCAGCTGTGTGCCTGTTGCGAGGGCCCCGGCAGCATCATGGATTTCAGCCGGCAGAATTCTGTTCCAGCAGCAGTGCAAGTGAGGAAGTAACAGCCAGCCAGCTGCTGCCTGTGCAGATCCCCAGCTGCTGGCAGGCAGGTTCAGACACATTTAAGAAAGCCTGAGATGAACCTTTCCACATATGCACGCTCTGATGGGCCTAGTTGATGCAAATGCCTGTCATCATCAATATTTTGAGTCATTAATTCATTCCATCAGTTGGCATCTATCAGGTACAATTAGGTGTCCACACAGACTGGGACAGACATATGACAACACTGTCACATGCAGGCCCTGCCAGGGAAGTGTAGATGTATTCTATCCTTCTTTTAAATACAACACTGAGCAGTTTCTCCACAAGTCAAACCATGCAGGAAAAAAGTTTGTGAGCAATTCTAAATGTAACAAATCTGTTTTCTCCAGACACCCCTAACATGCAACACTAAGGACCAACAGTACTTATACGACTATAAAAACATTACACAGGAATAACATCACGTATAGTTACAAGAACCATGAGTGAACTGTGAAATTATGCACAAAGCTGTATCAGACAAAAAGAAAACTGCTTATTTTTAAAAATGTAAAAGGAAAATGGGGCAAAAAATGATGGTAGAATATTTGAGAATATTCCTCCTCTTCCAGTTTTACCAGGCTTTGCTTCTGGGCTCTATATTGGTATTGCCATTTCACCTGTGAATTAAGCCAGGCTGTGCAGCAGATCACAAAAAGCCAACTTTAACACAGTTGGAGACATTAATTTTTCTTGCAAGACAAGATACCGCTTTTTAGTTTGACCATAATGCTCAGTTGCTGAAGAAAATTAAAAGAACTGAGCTGAAAAGAGGAAGAGTGCAAAAGCAAGGCTATACCTCTTTCCTCAGCACTGTGCTGTTATCAGATGGCCACATCCACAAAACCCTCACACGGAAAACAGCAGACTGTGATTGCAGAATAGTCATTTACTTCAACTTCTTCCTACACACTACAAGATAAAAGTAGCGCGTGATTAATCATCATCATAGAATTACAGAATGCTTTGGGTTGGAAGGGACCTTAAAGATCATCTAGTTCCAATCCCCCTGCCACGGTGGGGGTTGGAACCAACAATGGTCTCAAGGGCTGGGTTCCAAGCAAAGGTTTGGGGAACAAAATGTGTGAGTGTTGTTGTCCAAAGGAGTGTGGCACAAGCACTGCCATTCTCTCGAGAGGCCCGGCACCCACCCAGCTGATGTTCTTCAGGCTCATCCAAACGTCTCAGAGTAAAAGTACACAAATCTCACCAGAGCAGGGCAGTGAAATGCCCACTTCAGACTTGGGATGTTCCTCAACATGGCTCAAACTACAGGGGTTCTCGCTCCACAAAAGAATCAGAGTAAAACTCTCAGCATGATTGCTCTCAACTAGCTCAAAGCAGGAGCCTCCACAGGAAATGCCACTTCCCACCTGTCCAGATGCTGAGAGTGCTTCCCCTCCACCCTACCAGGGAGAAAAGAGACTCTGTAAGAGGCAGCTCAGTCTCAGGATACAGAGGAATTAAGGGAAAGAGGGGAAGAAGAAGGTATCCTGGACAGACTTGTGACACAAAGAAGGATTTGGGAGCACTGAAAAGAGAGTTTCTGTAATTTCCTGAAAGTGTTACCTCTCTCCTCCAAGGCTGCAGTGGGCTGAACAGTATCTGGAGCACGCTTCAAGGGTTCTCTGCTCCAGCACAGTACCTCAGGTTGGGTTTAAACACCATTTTACCAGGACCACTGCTCTGTAGCTATGATAAGAAAAGTTAAATGACAGCCCAGATGAGCACAAATACACAAAGAGGTCAGACAACTAGGCCAGTTGCTGACCTCCAGTAGTGGTGTATCCACACAAACACAGCGACCAACGCAGCACCTATATTTCGCCTTCTTGTGCATTGCCCCACAATCTACTGCTTTTTATATCTGATCCACATAACCCTTGTTTTAGCAAAACCTCATCCTACTGATTGGAAGTACCTCCTGCTTAACAGCCACAAATTTAGCTATTACATTAAAATATCCTTGTACATGAACCACATTATGAGTCAGAAAGTAAATTTGAGCAGTTACTCATGAATTAGATCACACAACTCTGATGGGTCCTAGAAACCATCAGTTTAAACATTCAGAAGAAGACAAGAAAGCACATCTGATATTGGGAAATAACTAGAAAAGAAACAAGAAAAAGGCAGGTTGTGGTACTGTTTAAACCTCTGATTTGCTTCTGCCTTAAATTACATGGGTAGTCCTAGTTTTCTGATCTCAAATAGGGCACAGGAGAAGTGGAAAAGGATCAGAGAGAGGCAGCAAGGTCACAGAAGCTTCATACACAAAATAACAAGACTTTGAGCAACCTGTTCTAGAGGAAAGTATCCCTACCCATGGTGGGGGATGGAACCAGATGATTGTTGAAGTCCCTTCAAACCCTGGCCATTCTACGATTCTTCAGTCAATGGAAGAGATCATAGAAAAGGAAATAACAGACATTACTACACGAGGATGAGCAACACAGATGGCTCATGACTGTTGATTGTGTCCTCCAATAAAAGAATTAGAGGATATTAAAAGAAGCTCGTGGGAACATGGTTCAAAAATATGGATGTGGGATGCAACGGAGAAGGTGCCCTGGCAAGGAGATTTCATTTTTGTGCACACTGCCTGTTGTCCTACCAGTGGGCACTGCTGAGAAGTGCTTGTCTCCCTCTCCTCCACTCCCTTCCTTCAGGTATTTACACAGATCGATGAGATGGCCCCTGAGTCTTCTTCAGGATGAACCATCCCAGTTCTCTCAGACATTCCTCACAGATGTTCCAGTCCCTTAATTGTTTTTGTGGACCTGACCTGAACTGAACTCACTCCAGTTGGAAGACCTCTGTCAATCCCTCCACCATCTTCTCTCCAGAAGCTTTCCTACCTGACATTTACATCAGGCTTTTCACAATTCCCACAATGTCCATATTCAAGCACCATCACGTCTGCATTCATCACAGAGCTTTGGTTCAGTCTTTTTACCCCTGCAGAGTGCCGTTTGCCACCCTGGGGCTGTGACTGTCCTAGCAAGTACTTCAGCACAGGAGTTCAGATTTGTAGCTTAATGTTTCATTGAGTTTCATCTTGGCCTAAAATTAGTGCATGGCCAGCAGCATGGAATGAATACCCAACCGTGGTTGTAGCAAGTCAGCTGAACTCCCAAGCAAGCCTCTGGCTGTATTCAATCCCAAAAGAATCCATTCTACACCCAGAGGTAAATCCATTTTGCACCCATGATGCAAACCAATGAGAGACAGAACGCTATGCAAGATGGGCACTGGTATCTCGTGTAACCCTGCTTTTGCTGACCTCTTTCTATTATCGCTTCTGGGTCCTCATAATTTCATCCAGCTCACTTGGCAGAATCTTGATTTATCTCACTGGTACACGTAATGAGTTTGCAACGGCACTGCTCATCTACCTTGTTAGTTAACAACATCATAGTTGATTTTCCTTAGGCAAGATTCCTCTGGCATTGCTGCTTTGTGTTGTTCTTCAACTACAGAAACACAATTTAATTCAGGAGAAGTCAAGCTAATTAATCCAGAAAGAAAACACAATTCTTATTCAATTATATTGTTTAGTATTTTTCCTCCCAAATATTTTTTTGCTTAATAATACACTGGACTTCAGATGCAACAGGCACACTCCCAGAAAAGTTCCCAGCAACCTCTGACTCCAAGAATAAGGGCACTGCTTATCACTTGCAGTTGAACCACCACATTTGAGTAGATAAAATATTGCTGGAAGCAGGCATCTGAGCAGGACACACAGACATCTCTGTAGTGACAAGAAGGTTATTCCTAATACCTTATTTCTTTTCTGTTCTTCTTTCCCTCTGTGTTTCCAATCAAATTGCAAAGCCATCCCTGTAGAGAAAAGGGTTAATCAAAGAAACATGAGGGAAACAGATGTTAATTCCACAACAGGCATCTCCCCAGCTGTACGTGGGGAGACACTGCCAGGGAAAGTGCTTTGCTTGCCTTTTCAGGGGGATGGCTGGGAAGAGAGGACACCCCCACCCATGTGCCAGGACATCAGGGCTGGGGCTGGACTGTTTGGCTTGGCAGGACTGATTTTTAGCCAGAACAGTCCAATGACCTGGCTAACTACCTGCAAATCCTACTGCTTTTGAGAAAGAGGCAGTAACCAGAGGCAGTAACAGCAGCCTGGTCCAGACACACACACTAGAACTGGTCCACAGCTCTAGTACAGTTAAAGCCCCTCCTAAAACTATGTGTATATATTTGGGAATAGTGCACACTGGAGGGGAAAAAGAAAAAAAAGCTCCTAAACCGTGAAAAAATAACAAAACCACATATATATGTCATGTCTGTTGTGGACCTCCATTCATACCTCCCAGTTCAGGGATATTGCCCTCATCTGTTGATGCTGCTCACAGCTCTGTCACCACAAGTTCACACTTTGGCACGCGCCCTGGCTTATCTCCTGGCTATGCTATTTTCTGTCTCTTCCATTCCTGCACAAGGTTCTTACCATTCCTTTTTTCCTTTCTTTTTTATGAATCAATCGGAACCAGCTTTATTGCCAGACTGCAGTCCTCTACAAACCTTTTAAATTCATTCACATTCAGAGAAATATTTCAGGTGGTTCTGTCATATTCAGTGCCAGCCCTCGGTTTTAATGTCCTAGGATTGTGGAAATTTCTGCTTTCGCTTTTTCTTAAAGGTTGCTTTCTAGACCTCTTGCTTGTAAAGAAACTCCTGACAGTGTCACCTGTAGGGAACAGATGGCAATTAATTTATTTTTAAATAATGTAGGCATCAAGCTATTCTCGTGAAACCTCCAGCTTCTGAAACAGTGGGAGATGAGAAATCAAATTGGATATTTATCCTTCTTTTCTCAGTGAATGAATTTTCTCCCCATGAATTCTGTCCCTCTGTCTTTTCACTCAGAACCCTCTGATGAAATCCTTGCTAACATTCCATTAATTTTCTTAAGTCTGTCAGCACATTTATATATCTGTATTTTCAACATACTTTTTTAAAAGACTATTTAAGATCCTATATAGATAGCCCATTGGAATGATTACTTATGCAATTTTAGTGTATTTATTTTATTACTTTAATAGTCCACCTAAGACCATACAGCCAATATTAAAGTTGACAAAAATGAAATATCGTTTTGAGTCTTCCATGTGGATTTTAGACAGGAAATTTCAGTTTCCCTACCATATCCTTTAGTCTGCCATAATTCAAAAGGCATTATTTCAATTTTTCCTTTTCACACTCTGTATCTACAGGTGATGGCACTCTGTCCCCCCAGCACTGCACTGTACTGCCCACGAGCAGTACCTTCTGTTCCCTTTTTCTCTGCTTTGCTTGTTCCTTACCACTTCTAAGACATCATGCACCATTCACATACCCCTTACAGTTTTTCAAAATCATAAAAAATGAGCAGCATTGAAAGAGTTTGTGAGTAGATAACATCAAGCAAGAAAGTCAAGAAAACTCCCCAAATCTCTGAGATCAGCTGGAGCTGGAGTCTGTACTCCCACCTTTAGGCTGTACTACCACCCATCGGCTTGAAGTAGAATCAACAAAAGCAGCTGAGCGGACAAAGCCTCTGCTCTGCCACTGCAGCACAGCCTGCCACAGCAGCTCAGCTCCTACAGGGATGTGAATCCCGGCCGTTGGAAACTCCTCATTCCTCACAGATTCAGCTGCAGTGGCCAGAAAGATACCAACCCCCATTACGGTCCTCTTTGACCATAGCTATATCTGACACGGATTTTGGCTTTTCAAGGATTTTCTTGGTAGCTGGTCTAAGACTAGATTTCTTTTCTATGAAAAGTGAGGGAGTTTAAAAAAAGTAATCACTTAAAAAAATTTCCTTTTTCTTTTTTTTCTTTTAAGGGAACATTATTTACCAATTTTAAATATAAAGTTCTTTTCACAGATGAAGGTGCAAGCTACCTTGGCCTTCTTTCTCATTCTGGGAGGTCTTTCACTCAGGATCACTCTTTACAGCTTAAGCTTTCTACTTAATTCTTAGTATTACAGGTAAGACTACTTTATCTTGAAGGTTATTGTCAGCAGAAGTAATGAAATGCCACAGATTTTGATGTCAATGTAATCCAGTGCATCTTTATGTAATTTATTATTTTATCAGATAAATCATCAGACCTGTTTATTTTTATTTCAGCCATCTGCATCCTTTTGTAATTTCTCTGGGCTTTATTGCAGTTGCAGCAGCACTGCTCGATTGGAACAAAATATGCCGGTCCAAAAATAATTAAATATAAATATCAATCTTTATGTGCCTACTTCAGGCATGGTTTATCATATAACTAAATATCTATAAGACAGATCATGCTGATTTTTGTCCAGGAGCTACAAAAAATGTACACCTCTAACATTCAGTCTAACCTGGCTGTGATATAACCTCACTGTGCATATCTTGTGAATGGAGCTTCTGTTACATATTGACATACATTGTACAGCAAACAGGTAATTTTTAGAAAGCTGCAGCATTGGTTTCAATTAGCATTAGGCTAATGCTAATTAACATTGGCCTAAAAGGTACATAACTACAAGAATATAAAAACTTCTAGCATTACTTTTGCTAAGATGGCTTTAAAATGTTTTCTTAATGGCAGAAGGAAAGTAAGATTTGCATGTTGACTCCTTTGTTGATATTAAACATTAGCTCATTTCATGTGCCTGATACCCAACCTCTAGCAGCTCAGCAGAGTAATCACATCTTGCTTTACACCAGTTCTAGATGAGGAGCTCTTCAAGTTAAAAACAGGTAATGTAGTCCCATAGTTACTGGCTTGTGTCTTGGAACTCAAGCACAAGGACAAACATTGCATAGGGAAAGATACAAGTACAGATTTCTGGGGCTGTGAAAATTGGTGTCAGTGGATTTTGACATTCCGATTTTGTTTACAGCTGGCAAACCCAGCAAATATTGAACCTAATTCATAATATAGTTACTATTGTTTTATCCTAATACAAGGTAACAGCAGACAGAATAAAGGAATATTCTGAGTCTTTCTTTACTGAGTGTGAACACTTGGAATGTTTTTTATGCTATTCCTGCTTGGCGAGACCGACCATGAATAAGGAGACAGTCAAGGTGCAAACAAACTCAACAGCAGAGTGCATTTTGTCAGTATTATGAGAATGCCCTAATTTTGTAACTGTGAGCTTAATTCCATAACAGATGAACTGTGACCTTGGTATTTTGCACCATGTATTTTTAAAAACCACAATTTATTTATTGTCTGTACTTTCATAGTATTTCCTTAAAAATTTTTCCATGTATTGTCAATTATTTTCAGTAATAAAAGTATTTTGGAGAATTTCCAACAAACTATACTAATTACAGGAACTGCCTGATTTTTGTTTGTGGTGTGCCTTGAAGATACAGCTCTTTTTTTACCATACAACAGTTCAACATAAATTCCCACTTCAGACCATATGAATTTCCACTCTTATTAATATGAACAATATTGTGTGAAAAGTACTCAGCTGTATAAACTTGCTGAAATCTTTATTAATATTTCAAACATCAGCTGTTTAAAAGAAACTGCATTTTGGCTCCTCACAGCAGAGGGCAAAGTTATTTGAGTAGGTGATTCATTTAATTAGAAAGCTGTTCTAAAGATAACTTTTTTTTCATACCAGTGTTAGTGTGCTTCAGAGTATTTGACTGTAGCCTTATGTTGCTACGCTAAGTATGTAATTTTATTAGATCTCGCTGAGGAGGGATAAAACTTCAAGCATTATTTATGCACACACTGAAAGGTACCACACCTTTTAGAAATGCAACTGTTGCTCCAGTGGAACATCTGAATAATGAATTATTCATGAATGCAAGGAGGATGGGAGGGGAGCCCTTCTTCAAAGTCATGTCTGTTTCTTTCTGCATGTTTACAAGTGATTATTTTTCTAGAGTCTTGATGTTAAAATTCAGGGAAGTTTTACATCAGAACTGCTTTTGGAGCCTACTTTGACTTCAAAATATTTGTTTTAATTTTTAATAAATGTTGCTTCAGCTACTGAAGATGTTTAGAATCCAATCCCTGCTGCTTTTTGGAGACAGGATTTATTAATATATAATCTCTGCTCTGCAATTCCATACCTGTTTTGTGCATGCAACATGAAATCTAGAGAAATACTGTTTCTCTAAAGCATTCCTCCCAGACTTGAATTTTGAGTATTTCTAGTGAGTTACATTGGCAATACAGCAGCAGAGGTAAAATTTGTTCAGAGGAATACATCAATTTATGATTAACACCTGCTAGGTGGGTCAATACCGTCCAGTGAAATGCAAGACCACAACAGGGGTTAGCCAGCTATTAGTTTATTGATAATATAAATTGCAATCTGCATGGGAAGCCTCAGTAACCACAGACAGTTGTCAAGGAAAAGCAATCTAGTCAGGTTCAACCTGATCAAGGTTCAGTCCAGGGTCATCCCTCCCTCAACTTAGATATTTGATCTTTTTGACAGCAGGTTTTACATATCTATACATCTCTCTCTATATAAATCTATTTCATGCCCACCTGGTTACACATCAAACAACACAATGATGCAATAATTAGAAGCTGGGGTCACTGTGACCTGATGATCATCAGTGGGGGCAGCACGTTTGCTTTGTGAACTGGGACTACATCACACGCATTGAGCCACGTCCTTGAGGGTATTCCAAGACCCCCCTTCAACAAGTACATCCCAATGTGGTGCATTTCTTTGTACAAGCTGCAGGGACCAGACTTAAAACCTTGGAATAGATCATTTTATGCATAGTTTTTCTTCCACCTCAATCAGCACATTACAAAAAAAGATCAAAAAAAGCCCATCTTTGTGGTATAGCTATTTACACTTGCAGCAGCACAGATATTTACGAGTTAAAAAATTTATATACAGTAGCATGTTTCCTATTATTTCTGTATTAAAAAAAAATGTAATGCAAAAATATTCTTAAATTCCTTCCCCAAAATAATCTGAAAACTTACATGGTGTTCTAGGAAGGCTTTTGAAATAATGTGCACAAACAAAGATTACCTGAAAATATTGCCTGAAGGAAGACAATGAGAATATGAATGGCAATATGCCGTCAATAGTGCTTAGAAAATGCAGTTGTTCTGAGGTTGGCATTTCTTTTGTTCACTTGGCTCTCTCTGTTCTGGCTGATCCATACCAATCCCAAAGCAAAAATCATCAATAAGGTGCTTCATTAAGACATGGAAAATAGTCTTCAGTCTTGAAGAGGACTGGAGGTTCATAGAGGGTCTGCTGTTGTCGTGAGGAAGACGATTTCTGCAAATCAGATAAGTTTATTTTTCTCCTTTCTCATAAAGCATTTTAAAACAAAGCCTGCAGAGCTAAAATGCAAAACAAGAAAAGTTTTTAAGGCGTATATCCTTACTTGAATGAGTTCTCAATCATAGCTCAGATGAGTCTGGCATATTCCTAATGTTAGTGAAGAATTGCCGCCTTTGACCTTTACCATTCCAGCACCTAAACGGACTCAGTCCTGGAACATGCACAATATGCCAGCACTGCAGGAGCCAAACTGTACCATCCAGCTGATGGGAGAGCCATTGTAACCCTCATCCTTTCCAAGCCACACACCTTTACCTTTTCTGCTCCAGCCCTCAAATTCTCCTCAGCTGCTTCTTTTGAGTCAACCCCGGGCCTGTGTTCTCATTTAGTTACTCAAAAACTCTTCCTATGGAAGCACACCTAGCAAATGTTTCTTTCAAGAAGGTTGCTGCTCCTGCTGAGCTTCTTCATGTGACACACTGTTAAAAATAATCTGGTAGTGGACTGGAAAATAGCTGTTACACTGTTTTTCAGGAAAGGTGTACATGTTTCTTTTAAATATTAACTGTACATTGTTTTGCTATATCAAACGGCTCATTGAAAGAGACAATGTCAAGGACCACTAGCGACTACTGTGTCAGCCTTGCTGCATGTAAATAATGCTGCAATGCAACACAGACCCAGGCTATGTTTTCAATATGTGGCCTTAAATAGAATGCGGAAATCAAGATTTCATTTGTTAAAAATTCTTTTCAACTAATAAAAAGATTTTGATGAACTATTTCATAGAGCCCTCAGACAGTTTGGAATGAGGAAATTAGTCTTCACCAATAATAAAGTTAGAAGTATACCAAATATCATTACTACCCTTGGAGTTTAGAATGGTTTTACAGCACCAAAATGAAGACGTAAGTAACCATACCTACAAAACAGCAAAGTGGAAATTTCCCAATATTCAGTTGAGCTGTATATTTGTACTCCATATGAAGCAAGTACATATTCTCCTGCTATATGCAAAATTGCTGATATATTATGTCTTTAACTGTACAATATCATTAATTTCTCTAAGTTTGTTTTGACATTCAAGCTGTGATGAAATTAAGAAATACAAACAAAGATCTGACTTATAAACAGTGTATATCATCAGTGTTCTTTGCATCACAAATTTTGCCAAACGTAAAAGTGACCTTTGAAATCAAAGTTCTGATTTTTAAAATCACTTCCCACCCTCTACTCTCCTTTGAAATAACACCCTGCAAGCAAGGGAAACTACGGTCACAGGTTTTCTGCAACTCCTGACACGGATTTAAGAGGCGCTGTATTTGCCTCTGTGCAAGAAGGGGATAATTTCAATCCAGTGCGGAAATTTATAGGCAGACAGAGTACTCACAATTGCCCAAGTCCACATTTATGATTAATTATTTTTGCAGCTGCTTAGCAGACATTTTTACCTTTTGAGAGTCTACATTCTTAGCGATATTTGAAGTCATATAGTACTGTTCTTTATACTGCCTGTTATTCACAAGGGAAGAACTTTGGGCAAAATCTGAAAGGGAGATTATAAATACACATCTTGAGAAATAGAAATTTCTTGTGCAAAGAAATAGATACATTTAACTCGGAAGAGAATGAGGGAACTTGACTAAATTAAAACTAGCGGTAAAATGTGAACTACAGCTACAATGAAAATCATGACATCAGAATAACTTTCTTTGCCAAACCATGTCTTTTACCACTGATGTATTGAGCCAGTTAAATGTCAGGCACACAGAGAAATCTCTACAGGCATTTTCATTCAGACATGCTTGTGTTTACTACTGAAAGTAGGTATCTTACTATGCAATACCCAGAACCACTGTGGAACAGTAATCTGCCTTTTAGTTAAATAATGCCAGTAAGTTCTGAGTGTTACTTTATCGCTATCCATAATCAAACTAAGAAACCACTGGAGATGCCAGGTTCACCTCTTTGACACTTGCAAAGATTTTCTACCTTTTTAATTGTGGAAAAACTGCTAATTTGACAAAGTGTTCCCATACAACACTAAAAAAAGCACTTTCTTAGAACTATCAAACTTTTCAACTGAAGATTATAATTCCTTGGTTGATAACTGTTGTGAGCAAAAAAATGGAAAATACTGTTGAATATTCTTCAGGGCAACTTTGCAATTTTTTGGTTTTGCAACTGGACCATAAAGAGCAGCTTTGTGTTGTTGCTTTGTATTAGTTCCTTTTTAAAGAAAAAATGACAGAACTCTAAACTTAAACACCAAGGAAAAATGACAGAATGAGATGAGAATTAACTAACTTAAAGACTGCACAGTAAACAGCAGTGAAGAACAAGTTCCTTGAACTAAGCCTTAACAAGACAACACATGTTCTTTTTGTATTTTTCTCTGCTGCCATACATGCTTGGAATACACAGGAACAAAAATACCTCAAAGAGCCACAACCTTCTCCCTCTCTCCCTCTACAAAGCTATTTTTTTTCAGCATTCTTACCGGAATACAGAAACCTGAGTTAGTAAAGGATGAGTACAAAAAAATATAAAACAATCTGTGAGCTGACAAGATGCAAAAGAGTAGAACTTATAAATGGTGTACTGGCAGGTGATGTCGAGAAGTGTCAAGTATTCAGGTGATTTTTTTTTTTTTAACCAGAAAGCNAAGAAGTGTCAGGTGATTTCTTTTTTTTAACCAGAAAGTTGTTTTAAACCTGAGGCATAATGCCAGTTCAGTGTCAGATAAGGCATCTCTGAAATATACCAGAGAGCACTTTAAGTCTTTTGTAAAGGAACAGTCCACAAGGAAAGACAGAGAAAACTGCATCCTTAGAAAGTTTACCAAGGTGGTAAAATGATTAGCAAACCATGTGAATTGAGTATAAAGATGACCTTTATTTTAAAAATACTGTGCAGATTAGCTTTCATTTTCATTTTTGGTAACATTTGTGCAGTGATGTTATCAGTGCAGAAGGATCCTTTAGCAGTGCTGTCTGTACAGGCTCTTCCTACTTGCTTTGCACACCACCAGAGGTCAGGGGTACTTTAGTATAAAGGCTTGTGCATAATGTGGTTGTTTGTGTCCTTCATATTCATTTCTTTGTGTGCTCGGCCTTGTTTTGCAAAGTTACACAAATCCTTGTAAGAAATTATATTTTTAAGTTTGGTCGTTTTCTTTTTTTTTTTTTTTTAAGAAGCCTGAGAACTCTGTAAAAATCCTAATGAAGCATATAAAAAATGTACGGCTACATTCAGATACATGTGTAACAAACTTACCATTATTTTAATCATCTGCTCTAGTAAGCAGAGCAACTAAGCTGGTCACATGGCAGCAAAAGTTTACTTACATTAAGGAAGGATGGCATGCTGATTGTGTGCAAGATCTTCTTGAATGTGCTTGGAAAAGCCCCAAGGTCTGTTTCTGCCTTTATGACCCGTTCTTCCAGTCCAGCTACGCTATTCCCAATCATTTTCACAAAAGCCTAGTGTGAAAAAAAAAACCAAAATAAGTATGACATTTTCACTAACAAAATAAAACAGGATTGTGTATTGCAAAACAGTGGTGAAAGATCCATTGCTTAAACGAGGAGTCAAAACCTTCATGCTCTATTTCCCTTCTGCCTACAAGTCCATTTTAATGCTAGAAATTACTGGAGATACTTAAAAGGCTGAAAACCAGGTTAAATCTAATAAAACAATCTGCCTTTTCCAATTCACCTTTCAAATAACTAACTTGGATTTTTCATAATCTAGACTTCTACCTGCCTTTCTACTACCAAAAGAAAAATCAAGCATCTGAATCAAGATTTTGAGGCTTTACCAGGGATCAGGAGATCTCTCACTCTATTTGTTTCTGAAACTTTGAAAGCTAATACAAAAAAACTGCCTTGCTTCAAGCAGCCAATGAACAATAATTGTTTTAAAAAGAAACATGTTAAAAAAAGATCTAAAACATGTTTGCAATTCCCACCATCCCCAGAAACTCTTAATAAATTTAGTCCTCTTTATTAACCCTGAAGTATTGAACCCAGCATGGACATGGAGAGCAGAACTGACCTGAGCTGACTCCACATGTGTGCACATACACACATAAATATGCGGACATTGATTCTTCCCCCCATTAGGAAACAGAATGCATCTAGAAGACAGCAAATACATACCTCTAGTTTGTCAATCTTCCTATATATCTGCCTCATTTCTGTAGCTTTTGTGTAAATTTGAGGTATACTTTCATTGACAACTTGAGAGGAATCACTTCGAATCTAAAGACAATTCAAAGAAATGATATAAAAATTAATGAATGAAGCAAAATGTTTAGTAGATTTTATTCTGGAAACTAGAACTGTGCTCCAATGAACAGACTAAAATTTAGAGTTTAAAAACACCAGACTAAAATTAGCATAAAAACACTAGATTAAAGTCAATGTACTATAGCTTTTTTGTATAGTTTCTAAGTAACTTTGAAGAAAATGTATTTTGCAGAGACTAATATTTACCTTTATACTTGTATTAAAAATAGGCTAATATAATCTCTTCTGAACTGAGATGGAACATTTTCTAAGACACACTAAAGAATTAAATATATGAAGCTAAAATTTTGTCTAAAGTTTTATTACCTGTACTCTTCCTCAGGTTTGTTAAAAGTCAGGCCACAAAAATTTTCATTTACTGGTATTAAATAAACAACCCAAACCTACAATAAAGTTTCCCTTAGAGGTGTGCAGGAGAACCATATGTGCTACACTTTAAAAGACAGCCTATCCACCAGTGTCAGCCTACAGGAACTTTCCATTCAGTTCCCCCATCTAACCCTATGAGAAAAGTCAAAACAAAGCTGCCTTTCTGAAAAGAGTGTCCCCTAAAGACAAATCTAGCTTTGGTGGTTTGGCAAATCTGATTAGATACTTTCATTATAAAAACCACAAAGGATGTCTTCATGTATTTCAAAGGAGAAGCAGAATATCATACTGTTCTTTTAAACCTCTGTCATTGCAGTATTCAAAATGTGATTCTGTGCATGGACAAGAATACAAATACAACTACACAAATACGCAGTTAGGAAAAATTTCTTCACTGAAAGGTTGGTCAAGCATTGAAGCAGGCTGCCCAGGGAAGTGGTAGAGTCACCATACCTGAAGGTATTTAGAAGATGTGGCACTTTGGGACATGGTTGAGGGGTGAACATGGCAGTGCTGGGTTAGTGGCTGGATTTGATGATCTTAGAGGTCTTTTCCAACCTAAGAATTCTATGATTCTACAGCTATATGGACATATTTTGCTCTGACATGAAAGTTTGGTAGTTTTCATCCATGAGTTACCTGATTACCAAAATAAGTCACCTAGTTATCAAATGTATTTTCATACTGGAACCTGCCTAGACTAAAGGCTTCTTCCTCTCTGTCTTACTTACAAACACCGATTAACCCGTGTTCTGACTTCGAAAACACAACCACATGCAAGTTTTACGTACCATGTCCAGCATTCCCACAAATTCATCCACCCTGGTCAGTAAGTCTTCTAGACTCTTGTCTAAGCTTTCTATCTGCAAAACAGAGGTCACTGAAAGTACTTGAAAACACACACAAGTAACGAAACCCCGGCCAGTCCCACAAACAGGACCACCGAGGCCACACACCGGTCAGAGTACAGCCAGTCCAACAGGAACCCCACTTTTCCCTCTCTCGGCTCCGTTCAGCGCAGCGGACGCGACTCCCGGTACGTCCCGCCCTGCACAGCCCCATCCCGGGAGCGTGCCCAGCTCCAGAGGGCTGCGCTCCCACGGCACCCCTTCCCGGCGCCGGGCCCGCGAGCGGGAGCCCCGGACGGACCAGCCCGGCCCGGCCCGGCCCGGCCCGGCCCGGCGCCCACCTGCTCGCTGAAGAGGCTGCGGTCGGCCAGCAGGTACGCGGAGTAGGCGGCGGCGGTGGCGCTGAGCGACGCCTCGGAAGCATCCTCGTCCTCCGCCTCCCCGAGGCCGGAGGCTCTGCTTT
>VZTG01003865.1:89517-154622 GCA_013397845.1 Melanocharis versteri
CCCGGTCTACAAGCGGGGGGGACGGGATCGGCCCGGCCCCGCGGCCCGGCCCGGAGCGGAGCGGGCGGAGCGCACCCATCGCCGGTGTCCGGGCCGGGGATAGCGCCTGGCTGGAAGAAGCTCAGGCTCCGCCGCCCCCGCCGTGCGCTGGGACAGGAACGCGGCTCCGTCCGCGGGAGCGCCTGTGGAGGACGTGCTCTCCACCGAGGGCGGGCGTGCCGCTGCTCCCTCAGCCACACACCCTCGAAGCCCCGTTCGGCTATTTAATCCCACACCCGAGAGGGCCCCGGCGTGTGAAAGCCGAGCGGCTCAGCCGCGTTTCCACGCAGATTCCTCCCGTTACGGCCTGAGTTGGGAAGGGAGCTCACTGTAAGAGGACCCTGTATAATACAGCTCCACTTACCGTTACGGGGCACTCAAAATAGAAGCTGGGTTGTGTGTGTGTTTGTATGTTTTCCCCACGAAGACGCTGCGCAAAATGTTTGCAGGCCTTTAAGGTTATTTCACGAAGTGTTGGATCAAGGCCGACACATCAACAGCTGGCTGTTCTCAGTTTGTAATTTGTACATGTGTGTGAAACAAGTTATGCTTCCTCCCTCCTGCGAGGAACGGGGTGGAAATGTGTGGATAGATTGTACGAGCACGCTTTCTACGGACAGTGACAGCCAGCAGGCTCTGGACAAAGGTGTGCAGAAGTATCCTGGCGTTTTTCCAAGGAGCCAGAATTACCCCTCAAAGCCCTGAGGGCTGCAGCAGGCCATGCTATGAGGGGGGTAGGAAGCCACTTGGTTCCCATGGAAATCACAGTAACAGGAACCTTTAGTAAAAGCAGCACTGAGAAAAAACTGTGGAAGGAAACTTGGTATCACTGAGCTCAAAGAGAGGGACTGGTACAGAGAAAAAGCATGCACTAAAATGGTTACATAGTTGAAGAGCCACCCAAACCGGATACCTTGTTTTCACAGGGACGGGAGTTACTTTCACATAAAATGCTTGAGGCACAGGGAAAAAATATAGAGTAGAAGTAAGACAGTGCACATTTTATTGCAGACAAGGTCACATTTTCATCAGTTAACTAAGGTAAAATGAGTAACTTCAGCCAGACAAATCCACTTATTCATAAAAGTAGTCTTATATAAGGTGTAACAATTTTTTCCTGATAAGATACTCTGATTGACTGAAGCATATCCAGCTATTCATTTTTTTTTACTGCACCAATAATCAGTTTTGGTTTTTTTTATGAAAACCTTTGGTAAAGTACAAACACAGTTTCGAGGATCAATGTTCTATTCTTACTGTGCTGGGAAAAATAAGTACAGCTCTATAGCTGCTTTGATACCTAGCAAAGTTTTAATTAAGAGTAAGTGAAAGGATTTTAAAATAAACTCTTAAAGCAAATCTAAAAGAAATAAACTAAGTTCAATGTCCCAAAGATATTTAACTATGAGCAGAAGACTGGTTGTTCCACAGGTATTCTAAATTAGCGACAATGAATTAGTCCGCACAACCTTTTTCCAGGCATTACAGATTCCAGAACGGAATGTAATTTTTCCAAACCAATACTCCTGAATTTTCATATTCATAAAATATTTAAGAAATGTCTATTCCACCATATAAAAAAAGCTTTAATGTACTACAAAGTTAAAAACAAAGAGCAAATGACACAAGCTAAAAGTAGAAAAATACATTTTAAAACATTTATGTTTTGTTCCTTACACTGATCAAGGTATAACAAAATATTTTAGATGAGACCACTTTCACAAAACTCATGGCGCTTCCAGAAGCAGACAGGTACTGACTCAACAGTCACTGGTCACTCACTAGCCAGCTGGCCACCCAAGCAAAGGTGTCTGACCTTCACAAACATCCAGTATATTTCAACTTTCTAGAAGTCCTGTGTAGACATGAACCTTTATTACTAGAGGAGTCCAAAAACAACAGAACTATTCTAAGTGAGGCTTGAGAGTCAGTCAGCACCCTTCCCCTCTGCAGGGCAACCTCTTGTCAAGGAAAGACCTTGCGGATTCGGGTTGCCTCAAAGGTACAGCAAGGACCTGTGCCGGCTCTGAGGCTTGCACGCCTAAAAACTCACACGAACCATGATTTTGATAGAACAGAGATGATGGGGGGGAGGAAAAAAACCAACCAAACAAACAAAAAAAGGAGGTATTATCTAATAAATACGGTGAGAGGATACAGGAACGCAGCGGCGCTGCCCCCGCTGCGGTGCCCCCGCCGGCCGGCAGGCGGCGCCCATGGCCCGGCAGCCGCGGCCCGCGGGGAACACGCGGGCTTATGTGGATATGGATTTCCATCGTTTCCTTTGGAAAATGTGTCTGCAGCGTCTCCCGAACGCTCTTACCACCGGAATAGGAAACGGCTGCTTTTACAGAGCTCGTCTGGATTAGACATAACGCTGAGAATACGGTGTAAACAAGTCGGCGGAAGGGCTGTATGTAACAGAAGAAGACGGGATGGCTATTAAGAAGCACTCTCTCCTTAGCTGGTATTAGAAGAAAACCAGGTTCCACTTCAAATAGACATGTCTGTTACTATTAAAATCTAATTCATATACATGCATGTATAAATACATCTACCCATGCTTTCAAACCCAAGTATATAACACTGCCATGGGTAGCCTGTAAGACTGCTTAGGTTTATACCAACTAAAACAAATTTGTTCTCACTTCAGAGCTGGAACATAAACCAGGTTTTGCTCTCTGGCTTTCTCCTGACAAATTTTGCAGTGCATGACAGTTTTATGTCTAACTCCAGATGTCACGTTTCCTAGAAAGCAACAATTTTCTGCACCCGTGAGGTCTATGAGGATATCAGCTCCCTGTTTCGTGCACATGTTGCACGAGTCGATTGTCCCAATTGGCACTTAAGACTGTAAGGAGAATTGCAGAAATTGCTACTAAAGTGTAATGACTGTTCCATCCTCCTCGATACCTCCTCTGGGGATAACCAGACTGTGTCGGGGATCAGTTTTTAAGGAACTGAGCAATTTGTGGATGTTGCCATTGCTTTCTCGGCCAGAGCTGTTGTTGAGCACCAGGTCCCTTTGAAGTCTGTGGCTAAGGCTGCTGCCATTGATTCGAGAGAGGCTACTGGAAGTAAGGCTGTGCAGTTTAGGAATGTGTTGTGGCTCCAGACCACCCTCGATGACAATGTCAGCCTCTTCGTCACTCTCCATTTCATCAGGGTGGAAGTTCTGCAGCACGTGGGATGTAGGCAAGCTGTGGTGACTCGCAGTGCTGTCTGTAGACTGGCCAGAGCTACCAGACATCCTACTGCTCCGAATAATATTGTTCCTCTGGTTTGCTGGCTTGACTGTGATAATGAGATTATGGCTGTTGGCAATCATCATGTCTGTGACTTGGTCAAGAGTCTTTCCTGCTACTTCAATGCCATTCACTTCCAGGACTTCGTCATTCACGGCCAGCAAGCCTGTGCTCTCTGCCAAGCCACCAGGAACCATACGGGAGATGAAGATACCGGGTACTTTTTCCAGTCCATGAGGAGTGACCCTTACGCTGGTGCCATCGCGAATGTAAAATCCCAAAGGTTTCTCACACCCGTGTCGATACAGCCTCACTCTCCTGTGTGTTTCGGGAAGAATGTCCACATCAATTATGGAAGACACTGGCCTAAAATCATGAGGCATGCTAATGTTGATGTGGGGACGCCGGCGGAGGTTGTCATTGCGGAGTGTCACCAGAGCCTTCTTCTTCCTCGACAGCGTGTTGGTCCCAAAATTGCTGTAGTCCACTTCATCTGAAAGAGAAACAGTACTGATGTATCAATCAAACAGAATAATTCAATCTGCAGGGCATTCTCCTCCTCAAACTGGTCCAGTGAAGGCACTAATAGTAATATGGAAAAAATAATAATAATATGAAAAAAATAATACTAATATGGGAAAAAATCAAATTAATTCTTCCATTTACTCTAATCTTTGTTTCACTTTATATCCATCAGCACAACACTCAGAATGAATTAATTGTTGACAATGACTCCCCCTACTTCTCCGATGTTTTGGAGAAAAGAGACTTCTGATTCTCAGCTCCTGCTGTCAGCTGTGCAGAAGGCAATTTCTTGCTGCAAGCCTGATACACCATCTTGGACATGAGACTGTATTTTCGGAGTTGGGCTGCAATTTTACACATACATCTCAAGTGGGCAAGGAGCGTTTACACATTCTTAACCTAAAAGTCCGAACTGGGGAGTATTTTAATACCCAATACACTGCCTTAATCTTAGGTACAAACATGAAAGCAAGAGTGCAAGAGAGTAGTCAGATATGTTTTCAGCCCAGGCTTTTCTAGTAAGGGATTTTTGTTAATATGCATCTCTTGGTACATCAGTTTTCTCTTTGGAATATTTTACTTCATTTCAGCTGAACTTGACAGCAATAAAAAGTGCTAAAAGTGCCAGATAACAAAAGGTACTGCATAAGCAAGCAGCCTGGCAGACAAAGAAGCAGGGAGAAGAAAACTCCTCTGGTTAGTCTGTATGCTAAGGATCACAGAATGGACATGGATTCACATACACACTCCTGCCTTTGAGAGCAAGATTCACAGGAAAATGCCTTTCTGGGGTCTGCAGTTTAAGGAATTGTTTAAATATTGCAGTCTCTGTAGCAGTGAAAAGTGATCACGTTTAATTCATCCAAGTAAACTAAGTTATTCCACATAAGAACTTCATGTTGTGCTTTGCATAAAGAATACTGAACTCATGAAGTTGTTAGTGTACAAATTGCATGACTGTATCTCGCAATAAAAATACTGTGCATATTTTAAAGATGAACCATGCACTAGCTGGAAAGTTATTTCACCAGGAGTTTAAGCAAGGTAACACTTTTCAGATAAACTAACAGACTTTCAGTTTATTCTCCTGTTGAAGACGAGCAGTACAATACAAAAGTACAATTACAGAACTGCCACTAAGAAAATCGCTTCTCCAATGAATTAACCTTGCATAGCAATGTTTGATAAAGTAAGACAATACCTCTACCAGATAAAGGTTGGAGGGGGAAAAGGGTGTTAGTAAAAACAAGCTTATAATTGCATTTTTATGTCTTCCGAGGTCTCATTTTCAAGCCCGCTTTCAAGACATATTATTGACAGACTTCAGTTAAGTGACATTAAGTTACACTAATTAAAGGACACTAAAAAAAAGTGGCAGTGGCAACCTGATCTAACTGAGCCTCCTCAGAACAGTGTGTTAGATTAGCTGGGCTCTAGAGGTGGTCCCTTCCAGTCTAACTTATACAGTGATCCTACATAGTCCTTTGGGCTGGAAAAAAATAAAGACTTCAGAAAGACTATTTCTGCATTCTCCTGTAACTTATTTACAGTGGCTATAGTGACCCCGAGGACATCACAAGGCATCTGGAAGGTCATCCTGAAGGAAACATTTCTGTGAAATGAAGACGTACTTTGGACAAATCTGTTGTGTTTAATTTCACATTCATTTCTTCCCTCTCCTCCCAGGATGTTCAGAGCTGTACCAGCTGCACAGGCCCTACTGTGTTTATCTAGACTGGTGAGGCACAGGATTGGAAGTCCTTAAAATCACCCAAACACAAGGAACTCCCAACTGGTTTCTGGAAGCATACTTACAGCCAAAACAGTGACTGTGGAGAGATGGCACCTTCTCAAGTCCACCTGGTGAACAGTCAGTGCAGTGACTACTCTTTTGAGTACAGTAGCCAATTACTGCAGCCAAAGCCAGGTATTATTCCTCTTCTTCTATCAACAGGATCACCATCTACATTCAGCTAGCTCTGATGGATGATTTCAAAGGTTCACAACAAATACTTGTTCCTTGTAAAGCATGGGTGTACAAGAGATATCTTTCATCACCACAGTCTCCAANTATGGGTGTACAAGGAACATGTACAAGGAACATTTACAAGGTGTACATGTGGTGATCTTTCATCACCACAGTCTCCAACACTGTGCTCAGCTCACCCCCACAATTCACTGATAAATTTCTGTGACAGCCCTACGAAAACAACTTGGGACTTCAGATTTAGAACCCAAATTCTTCCTTACTTGAAATGCACTGCTGTAGAATAGTAGTGCTGTGTCTTAAGGTCCAAGAGAACCTTTATCACAAACTTCCAGTTTAAGATGACAATTCAAATTACACATGGGTTTATGCTTTTAAGACTGTCCCTAGGAGTACCAGCAAAAAAGTTTAAAACAAAACCTGCATTCCCTAAAGACTCAAAAACCTAGGCAGGTGAGTACAGTTCATTGTGTTGCAGGTAAAATGAAACACATGCCCTGGTTAGCCATCTATCCCCTGGAAGCACCCAGGTAGCTGTCATCTCCCTCTCATTCTGTGTTAGTACATTAATACTTAATTACTTTAGCAGAAACTTGCAAAAGCTTTACCAAATAATTCATCTGTGAATATCTGTTGACAAAACTGTTTTCTTCCCCTTAAATTAACAACAACCTAGAGAGTTAACTCTCACAAGATGCGGGTTTGTGATGATGAAGTAGCAAAGTCGCAGAAGTATGACGGCCCTCCTAACATACACAAATAATTTCTGAAGCACCTCCCTTGAGCTGAACCACCAGCAGGGCAATGGCACAAAAGAAGTGGTTGTTTTGTGCCTGTGACCTCCTCACCTGTGCTCAGCCCACTAACCAGTCTCCCCAGATGATTGCCAGCATTCCTAACCTCTGAACAGCTTCAAAACAACCACCTCTTTTAATAACAAAAAGCCCATCTCACCACAAAAATGCTAACTTTTTCCTCCAAACACAAACCAGGCATGAGCACGGATTACATTACAATTGACGCAGGCTACCTTCAGTGTGGGACCACTGACTGTTCTAGGATTTAGTATTACAGGGCAGGACCATGTTAAAAAATGAAGTCCATGTCCTGCTGGTGACTGGAGTTTTTGTTTTTAAAACAGTGCCAAGCAGTAATTTCCAACTCTGACTCCAAATGGGATCCTATACGAAGAAGATGAAATCCTAATTTTAACAGGTAAAAACTGTCCAAAGCTGTTACAGGTTGGAGAAATGAGAGCTAATTTGAAGAACTTTTAAGAAAAAAAATACTAATTAACTTTATTTTCTAGAAAAAAATTGAAGTTCAGAATACATGCTCTTTGACAATACAGGGATTATTACATTACTTGAATTCAAGATAACCTGCTCTCTAGCAGTTACATTCGCTTGAGACATCACGTTAAAATTAAAAACAAAACAAAACAAAACAATCCTGTAGAACAAAATGGCTACACCCTCAGTGTTATTTAGAACCACTACTCTTGCTGCAGGAATAAAGCAAAGTATCTCAACTGAAGTTAAACATCAGTTGCTGCTGTGGCAGCAGAAAGTCATCAATCCCTACCAAAATGAAAATAAAATTTCCTCCCAGTTCACAAGGGAACTGGGAGAAGTTAGCCAACAACATTCACTTTTATCAACTATGGGGTGGTCACACAATGGTGCACTACCCACTTCCAGTACTAAACTGCTCAGGTGGCATGTGTCAGACTGAAATGGAAACTGTATCAGTGCATAATTTATGATGACACACTTTTAATGAAGGTCAGCAACTTGTTAGGTTTTGAGTTTCCCACCATACAGGATTTCAAGTAGGAATGTCACTTCAGCTAAAGACTCTGCTTGATGCCAGGTCTCAGGCAAGATCAGAATATACCACATGAAACCACACAGAGCTCATTTTTCATTTGTTGCAATATCAAATTTCCCTTTTGCAGAGCAAAAGGAGTCTATAAAACTCTGCATGTATACTAGCATGAGGAGTGTCACCAAACGGCACATCTGGACAATGCTTAAAGCACTGAATCTTACAGGCTGTCATGTCTTCTTATGTCTCAAAGGAGGCCAGAGTTAAATGTTACTTACATAGAGGTGACAGAGGGAGAATTAGTCTTTTAGGTCTTGAATATGTCCCTCATTTCTCAGAATAGGCCACATTATATGGACCATTTTAATCTACAAGATGCAATGCTTTGAGATAAGATGTACTATGACCTGGATGGATAATCCTCGATAACCACTAAACTTTTATAAGACTTGGACCTGAATTTTACTTGTGCCCATAATTTGCTTCCGGCTGAAAACAGTGTTCCTGTAAAAAGAGATGAGGAACATAATTTACCACAGTTGAAGAAGAACTTCTGACCTTTTCAATTCTCTCTTAATTGAATCTGCAACCCAAAGCCACACAAAAAATACCTCAAACCCTTCTGTAGGCACTGAATAGCCTCTCTTTTCCCCAAAAGCTTCAGCTTTCAGTACATTTTAAGAAACATTTTCATTATTAACGAGTTACACAAAATCTGAAGAATTTTGGCTGCATCTTTTCTGTTACTATGTGTTTGGTTGGTGGGGTATTTTTGGTTTTGGGGGGTTTTTAATAGCATTGTCACTACCTACTTACCCATAAGGACCTTTTTGTCAGAGAAGGTACATGTACAGATCTCTTCCTGCAGAGATGAAGACTCTGCTCACTTTCTTGACAACGGTGATGGTGGTGGTTAAAAAAATACCTGTAAAATCTGTAACTTTGAGGTGCTCTTTAACAATTCTGTAGTCAGCCTGTGGCTTTACAGAACACCTTACACCTTCCTGGTGGGCATCACGAATCCTATCATTAAGTCACACAGGACATAACAGCAGAGCATATTCAAAGGGCTATTTATAAGGCTAAGAAAACTGCTTAGAGCATTTGGTTGTAGCCAAGAGAGTATTGTATTTCTGTAATTTACATGAAACAAGAAATTACAGACCTTCTGAAAAAACCACCAGGAGCACCACTCCCACTGCTTGGACAGCTGCTTTTCATAGGAACTGCCTGCCAGATAAAATACCAAAGCTTAGCCAGATAAGATTGTATAAACAAGCTGAATTCCACAGAGAAGCAGACTGCCAGGCTCCTATAGGAACAGTTCGTTTCAGACTCTACATTTTCAGTGTACATGCACTCATGGCTTATTATTTCCTCTGGGAACTGTGGAACATTAGTTGACAGCTCTGGAAAGTACTTCAAAGACAAAATTACTTCCACTAGGGAGAGCGGCACTTCAGGCAGCTTGGGAAGGAGGCCAATGAGTCATTAATAGTGAAGGGTAACCCCTCCATCCAACAGATCTCTATTACTGAGCATTCAAATTAGCAGCAGTCATAAAGCCATTTCAAGGGAACGTGTCATGTTTAACCCTTCTACCTTGCTGTGTCTCGGCTACAAAACATTGTCCATGTTTGACAGAAACTGCAAGCACTTTCTATTTTTTCAGAAAGATCAACAGCAGAAGCATTTGTGAAAGCAATCGGACAGCAAATAAGCTGGCAGTCTCTCATTTATGACCTGTAAGGCTGACTGCATGCAAAGGGATTTAAGAGGAAACAGATATGAAATGAACTATGACTTGGGGGGAGGACCAGTGCCAATACTGCTCATCAAGGAGTATTTAATGGCGGGAAAAAAAAGGTTATCTGAATGCTAACATTGCATTGTATGTGTTGCAGGGATATTAAAAAAAAATCCAGCCAGCAACCTCTGGGTGAACCAACCCAAAAAACACGCTGTAGGTAAAGTAGTTGTAGCTGCTATTCTGTCAAAAAATCAAGTCATGTATCCCACACATGCACAGACCCACACACAGATACTCACTCCTCTCTCTCCCCTCATTATCACCATATCTGAAGAAACCAGACTCATTCTCATCAACATTTAGAAGACTACCTAAATGTTATAGTTCAACATTCAACAGGACTTTTGCAGCACAAACTATGCCTAGTAAACTGCAGTTTTGCAAAAGGCAACTTTCTTTCTCCAGTGATTCAGTCAGTACTAGAGAGATAAATCTGCCTTCCTACTTAGGAAGTGTTCATTAGTAGGTTAGGATTAAAATCTAACACAGATGTGTAACACAAATTTATCTCTACTTCCAACATGTTTATAAATTTGTAATAGCCTACTTTCTTTCAAGAAGGTAAATGTTATTTTGTTCTTTGGTTTAGCAGGTTACAGCAGTCAAAACTAGAATTGCATTAATCTCAGTCTCTTTACAGTGTCAGACACGTATAAAAAACATTTTTAAGCTGGGTGCCTTGAGGATGGAGACACCAATTCCTTGGGACATCAGCCTTCGCTGCTGGTGTGGCCTCCTGCACTTCTCCCTGCTTGTCATCAGAGGCCACTGTTCCCTTGCTGAACCTCTTCCTTTCCCAGCAGGAGGCCCTTTGTTTCTGACTCCCAGCCCTGCTCCAATGGAGCAGAAACACGACCTGCAAGTTCACCCCATGAAAGAAGGGAGGCCTTTGGAAGAGACGGGTGCTACCAAGTATAAGTAAGCACCCAGGCACGTACCTCCCGAAGTTATCCTTGTCCTCAGAAATATCAAAACCCAGCTCTCCAAACTGCCTCATAAGCCAACCACAGGACTCCAAATTCTACAGTGAAAGTGCCAATAGTGTTTACAAGGATTGTCAGGGTGTTCTTCCTCTAAGTTTGATATGTGACTTCTCTTCTATCCTAAAACATGCCAGAAACAGCCTTTCTCCCCTTGTTGCTTCCCACAAACCACAATATGCCAAGATTGCGTTACTGCAGCACTAGAAAATTGTGGGGTTTGAGATTTGGCTTCATTGCTGGGGTTTTTTTAAAGTATTAGTTAATCTTTCCCACTTCCTGCAGGAGGTCAGTCGGAAGCTGGGAGAAGTCATGTTCCTGCTGCACTTCTCAGATATCAATCATCATTACTACGTCCATCCCAGGCCACAGGTGCTGCCCTGGAGGTTCTGATGGTGAGCTGGTTTCCCAGGGCAGCCAGCACTGAGGACACCCAGCAGCAGTAATGGATCGGTGATGCATGCAGAGAGCAACAGCATCACCTGTAAACAGCTCTCCCGCTGGCCTGACAAAAGAAGCCTATCACCATGTATCCAACAACTCCCAGCAGCCATCAACAACTGTGTTCACTCAGCGGATGGTACCAAAATGAGAGGGCTATCAATGCTACTCAAACATGTTTGGGCGGGGGCGGGGGGGGGAGAAAATCGCCCTCAAAGCCACCCTCTCCAACCGATAACTTCATACAATCTATTCAGCAAGTCAACATTACAAACTTTAAGATTTAAAGTTATTAAAAAGCAACCCTCTAGTTATTCTATTTCAACCACTCCATTTTTGATCTGCAAACACACTCTCCTATGCATTCGGATCAGGCAATTGAGGGGAGCACCATTTGCTCCCCCAAACAGTCACTAAAGGAATCACTTTTGCCAAAAGAGAATGTGTATGTGTCATGCAAAACAAAACGAGAGATGAAACTGCAATAACTCTTATTAGGCAGTGCAGATATAACAAAATTCTTACTAATGACACAAAAAGCTGTAGATTTTATCAAGTGAATATTGATTAAAACTGTTTCCCAACTGGTAGTAGAAAATAGTTACTTCTTGCACGAGTCTAAAGTGTGGAAGGCGCGAAATGCTTATAGATTGAGCCAAAGAGCAAATTCAGGAGAATATAATTCTATTTTTCATAGCTGCAATATTTGGAAAAACCACAAGTAATAAAAAAAAATCACGTCATGATCACATGAATTCAGAATATTAATTTTATACCTCTGACAAGAAACAAAATTTTTGTCTCATACTAGTCTCAGGAGAAGCTTCAAATGAAGCTTGGAAAGGCAGCACAGCATTAGGCAGCACAAAATAAAGGTGGTGTATTTGTATGATGAAACTATTTACACAGCCATAGGTGAAAGGAAAGTATTTTTAAGGGCTGCAATACTGAACTGGATCAGAACCATCATCCCTACAGACAACAATACTGAAACATAGACTTTTCCTCTGTTCAGAGGTAACTTGATCAGTATCAAAGATCACTTCAACAGCCAACAGAGGTGAGCCATGCCAGGAAGGCAGGACCTCTATTACCCAGCTAACACAGTGTGTGGCTCACCCGAGGGAACCCGAATCCAGTGTGGCACTTCACACTCCCTTCTGCTACTGTCTGCCGCTTATGCTCACCTTCTCTGCCAGGTGCTCTCCTCCTCCCCAGTCTAGGGTGATCCTCCCTCCATAGCTAAAAGCAAAACTGATAGCGATCAAGAATCTTTTATTACCCCGTGCTCAGGTAACTGCCAATCACATTTCTACAGCATGGAAGCAGTTTTTCTTCTCAGAAGGAAAAGATACCCCAGAACCGGGAGCACTTATTCAAAGGTGGCAAAAAGAGACATTCAATTACAGCAAACATTAAATCTGTGAGATACAAGGATACTACTAAAAAAGACTGTTTTCTGTTCTGAAGTAATTCTTTCCCATGCATTCTTTTGCTGAGTAACACCTTATTCATCCCAAGCTAGTTCAGACAGGCAAGCTCGGAAATGCCTTTTCGCTTTTTCTTCTAAATTCCCAGGAAAAATAATTTTTTAAAAAATCACCGAACTGTGGATCAGTTCATATTTAATGAAAATATAAGTCTCAAAGAAATAAATGGTGATCTCTTCCACACCCTTTATCCTGGAGTGTTTTGAAGTTGCTACCTGATCTTCTCAAAGAAAGATGTGGTTTTATGCAGTTAAAATTCTCCTAAGGTTGTGTTTTCTCTCTTCAAGAAAAAAAGGACACAATAATGTTTTTACAGCTTCACTGTTGCGGTGTGATAATACCACATACATCCTGCAAAGAGGGAAGAGGGAGTAAAAAACATTTGCAGTGCTTCACAAAGCACTTTTCTAATTCCTGCCTCCAAACCAGTGGATTGTAAATGAAGTCCAGATTCTGCCTCTTATCATGGAATTAAAAAGGCTTCAAAACAAGCGCGGCATAAGAAATTAATTATAACACTTGCCTTTCGAGTCACGACCTCTGGGAGTCTCCCAAACTTTGCCGGCTGGAGCTAGGTTAGTCACAAGACAAACGCGGGTCGTGGCCAGCCCCGCACAGCCGCTGCCCCGGGCGCCCCGGGCCCTGCGGCGCTGGCGGGCTCCTGCCTGCACCTGAGGCCTCCCGGATGCACCGCGGTGCCCTCCTGGCTGGAGCGCCTGTGGGAATCCCAGACAGCTTATCTCCCGGGTTCTGGC
Organism: Melanocharis versteri; assembly: GCA_013397845.1. Taxonomy (NCBI): domain Eukaryota; kingdom Metazoa; phylum Chordata; class Aves; order Passeriformes; family Melanocharitidae; genus Melanocharis; species Melanocharis versteri. The sequence continues at coordinate 102,617 of VZTG01003865.1, forward strand.
GGGGCAGGAACAGGCGGCGCTGCCCCTGCAGAGACACGTTTTCCAGCCCCCGCTCCCCAGGCCGGAGCAGGCCGGAGCAGGCAGGAGCAAGCCCGCGGGCAGGAGGGGAAGGAGCGGCACCAGGCCCTGGCAGAAGCAGGCCTGAGCCAGCCGCCATCCGCACCAAGGAGTCCGGCCAGCGCAACCCCGCGCGGCCCACACGGACACGGCGGCACTGAAAAGGAGCATCAGCGAGCGCAGCAAAATCGCGGGCCCCTCCGCTGGCGGGGGATGAGCGAGGAGCAACCTCGAAGTGCTGCTGGTGCAAAGCAGAAAAGTTGCAAACGTCTACCATATAAATATATTTAATGTTCTGTTTTCTAATGAAGAGGAGAAGCAATGCCAAGAGCCCCATCTATTACAATTCAAACTGCATCTGTAACACTTCGCCAAGTTGCCGGCACTCTTCCCCTTTCAGAGGACGTGGCTGCTCACCTCACAAATGGAAATCATCTTCTTCCTGAGTATAAACAAAGCAAAAGCCAGGAAACCCTCTTTCCTGAGGACAGGTTGCAAAGCAGTAAAAGCTGCCTGCAGACTGCAAAGTCAGAATTTTCCTGACTGATCGTGAGGGCAGAAGCAAAGGATACTTTTCTCGAGAGCTCAGTCGCTCCTGCAGAGGCCCAGCCGTGTGCCAGGCAGCGCAGAGCTGATCTGCTCTGCAGAGAGAGGCTGGGAAGAGCTCCTCACTCGGGGAACAAACCGCCAACCCCATCCCCAGTGCACAGCTGCCCCCAGCTGAACACTGCTACTGGTGTACCCTGAGCCCCTGCCCACAAGCGAAGGAAGGGATGGAAAAAAGTCAGTCCAAGGAGGACTGCCTGTCTGGGATTTGCCCCGTGCACCGCCTCCCTACAGAGCCAAGGACACGCTGGCCATCTCGGTGGAAGCAGAAGCTCCGCAATACATATTTTTTTTCCCCCCAGTACAACAGTAGATATTTAAAAAATAAAACTTTATCTCACAGGTTTTCAGTGTGATATTTATCATAATCCCTGTGGTCTTCACACTCATACACAAATACGGCACATCACTATGTGGCTCCCATAACGCCTGCTGCAATGGTGGCCCTTACCTGGGCTACAGCAGCTCATTACCTCCTCATTTCCTTTGCTGCCCTAACGCCACAAAGCAAGAGGGTTACGGCAATGTTACACCCCTCTTCCTCAAAACAGAAATGGAACCTTGCCTAACATACAACAACCATGGCTTCCACTGCTTAAAACAAAATCAACTTGTTACTTTTAACGTTAGATTAGCAATAACCTTTCCTGGCCATCATCAGAAAGCAAGAGGCCCTTAGCTCTCATCCCCAAATCTGTCAGTAAAAACTGCATGTTTTACTTAGAAGCAGCTTAAAGGATCATGGTGATTCAGGCAGAAGGATCAGCTGGTTAGAGTTACTGGCTAAATGATTTCCCTAACATTTTTATAATGCTGTATTCCTTTCTCCATCACTGGCTACAGCCCCATACCCAATTATGTACACAAAGTAATTAAAGGCTGTGGCTTGGGCAAACTTTGCACCTAAGGAGATTCCCCAAGATCTGTGGACACTCACAGCACTGGCAAACATGAAGGGCTTAGCCCACAGATGACCTCTAACTGGACTGTGAGGTTTCTGTTTTCCTAGAATATTAAGCACTCATCTGCAACACTGAAAAAACAAGCAGGAGGAAAAAAATCCCAAACACACCACCTATGTTTACACCGTTTAAAACCCAGCTTCTTTCTTCCAACAACTTTTGAGATGCTCCATCATTATGTGAGTGTGGTAACCTCGTGGCTGGTGCACTTTTTCCTTTAAAAAAGTGCTTCTTCCTATGAGTGCATGACACAAACAAGGGAGTGGCAAACAGGAAGTGATTATTCAGAAATTAAAGAATTAGATCAGGTTCCACGATATCAGAACAAAACATGACACAAGGCAAATGAAGCTGACATTTACTGGCGCAAATGCAAGAAAACTTTTTCTTTCTTTACTAAATATAATTCAGGCCTCATGCAAGCATTTTGCCTCCATAACGAGTATCAGTGTTGGCAGCTGCAAGCATTGCCGTGTCTCCTGGGAGCACCAGTTACTCAGTGCATTTCACCAGCAAAGTTACACCAAACACCGAAATACAGACCTACAGCTTCTACCCAAACAAGTTTTTTTGAATGAAAGCGTAACTCTGCCAGTAGCAGCAGCAGCAAGTGATGGCACTGCTGCTCATGATTTGATGGGCATGGCTGCTCCAGAGATGCTAAACACAGACACTGCTCAAGTTCAGCCCTCATCTCTGCTGCTATCAATCTCCTGCCACAATGAACCGAGGTTCCCAATGCCACGGGTACACCCAGTATTCATGCCACTGGGAATTCCCTTAATGATCTCAGTTTTCCTGTTACACAAGAGATAACAACACTGAGTCATCACCACATTTGCCTGCTAATTGCTGGGGGGTAGGGGCAGATGTCTACCTGACAGAACATACAGCCTTCACAGTCTGATCTCTGCTCTAAGTACACAAACTATGTTAGGACATGAATTTTACTGTAGCTGGAAAATTAAGTTGTGACCAGACTACTCCTGTGCAACTCCTTAGTGTGGAATTGCTCCTCCTGATTTACTACCATTTTAAGTTCCAGAAAAGACACCTTAAAGAAGAATATCCCACACAAGACAGCTAATTACATAAAGTCCTTTTCATCTGTGAATCCTGAAGTGCTAAAAATAAAAATTTACTGTTCATGGGAGACTAAGCTCCCATTAAAATGGTTAAACTAAAAACCTGGAGAATACATCAGAGGTTACACAAAGCCCAGCAGCTTTAAAGGAAAGAGGAGGGATTTGCAGGGTTCAAAGGCAGGAAAGAACAGATGAGGTATGTTAGGACTTATTTTCATTACACTGCATAGTTGGTTTCCAAGAATGCTTTCAACAGAAGCATCCTCTCCATACAAAAGGCAAGTGCTTGTTAAGCTGACAAGCTTCGAGACAAGCTGTGTCCCAGCCCAGAGACAGTGAACTGCTACTAGTAACCTTGGCTCACCACTTCTTGCGTCTGCTTCTGAGACCTTTCTCCACCTTCAGTCCCTCGGGGGCTCTACTGTGAGCAGCCAGTTCACATCTTCACCTCCCGTATGAAACAAGAATGAATTAAAAACACCTTCTGCTTTCTTTAGACAAAAGCCCAGTGTCCCTTTTCCATGTCTTTCCTCACCTCACTTAAATTGCTAGACAGCATCAGGAATTGGCAAGATCTTTAATAATAAGATCAGGCAGTATTACTAAACCCATACTAAATTCCCACAACAGAAGCCAAATGGTGACCAAGACAAGAATTTTTATTCAGTGATGCATTCCATCTTCAGAAGAAAAATGTTCCAAGGTCATGAAAAGTGAAGACGAATAGCTATATAAAACAAAAACAATGGCTCAGAGGTTGACATGATTAAAATGCCTTCTTGCTAAGATGCTCTTGGGGGGGATACAAACACAGCACTAAGTTGTGCCATATTTTTATGTGTGCTCATTAACACACTAGCTAATGGAACATCTTTTTTACAGTCTACCAGCTTGACAAAGTTTTGCAGCTGCAGTGTAGAGATCAACACTTAGAACCAACAACTCACTCTCAGCGTTAAGGAAGTTTTCTTTGTGCTTATGTTAAGTGTTATGGACACGTTTAAAGGTGGCCAAGAACCAAAGTGCAGCACCTTTTTGTTCTGTAAAAGCATCAGTGCAGGGCACCTCCTGCAGAAACCAAGAAGATCCCAGAGCTTCCTCCCATGCTGAAGGACAGATAGAGAACATCAAAGAGACAGGTTAAACAAGTTCCAAATTTAACAACACCTGTCCTTAGCTTAACAGCTAACACCACATTAATTCAGGGAGCTGCAATGAGAAAAAAAATAAAATAAAATAGAGAAGTAGAATTACTCTTTTTCTGGGCTTCTTTTCCTTACCCAGGCAGATTGTATTTATCTGCTCAGCTTCAGTTTTTCCTTCTGCGTGGATGCAATTTAACAACCTCATCACCACGCGAAAACTCTACACAAGACAGCTCATCTTGCCAGTGTCTGTATCAGCTCATTTCACACAAGTCAGGCCTTCGACCATAACAAATCAAATTATATGTTAGTTGAAAGGAATCCACTTGAACACTTAGTCTCCACTTTTTAATACACAGATACAGTACTGAAAGTTTAAGAAAGAAGTTTGGGAAAAGGAAAAGGGCTGTGGCTATGAATTACCTGCTTGTCTGGGAAAATAAAAAAATCTGGAAAATCCTGATACTAAGACTACCTGAAGTATACTGAAAGAGTGGCAAGGCTCTCAAGACCAGCTAGGCATCACAGAGATCAAAAGGCCAGTCAGTAGAAGGGAGAACTTCATTTGTAACACATATTTCTCCTGGGAAAGAACCACTGTCCTGTTTGGTTTTATGCCTCTCATGTCAGATCAGTCAAAGGCCAATGTAAAGTTAACATGCCAGATTTCACATCATCTGCTTGCCCAAACAGCTGGGAAAGCTCTTTTAGCTGAGCTCTGCTCTTTTGCTCGCTTCAGATTGTCGTGTTAATTAAAAAGTCTTGCTCTTGTGTTACACAGCCCACAGGAAGTGAGGAGGAGATTCCTAACTTCATAATCACGTTAGCCAATAGCTCCCAGTGCTCTCCCGGCTGCTCCGCAGAGCACCAGCACTGTGCTCTCGGGCTGACAGGCTGTGGGAGGATGCTGCGTAGGAGACCCGTCATGTTATGCAGCGTCAGCCCGAGCTCCTTCACAATGGGAGCTTTCTGCCAAAGAGCAACATAAAATCCTCCCTAAAACTACAAGCCCGTCTGAGCAAATATCCCAAACAGAAAGCCGGCCTCACAAAAATCCACTTGGTAAGCAAAAGGTAGTCGCTAGCTGGGGAGTTACTGGGTATGGATGTGTCCCCTTTGGGCTCACCCCTAGCCAAACAAGTGAAAAATACTACTATTGTCACCTCCAAGCTCAGACTTCAGAATTTCCATCTTGGAAGTGCTACAAGGAGTGAGTCACTCTATATACCTTGGCAGTGACTTGCAGGCCAACAGGGAATATCCAGAAGGAAACAATGTCACCAATTGGTGAGGCAGCAGCTATGTTTACCAGCCTAAACAAGCTCGTGTCTCAGTACTTTTAGTTAAGTGTGGCCAACAGCGAATCTCCAATTCACAGGTCATAAAACTTCCCGTTCAGATGTAATTTACAAATTTAATATGCCTGAAAATTAGAGATCTTCAAAAGTATCCCAATCACTGAAGAAGAATACTAGATATTAGAATCGCACCAAGTGGTGAATCCTTTTGAATACCATATTGTCCTTGCCTGGTCCCTGCAAGGCCTTTAGCAGAGCGGGAGGTTTGGACAGTGGAAATGCAGAAGGTCAGAGCAGCTGCCACCTTGTCCTGTCTCTGGGAAGCAGGAGGAAGCCTTTGCAAACAGAAGCCAGGCGGGGTGGCACAGGGCACCCACAGGACAGTAACCAGAGCAGCTCAGCACAGACAGGAGCGAGGTAGGGAGATGTCAACCGGATTGATTTTGACAGCCTGGGGAAGGTTTAGCTTTCAGCAGCTACAGTTGACCATCATCAAGAATTTGCAAGGTGTGACCAAGCTAGTTAGGAAAAAAACAAATAGACAAACCCCTCACCCCAACCCATTTTGTACTTGTCAAACTGAGTTTTGAGGGAGATATCAATAAACAAGGCACTGAATAATTAAGAGGACTGCTTATGTGTCAAATGAGATGGTTAACACTGTACAAGGTGGCACCTATTTACTGCTAAGGCTAAGAATAAACTGAGGAATCAAGGGCTCTCAACACATCAGTTTACTGCACAAGCTCTAGCAATTTACACCCGTGCTACCTGATGAGCAGTGCTAAAGACGCTCAGCACGGCACTTAAGGACGTCTTTCTTATTTCATGGCAAATACACTCTGCACATGACTTACTCACATTTTGAGCTAAAAGTTTACTTCTAAAAAGGGCTAATGGAGATGCACCGACTCCACCTTTGAAGCAGACAGTGAGGGAGCAGCACAGAACCAAGTTTATGGCATGATAGTTAGGATGAATGTCACACCAAAGGCTGGCTAGGAAGCTGTGAGAATACCACTAAGCAGCCACTTGAGAGAAAGTGTATTAATGAAGCAAAACCCTTAAGCTGGTTTTTGTCTACTTCTAACAGATCTATTACCCTCAGAGGATTTATTCTTTCCAAAGCATGCCAACTGCCTTCATTACCAGAAATGCTTTATAAAAAGCTGGACACTTGTACGAGCAAGTATCACATGCTACAATTGCAGGTTTTCAAAATGGTCTGCAAAAAATGAGGATGCAAACCCCTTCCACTACATTGATTTGGAAATCAGGAGACATATCTTTTCACCTTTGCCCCTTCCTAAGAATTTTTAAAACTGTCTGACAATAGACTACATAAACATCCTTTCAAGCCTTTTTATTTGTGTGTATTATCGTAAGTCTCTAGGATGCTTTCCTTAAGGCCACAAATGGAAGAAAGTACCATGAGTACAAACTCTTCCCTATTCCTCTCTGGAATTTATAGGTGCCTTAAGTAAGACTTAAAGTAAGGCACAGCAGTTTGACCAAGATGCTTAAATCCCTAGGTTTTATCTCCTTCACTGTGTATACTCTATGCCCTATCAGCTGCCAATGGTTAACAGGCAGAAATGAAGGTGTCATAGGCTTTTAACACTGTAACCCCAAACCCACAAAATAAAAGCCTTGCAAGAGCCTCATTTTCTTTTAAAAAAATACTACATTTCTGCTGCCCACTGGTGAGGGCGCTTCAAACATCCCTATTTTTTCTAAGCCAACAGAAACTCTGTCTTAGCAAACTCAAGGAAGGAAGCCTTACAAGACCTATGCTCATTTCTTCTTATGAGGAAACAGTTTTCTGAAATTCACTTTCAGATTTCCATTTTTGAGGTATCAGCACATGGGGCAGCAGCACACTCGAAGTGTCCCTAACTGGCATTTGCAGTTATTGCAGGTTGAATTAGTTGCTCACACAGATATTAGTTGTCAGCACACATTTATCACCAACCATAATTATTTGCAGACATTTCAAGAGAAAACCTGCCCTTCTATAATAGTGTTCTCACTACAGCCATTTCAAGAAATCACTCACATTACAACGGAGATAAACAAAGGTAAGTGACCATCTTGATAAAGCATTTACAATTGGAGTAACTTGTAAAGTTTGAGAACTCGGTTTAGGCAGAATGTTTGCACAGCACGTTCTCTTTAGATGACTAAGCTGTCACTGAAACTGGCTGAAACTCTGAACCACAATTCCTCTCTCAGGGGGCTTTGCCAGCTCTGCTGCCTACTGCCAGTTTTCATCAGCTCAGCAGCAGCCGGCACCACCACCTGACAAAACTGCTTCCAAATTCAACTTCTCTATCAAGCCTTGCAGTCTAGGGGCAACGTAAGGCAGCCAAGCATGGCAAGAAAATTCAGACTTCTTACACTGTGGAGCTTGACTCAGAATGAGGGAGAAGTTATTTGTTTCTAGGAATTTACACAAGATCAATACTGATAAATTTCTCTCAATTGCTCTAGCAGGGAAAGCCACATGAGAAAAAGGACAGCCTACTGTAACAGACTTCTTCCCTCCTCCAACACTTTTATTTTCCCCCCTTCACATGTCTAACGGAGCAGGAAAGCTGTTGCTCTGTCCCCTCTGCTGTCTCTCTCTGCCAGCAAAACAGCCAAGAGATTCTAGCTCTAAAATTTACAGACTGTATTATAACCTGCCAGCACCTCTAACATAAAAAAATAATGCCAGATCACATCCTCCAAACCATTTTCATTAGAAGAAGTCATGCTGTCAGTGGGGTGCAGAAAGTGGAGGGATTCCTATTTACTGTTAGACTTGAAAATTTACTGGGGAAATGACTTCCAATTACGAGCCTGAAACACCACACCAATTTGTGTGTCATTAGCACAGATGTTTATCTAGAAGACCAACCTAAAGCTTGTGGATGAAGAATCATTGCAGAAGGGTGACCAGCGACTAACATGAGAGGAATGGGACATGCAGAAAAACATTGCTCAATGCCTGTTAGGGTAGGAAGTGATACCAGAGGAGAGACGTGGCCCTATCCTCTCAGAGCACAGCCATGCTAAAGAAGATGTACACTGTGTCATGCTATTGCACGCCCAAATGTCATTGTCAGGGCTCAGACTGCTGTATGGATTCTGACACTGAGCTGCCAGGCATGCACAGACTTCAGCTTCCAAAAGCTATGATCCGTCATTTCATTGCAGGACAGGCTTGACTTTGTGATATTTTATGTTTTAGATGCCGTATTACTTTTACAGGTCCCTTAAAAGTTATGCCATGAGCTGTTAGCTGGAGCTGGCTCACTAAAAGGTACCTTAGACTTGAAAGTCAAACCTGACCACAAAATGCAGGCAAAGAGTCACTAGTGCCCAAGTGTGAGAATCGAATGAAGCTGGCAAAGCTGGGACTGCCACTGCAAGAACATACCTGACATCCTGCAGCATGCACGAGTGGATGCCACCTGCTCCAGCCAGGGCTGAGCACAGCTCTGCCCTACTCTTACCCAATTAATCACTGCAAAATGGGGAGAGGGGAAGTAGACACACTGAGGGTCTTCTCATGAACACTCCCAACCCAAATAAAAGCCAGATTCCTGCCCAGTGTTGGGAAAGAACACACCTGCTCAGGATATCACCACATCTCTCCTGAGTAAGGGCACTGAGGCCCTCGGAACACTAACTGGCTCATTACTGAGCTGGAACACACAGACAGATCTCATTTCTGCTTATTCACGGGTGGCTGATTTGTACCAATAGTGCAGCTCTGCCAAACCCACCCAACAGGCCCAGTCTGAAACCTCCAACACTGCCAGCTTCCCATGGACAAACCTGATCTTTGCTAACTAAACTCCACCCTCAGCTCTTTCATCCTGACAAGAGACTAGGTTGTCCAGGATGCTCCTGGCTGATAAGCAAACTCCTTTTGATTACTGCTGGTTGTACTAATACAGGCAACACTCCAGCAGCTGGCTCCACACAACAGAAAGCTTGAGGAGACAAAAACCCAACTACCACATCAATAAAAAACAGGGCCACTAACAGATGAACCACTTGGAGAAGCAAATAATTTGTCAGCCATTGGCCTGCTTCACTCTGCTCGTGCAGCAACTCTGTCTAGCCTCTCCTGACAGACTTCTTTCAGAGCAGGGACTGGATCCACATTTTTGGTACACTGAGTCTTCAAATTCTAAACGCAATATGGAGATCATTGAAGCTTGTGGAAGAGAAAATGCAGGCAGAGAAAGCACTGGTTTGTAAACAATCATTAAAATTTTCCTGTAAAAAGTATGCAGTGTCTTCCATATATATATGACAATTACATTGATACATACAAACGAACAAGCATTTCACAATTTTCAATCATACATTTTCATTTGATTTGGCCCACTGCTGTCTGGAAGACAGACACACTGTATTGAACATTCCACAGTTTCCAAGTTTAGACAGAACAGGCCTGAAGACAATCTGGATACAGCCCAAAAAGCAACTTTGCCTCAATTGAACTTTATTGGCAATTCTGCTTGTGAAGAGGCAACCTAAGAGAAGGGAAGGCTCATGTCAGTGTTACATTCCATTTCAGTCACAGAGAGACTTTCAGTGTGAAAGCTTTTCTCTGTTTACACCATGAAAGGTAAAAAAGCAGTATGGAAAACACATTTGAGAGACAGAAGGAAAGAAGTATTGATACTGTTAAGTCCACATCCAGCCTGTTGGTAATTTTGCAGAAAGGACAGATTCAATCTATGAGCAATTCCAGCATGCCTCCACAGTTCAAGGCTACAATTTGGGTCTCAGACTACGAATTTTAAATATCTGCTGTACCCAAGCTTGAATTCGGGTTGACTTCTTGCCTATACTTCCATCTAGCTTTTGTAGCTAGTTCAATTGGTACCTGACTCCACCTTCTCGGGCTGCCGTAAGCCGTGCCATGGTATGACCGTAGCCTGATCTCAGGATTGCTATAGCAAGCCAAACCCACTGCTGTATCTCTCTCCACTTTCCCAGGACAGTGGGTTTTGTGGCCAGGTAAGAGTGTTTCCTCCCTGACAGCCTCCAAGCCATCAGGAGAAAGTCACTGCTAATTCCGGCAGGTCACCAACTATGGCTTTTAGTCTCTTCCCATGGGAGACTAGAGGTTTGGGATTCATCAGGTTAATGAAGTAGCAGTAATGCTGCCAGCAGTTTCACAGACCAGTATTAACAAGATGATTTTTACTGTAACCTTTTCTTCACTGCAGGATATCAAGTACATTAACTGTGTCTTCTGAGCCCTCCTAGCTAAACAATGAGGACTTTCCAGGCCAAGTCAATTCACCCAGCTCTCTCCTAGAATTTCTACCATAATTGAAAAGTTTTCGCTTCATTGTCCTCTTGCTCCCTTCCTAAGAAGTTCCCAGGATGACACAAAAAAAATCACATACATTTTCTAGGAGTACAGAATTATTTAATGCAGTTTATATGCAAGTTTGTATTAGAAGACTACCCATTTAGGATCAGTCAGTTATATCACACATTGAAAACATTGGTCCTTAGAGATAAATGCTTCCTACGTTCTCTTAGCTCAAAAGCCTGCCTGCTCCAAGTTTGATTTGCAGACTTTGCTTTGGAAAGGATTCTTTTCAAGTCAAAGAGAGGCCTGTTAAATAAAGTCAAATACATATGATAGCTCTGTATCAGCTATTTCTGGATGCCTTTATAGCAGTAATCAGCAATCTTATGCATGTTATCACCTGACTATACAGACACCACCTCTGAAGCAGCTACTGAGGAAAGCAGGCAGGAAATAAAGTCATGACTTCTGCTTTGGAGATAAGGGAGACACTTGAAGGACCATTAACAAAAATCACAATGATAGCAAGCTAGTAACTGGCTGTTCATCTGTCCTGGCTTCAGAATAAATCCTTGAAATTTGTCTACCAGCCCTCGAGCAGCCCCAGGATCAAAAGGACAGTGAAGAACCTCTGCCTCCATCAAGCTCCTTCTGGAACAAAGACACATACGTGCACACACGCGCTGGAGCACAGATGGTGATAAGCTCTGCAGAGCACTCCCTGAAGCTAGGCCATGTGGCCAACATCAGAGGGGTGATAAACTCCGTGCGAATGTATCTGCATAGAAAAGGCCTTCAAAGTCAGATTGCTGACTGCAGGATGTGCTGCTCCTACTGTTACCAGCCAACAACTTGCTCCGAAGGGATGACTGCTGTCTGCATGGCTGCTCATTGCCTTGCAGCGCGAAAGAGAAGCTGACCTGTGGATTTACCACTCATGAACGTAACCCCCAAGTTCCTAAACACAGGGTTATAACCCAGATTCTGTTCTAAGTGTCAGACATCCTCCCAGTCCAATCTGCAGAGAACTGACAGGAAGTTACTTCAGTATGAGCAGAGTAACCTGGAGAAGGGACAGGGCCACGGCTCACTTTGACAATCTGGGTAAATTCTGAAGGGACATCTTAAGAAAGGAAAGGTTTGCATCTGATGTTGAGTGAGATTTGGAGTAAGAGCAGATAAAAACCAGGGTTGTTTGTCCTATGAGGTTCTGACAGGATCTTAAAGCAATACTTAGGGTCTGGTCAGCATCACTAACGAAGGCCAGCAGAGCTATGGTGATACGCCAGCAGATGAAAAGCAGTGTTAAGTGCTACTGTGGCAGGAGCAGAAAGCAGCTGACCATCTGCTGAGCTCACTAAAACTCTGGCTACTTAAGCAAAAAAAATAACTCCCAAGAAAAACAAAAGCAAGCACAGCTTGTTCTTCAGACAGTCAAGTTTATAGATATCCACTCTAAGAATCTGGATTTTACAGCAGAGGCATACAAAGCAGTAGCCCAGTGTACACAGAGAGAGCCAAAGGCTGTCATGGACACTCAGTTACAGAGATATTTAGAGGAGCACAACGGAGAAAGAGAAATAATAAAAATGAACAGGAACAGAGGGGAGAGGAAGAAAAGGGGGATGTGGAGGGAGTTAGTGCTGAGCTAATGACTACATTACAAGGAGAACGTACTATGAAAAAAAACCACTGAGAGCATTTACAAAAGTTAAAGTCTGTATAGTCCTAGAAGGCTGGCCACGGGGAAAGAAGATAAGAAAACTAGAGGGTAAGGCATCAGCTCCTGAGGTAGAAAGAGCACTGTAGCCAGTACTGAAAGAAGATGAGATTCATTATTTGGGAGAGGATGGAACCGAAACCAGTGCTAAAGACTGAAAGGACCTCCCTTAATAGACCTACATACATTTCCTGAAACACCTCACTCCAGTCTGAGATATGCTGTTCTTAATGCAGATTCCAGGAGACAGGTGAAGAAAAAGTTTACAATTCACCCCACCTACATACAAAGTGCTAATTTATTTGTATCCTCTTTCCACTGAAGACAGTATACAGGCAAGAAAACCCTATTCCAAACTCACATAAAAATATTTCATTTTCACCTCTAGAAAAAGAAAGCTGTAGCTTTTATTGTCAAATGATACATTAAGAGCTCTACTTTGTAAGGCACCCATGTGCTGTGACTAGATTTACAGGGCTGCATCATCAGCTGTCGTGTATCACTATCACTCCACTGAAGTCATTGGAGCTGCAACTGGATCTGCTTCATGAACTTCACTGCTTAAACATCAGCCTGATGTGCTGTCAAGTTGCAGGAAAAAAAATATTATCTATCTTTCAGAGATTTATCTATTTTCTACCAAGGCAGTGAATCCTGATATCTGTTTTTGGTCAAGTCTTCAAGGTCTGGGCCTAGTCTTCTGGAGGCCATCAAAGCCAGCACTTGCCTCAACTGTTCAGAACTTGGCACCAACATTTGCAGCCCAGCAGTGTTTGGCCTTTTGCAGAAACGAGTGTTGAGGTGTCCTCTGAAGACTTACTCCTGGAAACGTGCAGACAGGTGGATTGCATTGCCCAAAGTCTGCACAAGTGCTCAATGAATAGTGCTTTGTAAGCTCTTTAGCCTACAGGGATAGGTCTATCACACCATGTCTGGGTGACTTCTCTATGAAGACTAAGCTTAACTTGCAAGTGGGCACGAGCCACACCATTCCACTTTGGTGCTGCTGAAAGACAGGAGCATTGCTTAAAACTAGGAAAAGACATGGCATTTCCAACCCAGCAACACATCATGCAAAATAAATTTTGACCCTACCCTAAAGTCACTTCATGCCTATTCCCCATGCTTCTCCTCTCAGCTGCTGAAGCCATGGAGTTGTACAGCTCCACTTCTACAGCAGAGCACAAAAACAGAACTAAGGGCAGAGGAGACGGGAGGTTGGGCCAGCTGCTGCACTGCACTCAGCAGAGAATTCTTGTTCCCTGAACAGATGAGACCACAGAGAAAAATCTCTCACTCCTGCAACTCTGCTCTCTCGAGTAATGCTAGGTGTTGGGAGGAGGGATAAGGGTGGGGGGAGTGGTGGTAAAAGGTGATCTCACACAGCTATCAAGAAAAACAGGAGAGAGGGAGAGGAAAGAAAGCACACCTGACAGACATGTTAAGAGATGTCTGAACAAGAGCAGGGCTGGCCCAAAACCACACCAGTCTCTTGGGAGCTGTGGAAGTAAAAGCAGTTCTGCAACTAAAGGCTTATCAATCACTTGTGTGTGTATGCTCTACTGAACTCCTGAGGAATAAAAGACGGGAATTGAAGGATGACTCTAACAGGCTCTTGACAGGAAGAGAAGAGCAGATATGGGCAGAGGGGTGAGCATAAGAACATTGTGTTTGGGAAAAGCCAAGATATGCAAAATGCCCCTGTGCCATATGTCTGGAACAATTCTTATCTCACCTCATTTGAATAGCCAGTGCCACATTGCTGACTTCCTTCATATTCCCATTTACATCAAACTCTCCCAAAACATTTCTTTTCCAGCAGTGGTGACTGCTATGCTGCAACCTATGGAACAAACAGCTGCTGAAGGAAGGATGCAGTGAGTTTTCAGTCGACTTACTAGTCATGCAACTCTGTCAAAAGAGAATAATTCACAGAGCCATTCTGTGGAATATGATGATGAGAATTAGATACTGAACTATCACCATTAGTTTACTAAGCATGCTTGTCCACAACTTTAGCAATCCAGAAGAGGTGGTCAGCTTGCTTCCTAGGGAAAAAAAAACCAAGCTGGATAACACCAGGTTACAGACTTAATCCCACAAAACATGACACCGCCTTGCGAAAACATATTCCAGCCTAAGCTTGTTTAGGTAATTAAGACAAAAGATCTTCCACCCTACCTTTGCTATAAGGTATTCCAGTACAACTGTACCCAACACTTAGCCTGAAAACATGCCCATTCAAGTTTGGATACTGGATTCAACCCACTTAAAAATTCTTCTGCATAACTTCAAAAACTGAGCATATACTTCCTTAACAGCTGGATGATTAGCGTTAATCAGCCATTTCACTCCTCTCTCACTGTCGCTGTAGCCAAAGGCTGAAAGGATTCACTACAAAAGCCACTCAATTTATAAAGCTTTGTCACATGATAAATATGGTCATGACTTAAGATGATCACCAAGCATTTCCTGAGTCAGCCCCACCAGACTGACCCATCTTCTGCAGTGAGTGTCTGCACAGTGCAGCCACATTACTCCAGGAGTACACACTCCAACTCTTATTTCTGGCAAAATTGCTCTATCCTCAGCAGAGCAGGTTTTAACATGGATTTGGAGTCCAAAACAATGCAGGTATAGCTGTACATCAGTAGTCAGTGCTGCTGGATCACTAAACTAATTTGATGCTTGTCATAGCTCATTCATTCCTGCTGAATATATAGTTCTCTAACAACTCTCCAGACTAGCACAACACACTCAGTAGCAGCACAAGCCTCGCTCATCAGCTCCTCCTCAACCCAGAAACAAGAGCCCTATAAAGGCAGCATAAGGTATTTGTAAGCTTTCAGGTTTGGAGGAATTTCACAGAGTACATGTGTCCAGTTCCTCACTACCACACCCAATTTCACAGAGCAGTCTCCTGAAGCCAGTTAGATGCTTTTTTTTCACTTTGTGTCGTGAGAAGGCTCTCTGAAATCACATGCTCCATTGATTAGAGATCATTTGAGCTGCAGCACAGGTGTATTTCTATCAGTTCATAAGCATTTATTCTCATGCCAAAACAAGCTGTCAGCTTCTTCTCCTCCTTTCCCTTTCCCAGTCTCACCCACCAGTGCTTCATATATTGACATCCGTAGAACTCCTCCTTACATGATTCTCTGGCCAGGAGCAGTGACCTTTGGATTACTATAGCCAGGTCTTTGCCATCTAAAGAGCTCCCAGTTTCTATCTTTCTAGCTCTGAATGATCTGAAGGCATCTGCCTGCAAGGGCCTGGACTGCAAGCAGAAGCATTTCAGAGCTGCTGTTCCATTATTTCACCTATGACGAAGTCAGGAGTTTACAAGAACAGAATAGGAATAGGCATGTTAGTTTTGACAAGCTGGGGCTTGAAAATAAGAGCATGAGGGCACATCAAGTAAAAAAATATAGCACAATTCTCAGAGTTTTATGAGAAACTTACTGAGAAAACATTCATGGATTTTGCCTATATTTAAAACTTCACCCTTCACTTTCACCAGAGTTAACAGAAGATAATTGATTCCTTTGTTTATTGCATTTGCTTATGTTGCCCTTTTTGGGGGGAGGGGGTGTAATCCAGACTTTGGCATCTGTTTCTCTCCCCTTGGCTCCCCTGACATTCCGTATCACACTAGACCTGATCATGAAAGGCTCCAACAAATTGCTTGAGCATTTTCAAGTATGTCAAATCAGCATTGCCACTCCTTACTCAACCTGCCCTCACAGACCCCATGTAAGGCTACTCACTGTACAAGCACCACCTGCTGAAAGAGCAGACATCACACAACTGACGTGTTTTCATAAGGTAGTGAGACACCTCCAGCCACCCATTTCCTGTGGATTCCCAGCAAGGATGGTCTGCTGAGACTCCAGGCATGAAAGAAAAAGACAAAAACAAAATAACCAAGTCACAGTTTCACATCAGCAAAACGCAATGCTTCTTCTGCAGCAAGTAGTGTGGAGAAGACATTTTCTGGTATCTGCCACTCGCCTCCTCCAGATTCCAACAAGCCTTTCTAGTCAGCAAAAGTCCCTTACTTCACAGGAGCAACAGGATAAGAAGTCAGCTGTGCCAAACAGCCCTGGTGCTGTGAGACTGCTGTGACAGTCAGCTTGAATCTTGCCAGCACAGACATATTTGTGAAGAAATTAAAGCAGCTTTAGCAACACACTGCACGGCCACCTACGCATCTTGTGAAGTCACAGCTTGGCTCCATGTGCTGAGGGGACCTATGGAATGCTGGCAAGCAGAAACAGTTGCCAAAACCAGCAAACCAAAGTGGCATCAGCGTCGGAGGGAAACCAGTGGTTAACACCTGCTGCTCTAAGTCAGACCTGCAAGCGAGGTTCCAGAGAACAGTTTTTCAAAGCCATATACAAGATTTAACCAACTCCTGCAGCAAGGATAGAAAACCATTCATCTTGGATGTTTCAAGCATGAAAACATGTTCATTTCTTCTCCCCACTCAGATGTCAAAGGCAATTTCAGTGAAGCCAGAAATAAGATAAAACCAAAAAATGAATTCTCCCTTCATACATAGCAGGACAGGGGAAAGGTGCATTTCTCACTCAGCAGAGGCAGCTGCTGAAGGAAGGCAGAGGGCGGAAGGAGCAATATTGCCAAAATCAGCAAGACAAACATCGGAACAGCTTCAGCATCTCATCCCCTGCCTGCTGGCGAAGCAGATGCCCTTCTGCCAAGGCACGGGGGAAGGTCAGTCATCGTAGAAGTAATTGAAACAGAGAGGAACACCGGGGATAGATTTCCTCGAAGAGACTCATTAGCAGATCAACTAGAGCTTGATCTCCTCCCTCTTTACTATAAAAACATCAAAACATATTCTTTATTAAACTCCACTTGCAAGTGATTTCAGGGAGACTAGGAGAAGGGCACATTTAATAACAAAACATGACTGGAAGGGTTAGACCTGATTTAAAAAGTCAATAAAGCGTGTGTTTTCATTTAAGAAACAAAACTTAACTGTGGTTTTAATAAAAATCCAACCCTTATTTGTTTTGGAGGAGGAGAAGGGAGATCAGTGTGCTGCTCCTCTTGCCTCCTCAATTTCGAATCTATCTCACTGCTCATGGTAACAACAAACAAAATTCAGCTCATCCCTACTAGAGGTTAGCTCTTAAATCGAGTGGGAAACCCAGGCATATCCTGGGTGGATAGAGGAAAATCACTTGGAGATTCTTGCATTGCTTCAAAGATTAATCTAACATTTTAATTTTAGACCAGAAGCAGCACAGCAAGATAGGGATTTTGTTTTTAAAGGGCAATTAGAGCCTTCCTCCTCCATTTGTTCTTTCTTTAGAAGAAATATCTCTATTGTCTTGACATTTTGGAAAGGAAAAGCCCCACTGTGATTGTTTCACAGCAGTTATGAAATGCAGCAGCCACACAATATGCAGCCCTACGTTTGTGTTTTTGGTTCTCATTTAGGTGCCCAGCTGGGGTGGTGCAGGCATGAAATCATTTGCCTGACAGCTCAGCTACTGGTCACTTATCTAAGGAGAAAATCACTGATGACTGCAAACCAAGATAAACACCCCCGATGTGCACAATGGAAGAATTCTGAAAAACAATATACTCATTCAAAGAGAGCCCATACATTAATGACCCATTGCTTTTCTACCTTAGCCACTACCTCTACCATAGTCATATCTCAGTGATCAGCCTATTCAAACTCAGATGTAAAAATATTTGGTTTACAGAGCACACACAGACTTAAGAACAAGTCACCCTGGAAGGCACCCTGCCAAATTTATAGTCTAAAAACATCACGACAAACAACCATCCACTGAAATGGCATCTGAAGAGCCATCTTAAAAGTCCTTTAATCTCTTATCTCAAGAAGACTGGCCAGTACCAAATGAATTGCAGTCATGTTGCCGGCTAGCTACGGTCAAGAGCTCTGCAACACTGTGCTATATGATTTTATCAGGCACGAGAAACGCAGAACTCCTCACATGTGCCAGCAGCCACCCCACAACACTTGCAGTGAGTGGATTTTCTCACTGTAAGCAGTTCTCCGGGGACATCTCAGATTCTTCAAAATCTTGCCGTTTATGAGGTGCTTGATTTTCACCCAGCAAGACTGCAACTTTGTTTCAGGCTCTGAGGGAGGAAATTTTGGGAAGCTTTAGTCAAGACGCAGCAGGACAGAAGCACACTGCATAAAGGCCAGGTCCTTACTTATCCCATACAGCAGTCATCAAAAACAAAACCAAGAATTCCCAGGATTTTCACCTCAGTTTAGGGCTGGAGGAGGTAGGGGAAAGTGCTTGGTATTTGATTCCAGATTTCCCACAGTGATTAACGCATTTTTTAAAAGTTTCCTGGTAAGACACAAGAGCTGTAGTGATCCAATCGATTTCACGCCATGACACTGACAGTAAGATGCTTTCCTGCCAACAGCTGGCTCTTACTAATCCTCCTATTCAACCTGCTGGAACACGATTTTGCACCCAAGGCCACATGCAAAAGCATCTGGCTCAGGAGCAGAAAGAGAGATGCTGTTAAGCAGGAGTTCCACACCTTTCCTTTTTCTATCCCCATCAATGAATACAAACAATGTTTGATGGCAGATCCCACAGGCTCTGAGATGGAGGCAGCAGCCAGGAAATGCTACTTTAGAAGTGAGGGCAGAAGCATATGCTATGAATTAGGTACAGCCCAGTGCAGATGGCCACAAGGTTGTAATGTAATGCAAACTTAATTTTAGACTGAATTAATTCTGAGTCCAGAGGTTCACAGTACATCATTGAAGTCTCTTCTGCTCACTAAATAGAAGAGACCAAGCAGTTAAGAGTCTGCTGTGAATTCCTTTCATCTTACGACTGACAACTCACATAGGAAGATCAAGGAGGTGAACAGCAGCTTCTAACATATGTGAATTCCAGCAGAGACCGTTTTAAGAAGTTAACAGAAACAGGGCTGGACAGCAAAAAGCCTAAACCTAAGCAGGTTCAAGGCACTCCAGCCCTTTCCTGCTATAACATACCATGTTTAAATGGAATCAAGTTTTTATGCCTCGATCCAGGGAGGATTTCCTTTTCTAGGACAGAGTAGCATACCATTTCCTTCCCTCATATAAAAGCAGTAAAACTAGGTCTTCTGAACTTAACTTGATCCAGCAATGCTGGCATTGAATGCTGATCAAACAACAAGGGAGAAATTACTAAAAAAAAATAATTACCATAATAGTTTACTCAGAGACTGCCTTTGCACTAAGACTCAGGAAATGGATGGCAGAAGTTTTATTATAACTAGAGGGGGAACATTTTTCTTTAATAATCTCCACAACTGAAGTTACTCAGGTGTGTCTCCAGCAGACCTAGTCTGAGACACATTGCATAGTCAAAAGATGAAGTCATCGTCAGGGTAAAAACCAGTCTAGCCACCAAAGACGGAGGCTTTTCTCACAGTCAGCTACTTACAGCAAACATCTGGTGCACCTGAACAGGGCAGAGCACGGCCAACAGTCACAGCAAGCTCCCCAAGAAGAGGCAAGACAGAGCACAAGCTACAAATTCAGTAATGGAGAGCCCTGTGAAAGGCCAAGTTGCTAAGCTGTGGAACTGCTCCGTGTTACTGATGAGGGTTTAAGAAGACTGACACATATCTGCCTTGGAGCTTGAAAACAAGACAACTGGAGAGCCTTTAATGCATCTCTCTCTCCTGTGTCAGGAGCGCATCCCAACCATCCAGTCGCAGGGCAATTAATGGTGGTTAATGGTTAGAATTGCTTCCTGAGCTGGCCAAATTTTAAACATACAGCATAATGAGCTTATGCAAGGTGTGTGCCATTTAGGACACAGCATTGTTCATTCAGATTAGGTTTTATTTATTTACTATTTACATCAGTCAATAATGTTCCCTCCTCTTCCATCTTATGCAATTTCAAGTGTTGGAGGGAGAAGGAGAGGGGAAGAAGGAAGAGCAAGCAACATCATAAAATCATAGAATGGCCTGGGTTGGAAGGGACCTTTAAAGATCATCCAGTTCCATCCCCTGTGCCATGGGCAGGGACACTTTCCACTAGACCAGGCTACTCAGAGCTCCATCCAACTTGGCCTGAAATACTTCCAGGGATGGGGCATCCCCAGCTTCTCTGGGCAATCTGTTCCAGTGTTTCCCATGAGGAAAGATAGTACTTTACTTCTAGTAGGACCAAGCTTTCTCATGCTAGCTACCTTTTGTAACCCTGTTCTGGGGAAAAGCATGGCTTTGCTTCCCCCACTTTATGTTTGATTTTTGTCTTATTCACTCTCCTAACCATCATTTCAGTCTGGGCAAAATATGCTAAGACTGCAACAAAATCATACACTTCTGGTGAAAGGAACACTGGCATCTCTAAATATCTCTGCAGGGGCACACAGCAGCCAAGGAAAGCTCCTACCACATACCACCTGTTTGGTGTGCAGGGACTGAGAAAGCTCCTCAAGAGACCATTTAGTGCAATTCTCTACAGCAAGACAAAAATCAGTTCTTTCCCAGGAGGGGAAAATAACAAGACATGAAAAAAGGGCTCCTGACAACTTTCAATGACAGCATGGAAGGCAAACAAACAAACAAAACAATATAACAACAACCACGAAAACAACAAAAAACCTCACCCACCCAAAAATATGAACCCACTGAAAGGGAGCACGAAAGTCTCCACATATTTCCACTGGAACATGGGGATCTGCAGCCACGGCAAGTTGACATTCACCATTTCCAGCCTCCCCTCTGGGCAGTCTGTCCTTACCACCACACCAGAGCTGCTTCTGCAGTTCCAAATAGCTTGGCCCACTTGAAGCAACCTATAGAACAGTGATATAGAAGGTCTCAACAGCCAGATTATTAAAGGTCTGTGAGGCTTTTATTTCAGACTAGGTCTTCTGCCACTGACCAAACACCCAGCACATCAGGTGAGCCAGGTGGGCTTTGAGAATGCAGCCTCTGGTTTTGTTTCAGGTAGAAGGAATCTAGCTTGCATCTCCTGATGCTGCTCAGCACTGCCAGCCAGCACACAGGGTAAGACAGGGGGGAAGTCAAGAGCTTCACTTCAGCAGTGCCTTCCTCATCCAAATCAAAATATAAAAGGCAGGCATACCAAACTTCCAGTGCCTTTACCCCATACCAGTATCAGAAACTTGCTCTCCCCCCTCAATTCATCTGCTCACTTTGGGAAACAAGAGAAGGAAAAAAGTCTCCTAAGCCTCTTTGCCTTCTTGCTGCATACCTCTGGACCCTTCTCCTGTAAGATGAAGGGTTAACAGTGCTTTGCTAGGATGCAGAGTCTGAAAGCACAACTTGGTCCTATATAATAATCTCGCTTTTAAAAAGGGACTGTCACTTGTGGGAACTTTTGCAGAGAATGCAAATTACACACAAACACACACATACACACAACCTTACATGCCTTGAAGAGCTTCAAGCAATACTCAGCACACTCCCAAGACTTCCAGTTGCTGTCTCAGCTTAATAGCTTAATACAGGACCATATAATTTTCCCTCTTCCCACATGCATGTCTTCACTATGTTTCTAGAGATCCACCTTTGCCTGAATGAAGACAGACAGGGGGTTACACTTCTGGCAGCTGAGGGAAGAAAGCTGCATGATCTACACAGCAGATCTGCAGCAACTTCTCACAGCACAAAAGAGTGCTTGAGATAGGGAAGAGGAAAGCACAAGGGGAACAGTGTGCTTTTCCCCAGCTAGGAGATACCAAGTGGGAGTGTTTTTGTTTATTTCAAGGGAAAAGAAACAATAAATTCTTATTAGTATGCATACTATAATTCAAAGTCTTATGAGCTTCTGTGCAATGGCGCACAGAAAGATACTGCCAGGCAAAGAACTGTTGTATGGCAGAAAACTGAGGATAAGTGGAAAAACTGCATCAAGTAAGTTTTCCTCCTCTTCCGAAGGAGTTTTACATCAACACACTGGCATTTCATTTCCTCCCTCCCTCGTCGCAGTCACTGATGCTCACGAGGCTGACAGCGCTTGTCTGCATCACTCTCCCCAGCTGGTTCAGAAAGTGATGATCTTTGGTGTATGCAAAGGGGGATTCAGATCAAGCTAGGAAACAGTGTGAGTAGCAAAGCCAGACTCCTGTGCTTTCAGGAGAGTCTGCTCCTCTGCCCTCAAACAGCAGCCTCCTCCAGTCCCACTCCTCATTGAGGCCACCTTTCCTTCTAGTCCCCATTGCTATGAGTCACCATCAAAGGACTGAGGTTAGCCTCTGGAAACCACCAATTTTCTTCCTTCCTGTAATGCGTGGTGATAGAGACCATACAAACTTTTCAGGAAAAATCTGCCCCCTGAGGGCATGCCTTTGTTCACTGTCACCCAGTGACCCTTTTGGCTGCACAGGTGCTTATTTTAATGCTGGTAAAGAACTGTTCATACCACATACATTACAAAAATTGAGGCACAGTAGAGAAAACATCTGTTTATAGTATAGTGAATAATTGGTGCGAGCCACACATTGTAAATTCCCCTCCTCCATTTCCTCAGCCAGAAAGAGGGCACAGCTCAGCAGAAATAAAACAAATATACATAGTTCTGTTCATTCACCCACAAAGGACCAAGGCCAAGGGCATCGTTCTCCCTTCCACAGTGGATGGCTGCTCTCCCAGCCCACTCTGGACACCAAGCGCAGGAGTATGAGCTTGGCACCACACTAACCCAGCTATGTGGCTTCTGGAGCAAAACCAGTTCATGTTCAGCCAAGAATGCAGAGCAGCCAAAATGCAGCTGCCTGTACCACTCTGCCCTTAGATACTTGTACTGCTTGTGTTTTCAGGTCAAATTCTTTTTTCCTTGGTAACTATAAAAACTAGACAACTTCCAGAAGTGTCTCAAAGTTGACCACAGGCTCTACAATGCAAGGGCTTTGCAAATAAAAACAACCTGCACTGTCAGAGCTAAATAAAGCAGCTGAAGTTTACCTAGTTAAGAGCATGTTAACTATAACATACTTCCTTGGAAATCACTGTTTCATTCTTTGAAACTACAAGCAACAGCGTGTGCTGCAGTGCTGCCTCCCCAGCCTGCATGGAGGACATACTCTGCTGCTTTAATTTTCTACTCCTTGAATTTTTCCTTGGAAGTCTCCACCCCCTACACCACATTCCCATCTAGCCACCCCCAAGCACTTGGACTAAATTAAGCCAAAAAATCAAAGCCAGCTGATTATTTATTAAACAAACAGGACACATTTTGTCTTTGGTAGAATGGAGCACTCCTGGTTAGCTGCAGACTTTAAACTTCACTTTGGGGGGGAGCAGAGGGAAAGGAAGGAAGCAGTGTTTCACTTTAGGAGAGCACACTGAGAACTCATTATTTGACTTAAAAGCCATCTGCCTACAAAATGAAACTGTACACACATGTAAGACTTAACAAGCTGTAAACAAGCATCAATAGCAACAATCATATTTCAGTGATAACAGCCAGCTTGGATCACGTTTCTTTAGGATAACCCTGCCCTTCAAATCATTTTCAATTCTCTCAACTCCTGTCAAGCCCATCTCCCACATCTGCCAGTTAAAGGAAGAAGCAGAAATTGAAATTAATGGAGGTGCAGGGAGCAAGCTAGTGTGCTTTGTGTGTGTGCCAAAAATTTTACCAGGATGCACAGAGGTCCCTGACAAACAGGGGCCAGCAACACATGCAAATGAAAAAAAGCCAGTTATGTACATGGAAAGGCATTCCTAAATTTTTCCAGAAAAATTATGAATACTTTGTTTCCTGTGAGAAAATAAGCATTTGACTAGAGATCTCCTAATCAGGAAACAGACACGTCAGGTATTTCTAGAATGCTAATGAATGTACAGAACAGAGCAGGGATTATCTGCTGCCTGCCTCAGCTGACACCAGGGACTCCCAGTATCTGTACTCCCTCCTGCTTTTATTCAAGCCACAGTTTGCAGAAAGATCTTTTGCATGAAAAGAAAAACAATATGTGAAGTCAGTTCCCAAACGGATACAGAGAGCTACATGTGGAGCTACAGGAAGACAGAGCTTAGAAGCCACTTGCATCAGGGATTGTTTTCTTCTTTTGGTTAGGGGAAAAAAGAGAAAACATATCCAAGACAAGAATGTGCAATAAAATCAGATTAAGGAATGTTAGTCACTCCTGGCTTCCCCTCAAAACAGAAGTCAAAAAGTTTCCTCCATTTATTCACAAGATGTCTAAACAGTGAGTCTTGCTGAAAGAACAGGAAAAGAAAGAAAAACAAAAAGAGAAAAGTGAAAGGAAATAAAGAAGGTTGCTCTTCTCAACCTGCTAATAAGCTCCCAAAGTGTTTTTCCTTCATCCCTGTACTAAAAGCCAAAGCAATCCCTGCAGCATCAGCAGGCACCGTGGTCAGTGCTGGGTCCCAGCCAGCCAAGAGTGCAAATACAGTATTAAATGCATTCATACTTTCCCACTGAGACAAAGCCTGAATAGCCTAACAACTGCTCCATCCTCTGTGCTCCCTCTCCCCAGCTAAGCTCCTGATATTGCTCCTAAATACAGATGTCCCTGACTGTTTCCATCTAAGTTTACACAAGGAAGAGGCTGAGGGTCACAGGGTGGAACAGCTGAGAAGAGCAGGCACATTGCTGCAAACGTGTCCACTCTTCTTCAGATTTGGCTCTGGTACTCAGTGGCTTTGCTGTTGCTGTTCAGCATCCATTTACACAAACACCAGTGTGGTTCTTGGAGAAAGGAGGATTGTAATTGAAACCACCAAAAATAACCATTGGCATACAACACTTGTTATTTAGCACAGACCCCCTTCAGCAGTTTTCATGGTCATGATTCAGCAGACAGAGTGGCAGCACTCCAAAATAAGGTCTCTTTCTCCTTTTTCTGCAAAAGAACCATGGAGCTGCACAAGCAGCCTAGGAGAGGACCTCATGCCCCAAGCTTAACCAATTTACCACCACACTGCATTCCAGCCACAAGAGAAAACACAGACTAAATGCAGTTGCAGGCAGAGAATTGTGCTAAGCCTTCACAAAGCCTCTCCCATGGAGCCCTGTTTCCCCACGAGCAAAATGGACCTGGGCTATTCCCAGTAGCTGATGAGTCAAATAACTTCATTATGAAACGCTTGCTTAAGACCAGAGTTGTTATTTAAGGAGCCAGTATCTCACCTGCCTCTCAAAGATAATACAAGTACACGAGACAACACACCCACAGCACAGCTCCCCTCTTTACCTACAGGAGTGATGCGCTCTGAAGCAGCTTTAGACTGCTTTAAATGTGTCACGCTAGCACAGGAGTTGTTTACCCAGCTTCTGCTGAGATAATAAAACTGGACATGTAACACCTCCCAGCAGTTGCAGAAGGTGGTCAACATACAAAATTAAAAAAACAACCACTGTTAGGTTTGTTTGGTTGTTTTTAAAAAAAAAAAAAAAGAAAATTCTTCATTTCAAAGAGGGCCTGGCAGAAAAAGTTACTGAATGGCTGTATGAAGTGATGTTTTTCTCCAATTTTTGCCACACAAAGAGCACAGGGAGTAACATATGCCCAAGACTTCTTGTAAATATATTTCGATACAAAAAAGATTGTACCACACAGTTTCAAAACAGTTGAAATAAAACTCCCTTCCTTCCTGTAAATCTGTACTTAAACTACAGGCATAAGGTACCATATTTAGCATTTCCAGAGGAATGCACACAGAGATGACCATGAGGAAGATGGCTGTGGTTGTAGACTTCCTTTTAAACCCCATCTTTTGCTTTGAAAACAGACAAACACACCATGTCTGAAGAGAAGGAGCTGTTTAACAGCTCCCAATTTACACATCTGCTGGGCAAGAGAGTTCCCACAGACATGGGAGTTTTTGTCTTGCATCGGTCACATCGGATCCTCTCAGCTGTCAGACACAACCATCTTCATATATGAGGAGTCAGAATCTTCTAACCCAATCTGGAGGAACAATTCTTCTCCTTGGAGTCTTTAAAGGGCTTTAATTGAACCTGGCCCATCAGCCTCGAACCTCACCATCCTCCAAAGGTCCTGGGCTGCTGCCTATTCAGATTGTTACTGGTCATTGCCCCCTTGGGACGGCTGGGAATCAGGGTACAAATAAAGAGCAGCAGAGTGTAGCAGTGGTATCATGCTGGTATTTGGAGAGACATAGAGAAAATGACAGACAGGAAACAACTTTTTTAAAAATTGTGGCATTGTGCATTTGACAGTTTTTTAAATCAAAGTAAACTACTCAGAAATTTATACATGTGTTCTGAGCAGATTACTCATCATAACTATTTTAGAACTATTAGCTGACAATCATTTTCCAGCTGATATGGATTCCCAGTTGAAGGTACACTAGACAACACATCCAAACTCCTTAGTTTTTTTCCTCATCATTAAAAACAACTAAGTGGCATGGGATCTAAGTGTCTTAAAAACACCTGATGATTGTTGTCCTCAATAAAAGCTTATCAGACCGGTGCAAAAGCTGTTCACCCAGCTCCTACTGGGATGATAAAGAGGTACACAACTTGCACATCACAAGAGGAAAAAAAAGCTTATCCACCTCCGGCTGTTGGGAAAGCAGGATTCTGCAAGTTGCAAAAGCTCATATGCTTTATCATGGAAATGATTACATTATTCAGGAGTGGCTGGTGGCAGTGACTGTGCCACCACCCTGGCAGACACATCACCTGTGTGAACTGGCAGCTTGGCAATCATCAGTCTCCCACCCTCTGTTTCCAAAAAGAAGCACCACTCTGAAGCGTGAAAAGCAAAGCTCTCCACAGAAGCTCTACACTGCAAGAAACTTCAGGGGCTATGTTTCAGTAGCTCTACTCTTCCACACCTTACAAAAGAACTTTATTTTACTGACATTCAAGCTGCCAAAGATTGAGTTGAGATTTAGATACACAACAAGCGTAGACAAATATTACAACCACTCTGTTTCTTCCAAATGCCAATATTCTCAGGGCCACTGGCACTGATAAAACCCTTGAACTGTATACTGTACCTTAGTATCCAAATTCAACATCCAGCCTCCTTGTGATGTCCTCCCTGGTAGGGTTTCTCCAAAGCCATTCTAGCCAGATTGTGGGATATCAGCTACCTAAGCCTCTCAAATTGCTGTTCAGAACAGCTACTGTTTCTGCACTTGTATTTTCAAGCCAGCTGGTTGAAAATGCTAAGTGCTATAGAGTTAAGCTGATTATTTGTTTTAAAATTATTCATGTTTTAACTACATTAAGAAAAAGTCTTTAGGCAAAAGCTCTAGGAAGCAAGGTTTTGTAGTAAAATATGTGAATTTGGAACTGAAGTCTATCTTTTTAAAACCAGTGACATTTTGCCTTTTTTTTCCCTCCATTTTTTTTGCCCCATCTTTCCCATAAATATTTCCTGTGCATTCTCTCTTCCCCCGCACTTTGAATTTTACTAGAACTTTGTGTTTGTGGGAGGTAGATTCTGGAGGAAACCTCAGAGATATGAAGACAGCAATCTCAGAACCATCAGACCTCCTGCAAGCTCATGAAGCAGCCAAGTGCACAGTTGGAAGTTGGTGCCATGTGAGCCCAAGGAGACCCAGACAGCATCTGAACAGGGACAAGACTTCCCCTTTGATCCTGAACTCTGCTCTGGTGCTCTGCACCAAAGTGCACCAACCTCTGGATCAGCTCACAAAGCCCATCCACGTGCACCGTAGCCAAACACCATGTTCAACAGGACAGGGTTCACTGCATGCAATAACAAGCATTCCTGATTTATTTTAGGCTGCATGAAAGCTAATAACATAAGTAAGTCTTATGTTTGCCTTGAAACAGTACAAACACTACGAGTCAGGGAACAATGTCTCAGCAAGACAGCAGGAACCAAATGTGAGTAACCACAGAATAGTTTGGGTTGGAAGGTAGCTTTAAAGGTCATCTAGTCCAACCTCCCTGCAACAAGCAGGGACAGAGACCCCATAACTGCATGGCACAGAGCTGACACAGCCTTATCATGCAGGAGGGATGCAAGGCCGTGCCAGAGCCTTTGTGCATCTTACAGATATGGGACTGTAGCAAGCCGCCTTTCCAGAGCTTTGGACCTCAGCACAACCCCTGAAATACCTCCAGCAGCATTCCCTCCACAGTGATCCCTCCTCAGCAGGGATGCAACCTCTGCTTGTTACTTCCATGTGCAAGCAGCTATCCAGCAATTTATGTTACTGACACTGACGTGCCTTGTAGTGCCAGGAGGCCTCTAAGGCAGGGAGACCTCGTTGGCTGGAATTGTTCAGTTCACACCAGTTGTGAGAGCCCACCATGGAAAGGTACCATTCAGCAAGATGCTGGCAAGCAGCCTCGCTAACCTGGGTTACGCTAGCAGGGAAACAATTCCCTCTCACGGCTGCTGCTGATGCACATGCATAAGCATCTCCATCTCACTGATCTCTTCCAGCTCTCTTGGGACATCTACATGGAACTGAAGTGGTCTGAAACAGAGGCAATAACACTTCCGAAGACAGATGGTGCTAGTAACTCCGATTTTCCAAGATAAGCACACACCCATAAACCAGACCAACAAGACTCAGGAGCGTGCTACCCACACACAGTTTGACACCCATCATGGTAGCAAGGCACCTGCACCACACTCTGCAGTTCCAGTGCTTCCTCATGATGCAATACAGCTCTGGGATCTCAGGATGCAACTGGTGAGAGGAAGGGTGTGGGACATCGCCGCCACTTACCAGCTGAACTGGGACCAAATGAGGTACAATGCTAAAAAAAAACACCCGGGGAAATTATTATTCCAGGCACCCAGAGGCAGGACAAGCTAGCTGCAGGGATGCTCTGCACATGGCCTCGTGATCAACACTGGTGAAGATCAACACTGTAAGACAGGGCTTTGTGCACACCTCCAACAATATCCTTCCTCTTGCTCACCACCACTGTGCACTTGCCAGAGGTGATGCAGATGACACGTACCCTTGCTGAGGGGTCATCTGAGCAAAGGAAGATGAGTTTATTGCGGCAAGCTGTTTCCTGTGATCCGCACCCCATGAGCTGGCTCCTGTGGCCAGCTGCTTCTGGGAATGTTTCAGAGACTGGAGATGGGTTCTGAGGTGCTGCCAAGCCACTCTGCCCACAGCAGCACATGTTAAATCACAACAGATACCCAGTCTGCAGCTTCTCCCAGAGCTCCCCCTCTCCTCTTCTCTCCATCCCTTCTAGATGGCATGGCGTGCCTGTGAGATGAGCTTAAAAACCTCCCTGCACCCCAGAGCGCCCACCAGCACCTGAACAACAGAGAGCAGCAAAGAACAACCTCTAACACAGACCCTCTATTACACCCACAGGCACCACACTCCTTTGTTACTCAGCATGTCTCCTGCCAGGTCACTGGACACTGTGCGTGTGGCACGGGGATGTGTGCTATGGTGTGGTAGCCAAGTACATCAAGGAAGGAGAAATTAAATCCCACTTTAAGCAAAATACAGCACAGGGAACTAGTGTTCTTCTAGGGGACAGGCTGGGACCCTCAGGACAGCCTGCAGACAGCTATTCAATTCCTCTCTACACGTGGGTGACAAAAGCTGCCAGGTACTGCTATCGCATTGCTTTAAAGTCAGCCAAAAAAACAGAGAAGGGAAAATTCCACAATACTATCACCAGCACCTTTGCACCCACAAGCAAAAGCCAAGAGACCTGAACAGAAGACTAAGTTAAATAAAAATGTTTCCTGTTTTTCAGAGTCACAGCCCATTATAAGCACAGATACCTTGATGAGGTCAGAAAGGCACCAGCCACACGACTACTGAAATCAGCTAAAAAAAAGTAATCTGATGGGCCTCTGGGCTTGGTCTATTTACACAAGAAGTGTTAGCCAGATCTAGGGAAAATCATGACCAGTATTAGCATTTTCAGTCACCCATGCACATGTTAAGCTCACTAGCAGATCATTGTCAGCACTGTTTGCCCTCAATTATTGCCTGTCCAGGGCAAACATTTGGGATACTTTTGGGTACAAGCTGATAAATGGAAACATCATGTGGCTACCCATAGAGAAAAGTAACTCCCTCATTAAAGAACCTCATGGATGAAGAAGCAACTTTTGAACCATAGCACTGTATGACCCAAGTTCAGTTGAACACTGGAAACGAAGATCTTACATTTTGTAAGCCGTACAGATAAATCCTGTACCAGGATTTGATGCACAAATGTTGACTCCCTACATGCTACCTTCTCCTCTATAACATGTGGGGATTTAAAAATGCAATGAGTACATTGCACCAGTGTTCAGTGTGCTTTTACGTGGCTGAAGAATAATGCAGACACGAACACTCCTCCTGCTATTGATATTCTTTGTCTCAGCTAAGAATCATTCTGAAACAAAATTTTTAACATTTCTTGTTGCATACTGCACTCCAAATGTCCTGTACTTTTTTTTCCCCCCTACAAAGGATAAGGCATGTTAGAATCACGCTGCTTCAAGGAATACAAGCTTAGGAAACTCCATTTTTAATTTTTATTAGCCACAAAGGCACTACCCTAGGACTTATTTATGGGGTCTATTATAAAGCATTCATTTATTCACTCAGAGTCAGAAAGAATTTCTCCCAAACTGCAAGAAACTTTATGGGTTTCCGATTAACACAATGCGTTTTGTTAAGGTAACGGGTTTTCCTCCCCTTTACTCATGTCAGCTGCATTTAAAACTAGACCTTAATAAGCATACAAAAGCAAAAATGTAGAGATTACATTATTTGGTAAACAAAATCACTGCATCATACTACTAAAACTACCAAATTGCTTGGCAGAATAAAAACAAAGCCATAATAAACCATGCTAATAAAGTGAACAAGTGTCCATCCTGAAGCCATAACTAACAGACCTCCTCTGAGGACACCTCCATGGCATTCAGGGAGGAGGGAAACAGCTTTAGCCCTTTTCAATCCTCAGCTGGTAACTCAGCTTTAAAGGAAACAGTTGTGCTCACCTACAGCAGCTGAAGAGGCAGAAGGGCTGGCTCAGAGCTCACTACTCTGAGGCCAGCAGCTGGGTAGCCTTGCAGTGCCTTTGCAGACGGAGCTTTTCCCCAGCTCCACTGAATTCCAGCTGATTTCCAAAGACACCAGACAGTACAGAATTTCTTATTTGAGTATCAATTCAAATTCAACAATAATTTTCCTTCAAAACTTCACAATTTTATTTTTTTTTAATTCTCAAGTAATGTTTTGTTTCTAATGCAAAGGGATAATCAGAGAAGAAAACTATCACAGCAAAAGGCCAGTTCTTGTCACTAAGTGTTACTTCCATACCTGTTCTGTCACTGCTCTCCAAGTCTTTTCCTAGTGCTGGGAGTGAAACAACACCAGCACCAGCACTTGTGTGCTTTTACCTAACACACTCTCCCGCCCAGGGAGCAACAGCGCTGCAGAGCAATTAAAATGCTGAGGCAAGGAGTAGAAAGCCGACAGCTGAGAGGAAGAAAAAGGAAAACATGGGAGAAAAAGCATAAGAGAAAAACTGCAAGAAAATTGGGGGTGGCAGGGGAGATGAGTGGTGCGGAAGTTATTCATGCGGAGCTTTTAGAGGTTACTTAATATCAGCATATGGCAGGGGCCTGAAGAGCAAGAACAACAGTGAAGTTTTCTAGGTTAATAGTTTCCTTAATATTCCCACAGGATTCTTTACTACTCTAAACATAGCACAGAGGAAAAAATAAGATCCAAGGAGATCATCATCAGGGGCAGGTTCAAGAAAGGGTTCTTTCAACCTCCCCCAAACTGCTTTCCCTCTTGGAGCTGAAAAGTATCCAGAGTTCTTATGCACTATTAATACTGACACATTTAAATTTGAAACATGCCATCCCAACAACACAGGCAGAATGAAGACAAAAGAGAAGGTTTCATTTACTTAAAAATATAGTTTGAGTGGAGTTATATTTGTTGGACTATATTTGGAGTTAATTTTTCAATGCCTGCTACAAACACCTACCAGAAATATCCTTCACTGCATGCTTGTTTTCAGTGCAAGAGTCTACCAATTAAGTTGTCCTATGACCTTTAATGTACTTAAGAGTTTAGAATACTTCAAAACTTTAGCAGAAAACCTATTCCTGAAGGCCTGAATCTTGAGTTAATGCTTGTATTTGCACTGTGCTATCTACCTTCATTTGCTATGTGAAAGCTACTTCGAGCTTGTGAGGTCTTGCCAGGTAAAATCCGGTGTCAAAGAAGAAACTGTCCACTCATTATTATCTGCACATTATACTTGTTTCCATCACTCACAGAAGGGAAATGACAACTAGGCACAACAGGAAAAAACCTGAGCCGTGAGCAGGAAACAGAATCTCTTGTTTTGACTACTAAGGTAAGAAAAGGTAAATAGTGGAAAATTCCCCTCATACAGGGACCATAACAGAGGTGGATCATTCGACAAGTCTTCCTCACCACTGTTTTTATACAGCCAAGCCACCTGTCCAAGTCACTATCTTAAATAAAAAGGATCAAACCAAGGAAGGAAACAAGAAATAGCATTACTTGAGACTATCTGTGAGTATACATAATTGGGGAGTTCTTGTATTTTGGTTTTTTTAAGTACTCTCAGGGCAGCAATCCACAACTATAAGACAACAAACAGAAGTTTGGAGGGACAGAAGAGTGTTTATTTGCTTGTTCTTATGTGGGTTATGAACTGAAGCTAGGCATGGAGTTGAGGAGAGGCTCCTATTAAAGGCTGCACGAGTTCCCACTGTAAACAAGTTTCTTTAGCCTAAATTCAGCACAGTGCGTGGTGCTGGTACGAGCTTGGTGCAATTTTTAAGACTGTGAAAGTCTATTTTTATTCTTAATATAGTCAGTTATGTGTATTTATTATTAAGTTATTCAACTTTGAAAACAAATCCCATGTAGCTTTAACATGGAAGTGCAACAAATGTTTGCTGTTTTTGCCAGGCTTCTGTTCTGTGCTTATTGTACACTGCAACTACAAATATTTATGCAGCGCATATTTCTGCAACAATTCCCACTATCAGCTATTGACAGACCCCACAAAGCCTAGCTGCAGCCTATGCTATTTCCACCCCTCTTTCACTGAAATTCTTCCTTGGCAGCTGTTCTGGTTGCAATTAAAAGTAACTGGTGATGAAAATCAAATATCCTCGTACTCCAGAAATGGA
This sequence comes from Melanocharis versteri, assembly GCA_013397845.1. Taxonomy (NCBI): domain Eukaryota; kingdom Metazoa; phylum Chordata; class Aves; order Passeriformes; family Melanocharitidae; genus Melanocharis; species Melanocharis versteri. Next base: position 135,959 of record VZTG01003865.1, read on the forward strand.
GTTTTCGAGGAGAAGGAAAGAAGCAGCCTCACACTGGCTCTGCTCAGCCACCAGGTATCACTAACCACGCCAGCAACAAAATCCAAGCCTGTTTTTTGTTTTTGTCTGACAAGCCAGATTAAAAACTTTATGCTTTTAAAGTTGCTTAATAAACCAGTAGAAAGATAATGATTACCCAGTCTCATCATTTGCACATGAAAGGTGGAACAGAGAAGTTACAGTAATTTGTTGCCAGACTTCACTGGAACAAACAGCTGCATTTTACTTATCTTCAGATATCAAAGGACTTGAGTGGGACAAAGATTACTTGGCTTGACAAGCTTTCAAAGACCCCTCCAGCTCAAAAACAGAGATGTTTCTGAAGAAAGTCATGAAAGGATTTAATAGAAGCCTAGCACGAAATTTACCACCATCCTCTAATCTTGTCAAAGCTAAGACGAGATGCTTTGCCGCCTTTCCAAATCCAGTGGAACTGCACACTTCCAAAGGCTAGAAGCAGACAAGTTCTTCCTCCCAGGAAGCAGAGGCTTCACAGCAGTGTTACACTGCTTTAAATCTGCCCATCCCATGCTAGCTCCTCACTCAAGCAACTTGTTTCCTGCCAAAGAGCTGGCTCAGGGAGCTCAGCCACTGGGTCACACCAGTGCCAGGGCAGAGCAGACAGGGCAGCAGCCTCGGGAGTCTGACCAACAGCAGAGCCACATCCTCCAGTGCACCCGTGAGCTACACCGAGTGCCAGCAGAGCTTCTTCTTCACGCTCCTACCCTCCTTATACAGGAGCAGACAAACTGAAGACCTCAAATCACCTTCTCTGCACTTCAGTAAAGCTTATTTTATTCCCTCAGACTCCTAGGAGACCATTGTGAAAATCTGCTCAGCTCAATCAAAAGGAAGACTAGAAGGAGTTCAGTATTTTCCCTCAACATGTGCTGCAACCTGCTTTACTATTTAATATATCAATTACCTTTGACAAGAGCAGTAAAATCACATTGTTCTTGTTTAGAAATACAACATTTTGAGAAAGCAAAGTCAATGCCTGTGCTGCAAAACAAGCAGGAGGGTTACTGAAGAACCAAAAAGATGTGAAAGAACTGAACTCAAATTTTAGTAATTGCACCCACTCTAGAAGGCTGAGCAGAGAGTTAAAAGTTTTAGGTAGCTGGAAATAGCTGCTGCCTCAAAGCCAGTTTTTGTGTTTAACACATGTGGTTAGACAGCCAACAACCATTCCTGGGGATTATCTGCTCAGAGTATGAAAGACAATAAAACAACCCACCATCGGTTTTTCAGTCAGACCTGGGCATGATTCCCATTAGCACATTTTTATTTTAAAACTGAGTGTGATTGCTCTGATTTTATAATACAAGAAAGCTAAGCACAGATGTTGGTACTTAGAGCTGCACAAAACTTTGCCAGGTAAATAACAAATTGCAGAGTTATGAACTGCTTCTGAACATGCACAAATATATTGCATGGCACAGCAGTTTAAATACATTAGTCACTGTATGCAGTTGAAGAAAAACAGTATCTTCCAATCTTTACATTAAAAGAAGCCAAATCCAAAACCCAACCAGGTAAATGCACATTTTTCCCCTGTTGATTTTGGATCAAGCTTTAAGTGAGAACTGATGGTAGACAGCAGCTCTAACCACTCAAGGAGGAAAGCAATGACTGGTGTTCAGTACTGGTTTACTGTAACAGTAATGGGCTATTAAAATATATAACTACAAAGGAAAATACACTTATACCAAGTTTCTGAAGGTGATACTTCATGGCTTTTTATACACTATCACTTTTCCAGACTGCAAAATGTAAGACAACACAGATATCAGAAGTCATCAGCTTTCTCTAACTTCCATCCATGTCAATTAACAGCTGCAGGTAATTTGTGGTATTTACTAATTTACAATGTAAGACCCTGCTCCATTTTGCTGTGTAGTGTGGTTTAGGGTATTGGCTATTAGAATGCTCTTCAGTTTGCTTAATTTTTTTTTTTTTGCCTTTCATGTTCCTGCAAGAAGTGTAATACTTGACAAAGTTAACCTGAAATACCAATTTGTCACCAGACACTTCAGCGCTTCATCTGTCTCCTACTTGCAGGACACTTATAGTGAAACCATTTAAACCTTTAGAAAGCTTTAAAATTAACTTTAATGATGGAAAGATTGTGAATCTGATCTAGAATTCGCTTTAGGATTGACAAAGTGCCCCCACATTCATTAAGTTATTGTTATTTTTATAGAATCAGAACGTACCTCTTCTTGTGATGGGGACAAAACGAAAAGGCTTCTCAGGTGAGTTCGTTTGACCTCACTCTGGGATCAAGATGAGACCAGATAGGCTGTGCACCACCTCTCACTTCCTTCGCAACTTGAGCTACAGCAGATTTTCTGTTACTGCCCGTGCAAACACTATAAACCCTGCTGACCCTGGTAGGAAGTGAAGGTCTGCTCATCAGCAGGCTTCATCAGTTCTAACAGAACCATAATCACCAGCCTGGATTTACAGCGGTGTGCTCAGTTAACCACTCCGTTCACTCTGCTTGCTATACTTGGTCCTAGACCTACCACTCGGAAAAAAAGAAACCTTGGGAAAAAAGCACTGCACAGAGTACTTACAGAGTGATCAGCTTGTTCATTTTGCCACACTTCCCTGAGTTCCTGAACTTTCTAGGTTGAACACACCCCAGTAGGTAACACAAGCAAAAGAGGAGAAATTCTCAAATCTCTTTTACTTGGTAGACCTCCGCTTGCATCCTTATACTCCCACCCTGCAAAGTTCAAGGAGTCATTTAGGCAGGTTTACAGGGAAGAACTCATTATAATTCTGCTATTTGTTCCATTCTATTTAAGATGCTCCGATACAGATCAGTTTGAACACACACTGTGCCTCTGTGAGACAGGCATTAAAGCAAGATTTGATAATAATTCCATTCCATTTAATCATACAAGAAATAATGTAATGCACTCATTAGTTAGTATGTTATACTAACTCCTTTCAGTTTTTCTGGTTTATGTTTCTGCTTGAATTCATAGCTTACACTTAAATATTTCTGCAGTATACAAGAGATTGTTTCAAGTGCTGTAGTTTAAGTCAGACACAGACCAAACAGTCTTGAATAACATGATCAGCATCATCAGATAAGCTCTTCCTTGATGCAGGTCTTGGCTAAAATGCAAGAGTTATTATGGAGAAAGTCAAACACATTCTTAAGTTCCTGCATTGTTCCAAAGTCTTTGAGACATCCATCCCTTCCACAACAGCAGGCACCTTCCATAGGGAGTTCTGTGTATGTCTGGCGTCAGTTACAGCTGAGTGAACAAATCCTCATGCTCCAAGCACCAGTTGATGTAAATCACTACTGTACTAACGAAGCCAAAAGAGCCACGTCAGTTTACAACACAGGACATGACCCATACTTGTAGCCTGGGAAAGCAAGTCAAAGGAAAACTGCTTTTTCTTTTTATAGCCCGGTTCTCTAATTAGGATTTTTGTCCGCACTGTAATTTGGTATTGGAGAGAAAAGAAAAAAAGGAGCACCATATACTTTCAGCAGACAAATCACTATGAGCTACAAAAATTTGCTATAGCTGAACTTACTCAAACATAACCTGCAAATGTCCCAGATTCTTCAAGACCCAAAAACTACAAACAGCAATTGCTGCATGCACACTGGGAACACCAATTCTAGTCCTTATTAAAATGGCTGTCTAGTAAGCACTAACATTCCCTGTGTGGGACTGCTGTGATCCCAAAAAATGTGGGGCTCAGAAGATTTGAACAAACAAAAAAAAAAAAAGAGAAAGGGGAATAAAACAGTTGTTCCATACCTAGACACCAACCTGGCATGAAGAGTCCAAGCAATGAGCACAGTGTTCACCCCTGGGGACAAGTGAGACAAAGCCTTTTGAACTGAAAAAGTGCAAGACTAAGCTCAGATGAAAAACACCTAGGCAAACAAAAACATCAGACTAGGAAATTGTTGATTATTGTGCAAAGACTAAGTTACCTATTTTGCCACTCTGAGAATGTCTTAAGTGTTTTAACGTGACTGTGAAATTGACCCGACACGAGAAAGGATAACTCAGCTATAAACTGGGAAAACAGACAGGACGACTAATCGTGCAGTTGATAAACAGTTTGCTTTGCTAGAAAAAGAGACCTGACCTTCAACTATTCAGTCCTTCTACGCCTGCATACTTCTGCCCTGTTCCCTGAAGCTCTCCCTACTCTACAACACTGCGAGAACAACCTCTGGCAGCCAGCTCCCAAGACTACTCCCACTGAAAAGCAGTGATCCCTGATCCAACAGCCTAGAGAGCCCATGCTCTGCAGTCTTCTTCAAAGTCCCAAGAGAACACTGCTCATGTGTTTTACTAGCATCCCTGTCACCCTAATTTCCTGCCTCTGAAGTCAGAATTTAGGATGTGAGCGGAAGCTCTGCAGGCACATGACATTCCCTAGAATGACACAATGATTTCTTGGTGCTAGTCAACCTGTTCTCTTGTGCAGGTCTCCAGCAGAAGGACCAGCACTGACTGCTCTGTCACCCCAGTCTGAAGACAAAGAGAGTAGCAGAGGAAAGAAAAAAGAGATGAAGATTTCACCTTCATTCTTGAAGGGAGAAATTTCTAATGGCTTTGTCTAAGCAAAGGAAATGAGCATGACTGTTAGGGACCATCCACAAGTATGAATCTCAAATGTTAACCTCAGGAGTCCCTTATGAAAGTTGGCACTAAGCAAAGGGATGGGCCAGAATTTACTGTTCCCTTCAGCTTTATAGAGGGAGAAGGTGTGTTGGGAAAGCTTTCAGGCTTTGTCACATGTGAGGAAGAACAGGCCTGTCTTCCTTCACTGGTCAGCATGATTCTTCTCACTGAGCAACAGGTAAAAGAAAAGCTTTTAAAAAAGGGAATAATGCCCTTTTCCATTAAGGTTAAAAGTTAGAAACCTTCATAACCAGCACACTTGTCCTAGAAGAAGGAGATTTTTTTCTATATGCAGACAACAGTTCTCTGATTTGCCTACTCCTGTGATCAGCATTTCAATGGCAACCCCCTCCCAGTGCAGGGTTAGGAATACTCAGTGGTTTCAGCAGTCTGTCCAAAGCAGAGCAGGGACAACTGTGTTCTGAACAGGACTGATCCAGAGACATGAATAAACTTGAACCGAGGTAGGCATGACAAAGTCACGCAAAGGATTTCTCATTACTTGACCCACCACAAACATTCACAAGCCCTAACAGGCATTGCAGGAAGACCTAATCAGATCTGTGATCCACATTTGCTCTTTCTACACAAGAAGGAGGAACAAGTTTTCTCCCGTAGACACATCCACTCACCTAACAGACAGACCAACTAAACAAACCGCTCTAAACCCTCATCTCAATTGGCTCCCTGAGCATCCAAAGAGTGCATCTAAAAATCACATCTAAAAGGTGGCAGACAATATGTTCTGAACAGACAGGAGCCACACAGCCCCAGATGTATTTGATGACAGCGAATCAAACCACACACTACACTAGCTCACAGTAAGCAGCCTGCAGCCTCCTGCTAAATCCTTATCAGTACACAGCAAGAGTCCAGGTCAAAAAAAGCTACATGGCTGCTCTAAGTCTCAAATTAAGTCTTGTTTCTGAATCTGTTGCTGACGTGACTTTAATTCCAAAAGCCCTGTGCTATAAATCACTACATGGCTGAAGAAAAAGAACTGCGGAGGAAGCGTTAACAGTGTTAGGTTCTCCTGGGATTTAAGGAGCTCTGTGAGAAGACACCTTGTTATAAAAGCCAATCCTCTTCTGAAGCGACTGCCAAACTTGGCCACTTAAACCTGATGTCATCTTGACATTCAGGCAATTCTGCCCAAGGTTTGCTTGATGATTCAAAACAGGAAGAATCAGCATTCCTTAGTAAGGACAGAGGGAAAAAAATCATCATTTGCCTGTTTGCCAGGTTAACATAGTCAAACAAGATGTCACTTGTGACAATTTTTTTTCCTTTCAGAACTACACATCTGTGTGCATTCACACACAGGTATGAATAACTTGGGTATGACACTGACTATCAAGATGGAGAGATAAGATTTCTAAATGTGAAGTAGCAGTACAAAGATCCCCTCCCTCCACCAAGTGGAATGGTGCACTTGGCATGCTCAGGTGATGAGGTGGTACCAGCAGCACAAGGTACATTCCCCTCAGACAACAAAGGGGCTCACGGTGATTCTCAGCATGGTTTCCTTCAAACACCTTACAGGCAGCAATGCAGTCCCTCTACCTGCCATGAAGCCATGCCATTCCTGCCAGCTGCAATGAAGTGCCTGTTAAGGAAGAGCAAGATGGCTCCTAGATGCTGCTTACATAATTTCAGCCTTTAAATGGGTGCCACAAATCCACTCTTCCCCTTGCTGCAGCATACTCTGAGGCACTGAAATGAAACTGCATCTTACCTTGTCTTTGGATAAAAACCCTGAGCAGTGGATGAGCACTTGAAACAGCCTTGAAGAAGTTGTCATCATTATTAATAGGGAGAAGGTCTCCATGCACATCAGCATATCCGATCATCACTTCCAGGTTGGCTATGTGATGAATGTGAAGAATTAGTTTGTAGAAGTCTTCAAACTTTCCTGGCTTGTAGCGATCCAGAGAGAACCTTCTGAACTCTGCCCCAAACTGCAAGAGAAAGCAAACAGAGCATCACCAGATGTGTCACCACAGGCCAGTGCTCCAGTTTGGCATTTGAACGTGGTGTACATCACCTCTCTTTTCACAGAATTAGAGAGCCACAGGATCAATCAGGTTGGAAAAGACTTCTGAGATCATCGAGTCCAACTTCTACTATTCAAACCTATTCCATGGTGAATACAGTTACATGTTGGTGCTTACAAGTCTACTAATGGCCTTTTAGGTCCTCCCATTAGAATAATAATAACCATGGCTACCAAGACACCACACGTATACTCAAGTGTTCCATCTTAAAAGAAATCACATTTTTAAAATATTAAGTTTTCATTAAATCCTCTAGAGAATAACTGCATTTGTAGGATTTAACTTTGAAGGTCCATCATTCATTATCATCATCTCAGGCATCCACAGAACCATTCTTCTCCAAAGCAGAAGTATTCACTCTACTGCTTTCAAAAGAAGTTACTCGGCTATTCAAACAACCTTATAAAAATTCTTTGCACGTTTCCCATCAATTCCACTGGGATCCCAACCACAAGACCTTTAAAGAAGCATGGTATGTGAGAGCACAGCTTGTTATTAGAAAATACACTCACTCTACATGACCCCTGAATTTCCTGGCAATCCATGCAGCAGAAGGAAAGTTAGTTTTCATGGCTTTAATTTTTCTGTCACTCCACTGGTTTTTATTTTTAAAGCTTTATAGACCATTAAGTGGTTGTCAAAAAAAAAAAAAGTGGGGGGAGGAGGGTGTGATTTGGCACAAGACAATAGAAAATGTTATAAATCCATGAAGCTATGTTAAGTAAGTCAAAGTGACTGAGGAGAAGATTTCAACAGACCTTGTTTCTGATATTAGAAACAAAATACGCTGTTAAGAACAGGAGGGGAAAATTTGATCCTCTATTTAAGGAAATTAAAATAATGAAAACAGGCATCTAGTTAGACTAAACAGCTTAAATCTCCTTTCTGGTACATTTAATTTAATTTTTCAGATTGTATAGTATAAGTAAACTACTGTTCATCAACTGAACCTCTAAAACCATCCTAACTCACTCTTGAACATATGGAACCACAGCCACAAATCTAAGAACAAGTAAGGCTGTAACTAGGACCTCGTGGAAGTTCTTATTTGCAAAGTCAGCCAATACCAGGGCTAGAAACTAAAGACACAAAACTAATAAGCACACAAAAGAAATAAAAAAGGAGAGAATCTTCTCCAGACAAATTCTTCCTCAAAATGGAGAATGACTTGCTTAGAGGTTCTCAGCTGTTAAATTAACTATACATGCAAGCCACTCTTTTGCTGAGACTAACAAAAGTATGAATCATCACCATAATCGTCTTCAAGCAAAAAGGAAAAAAAGAAGCCAACATAAACCTACTGGCTTTGGGCACAAGCATGTTCTCAAATTACTTCCGCAGTTATGAAAATCCCACTCTTGAGCATCAAAGCCTAGTTGTGATCATCTGAAAGCTTGTTTAGTCAAATTATGCTGCTTGTTTGTAGTATTAACTGCTAGTTCCAGTTTGGATTTCAGAGTGCCCATCCAAATGCACAAAAGGCGAACAAACCACAGCTGGTTCCAATGGAGGAAAAACAGTCCTCCTTTGTCCTCCATCCCCTGCTCCTCTCCAGATTTATTTCTGTGGACATACTTCAAACCGAAAAGAAAAAGTTCAAGTCTTTTTATTTAAAAAGTATCCTAAAGTTTTCTTTTTCTTAGATTCAAGCTAGAAAAAGCCATCTTCAAGTGTCAAGTTTAACACCTATCTACATGATAAACTAAAGAGGCAGGAGCAGGGTCTTTGTAGGTTTTGCTTAGAGCTGCATCTACTGCTCTGCACACCTGAACAGGAACACGGGATTCCTTGGGATTCCCTTAGCCAAAATGCCAGGGCGCTCAGACGCCAATCCCAGTAACCATTTGCTTATGGGACAGCTTGTTCAGGACCATTAGCACACATGGTACTTTGGAGGCAGCAGCTGCTGCACAGTCTTACCCCGGGCAGTTCAACACCCACCCTGCACAGCCCCCTCGGACCCACGGTCTGCTGGGGGAGCCCATCCGACCTGCTGTGCCCAGCACACAGCCGAGGCTGAGGTCAGGTCCTCTGCAGGGACATGGCACCCAGCGGGAGAGTGACATGGAAAAGGACAGAGGAAAGAACTAAGGATGGTTACTCGCAATTGGCTGGTGCGACCCAAATCTCAGCCTAAGTTGCCACGTGAGAAGACAGCCGGTAAAAGGGCCAAGCCTCCCAGCCTAATCCCTGCAGGCACACTGGAAACTACTGGATCAGTGGAGCCTGACATGTGGGAATGCCACTGCAGGCTTGGGGCACTGAGGTCTGACAGGAATGCTGTACAGTCACATTGACTTGTTCACATGTTCAGCCTTAGGAAAGCCCAAGAGTCAATTTCATTTGCCTGGGAATAGCACAATAGTAAACAAATGCAAAAGATTTCACTTGTGCTTTCTGCATGACCCAGCTTTTTAAGGCAAGGGAGCTAGAAGGTGATTCTGTAGAGGAGAGTCAAGAGATTTAAGCAGAAAATGAGAATTACTTTCTTTTTGTTTAAAGGTCAGTATCACTGTAGTAATAGTTTAGCTTATTTATTCACCCTGTGCATATACACGGGCAGCAACCATTGTCAGCAGGTCTTTTCAGAAGAGGGGAAAAAAATGCTTCAGCTCATTCATCATCCCTAATGAGGCTGATAGAGAGTATCACAGTAATAATGGGGTTTGCAGTACCACTCAGCCTGGAGACTGGGTGCTCTGCATTGTATTCAGCCAGGATTTCAAGATAACATCCAGCGTGCATCTTACAGAAACGACAAATTCTGATAGCCAGAACGACTGACCCGCTTCTCTAAGTCACAAAGCTCATCTTATCATATCCCTTCACAGAAAGATACACAAGGACTGGTGTCTGCCAGCAAAGTCTCTGCCAGAACAATACTGCATTACACTGTTTGAGAAACTAACAGTTCTAACAAGCAGATTAGTTTTCCATAATGAAGTAAATTACTCAGGCCTATTTAACTAATGCAAATACTGCATCCAGCACTGCAGAAGTCAGAGGACAGGAGGGACGAAGGAAACTTAAAAAGAATTTAGTCTGACAGAGCTTATTATGACTGAAAAAAACAACTTAGAAAGAACTGTACATTTTGTTTCACAAAAATAACCTCTGTCCCAAGATCCTCAAAGTATCAGCCAACCACTATATTTGTTGTCGGCAGTCTGATGGCAAAAAGCACACAACAAAACACAACACATCAGGCAGGAACCCCTAGCAAAAACAGATGCCCAGAAAAGTGTTCTGATAAAAGTTGTGTTAAAGAAGAAGGAAGACACAGCTAGCTGATCAAAACTTACACAGACTGATCAAGAGCAATCAACTGCTTTCTTTGGCTTTTTTTCTGGCTAAAGGGTACAAGAGGTCAGAGGAGATGAGGGAGCTGGATTCTGAGGTTTGTTTACTTAAAGAGCTGTTATTTTGTGAAATGAAAGAGTTACTTGCAAGCAAAAAACTTTTTCTTTAAATTTTAAGTTTCAAGATGTTTATAGGGCCAAAAATGAAGCCCTACGTTTATGAGGTGCCATCCCTCTAGTTTATTGCTGGCTTTGAAATCAGGCTATTGTAATAAGAAGACATCAAAGAGCAACATTTAGCAATAAACATGAATTACATTAGCCACCTACTTCTCTCATAAAGTAAAAAAAATCAAGAACAGAGAACTAAACACTTTCATCTTTGCATAGACTGTAATTTCTGCTTACATGGGAGATTTTCAAAACTGGGAAGACCTAATCAGGGATGCTTTATCAGTGAGAACGAGCAGAGGGCAAGAAAGAGGAAGAGGGAAGGCAGTGTAAATGGTTTTGTGCTTGCTGACTTCACCTGGGACTTCAGAGCTCTGCTGTCACATTCATGTCTCTGTTTCTCTGTTCCCTTTTTTTTCCCCCCAGTTACATCTTCCCCAGCTCACACAGCATTCTCTTGCTCTGCTCCCAGTCTCAGAGCAGTTGTCACTAGTGGCAAGATGCCACCAGAAAAGCAGATGTTCTCTGCAACAAGTTCTCTCTTCAATGCCTTGCTCCAGAGCAGCTCTGCTTCACTAAAATGATCGAGCTGGTGGGAAGTGTGAGACTTCATGTTCTACTCAGTCCCCTGCTCACATCTTGCTATTTATTCCAAAAGAGAGTCACAAGAGCAAGATGGCCTCTCTTCTATTTGCCCTTCATAGAAATCCCATCAGGGACACAATTGCACTACCTTCTCCTCCACGCTTTTTTCTTGACTGGCATCATGCCATACTTCTACCCTTCTTCCTTCTATTCCCTCCTTTCACCCTCTCAGAAAAACAGCCATCCTTTAGTATCTTAAAGCTTAGAAGAGTTTCTCTTACCATAGAAAACCAGTGGTTCCCCTTCTGTTTCACGCTTATTTGACACAATGTTTCACATCTCTGCTTTTCCTTTGAAGAACAACCTTTGTAACTCCTCCAACTCTCTCCAGTGGTCTGTAAGGCTCAGTTCGGGACAACATTTTTCTCTCTTCGGCAACTACTTGGAAGAGAAATTCTTCTTTCTCTGTTCCCATTACCCTCAGATCACCTTCAGCTCATGAGATGCACCTCGCATTCAATCTCATATAGATCTCTTCACAGATGCTTGGCTGTCAGCTCAAGGGCAACTTATTGCCTCCAAGCAGCACACTGCCAGCCTTCCTCACTGCCTCACCTCTTGATATTTAAACCCCCAGTGCCATTCTCCTTCAAGAATCGTTGCAGGAAAGCAAAGCCTTTAAAAGGAATCTGTGATTTAAGTGCCAAGTCTACCTTTCCAAAAACAAATCTCTTCCTTTTTTTTATTCCAGTCCCCTGCATCTCTGAGAACAAACCAAAGTCTGTTTGCAAATGACATAAACCACGATGGTCCTGTATTTTTATGCAACACACACTCTATCATACCACAGAGCTTAAGCACAAATACATCCATGGCATGTCACCATCAGCATGAGGGGGAAAAGGAAGATTTGGCACATTGCCACCCAGAGAGACAAAGCAGTCGAGTCTGGTCAACACCGTGATAAGCCTGTGATCCTAGCTTCCTGCAGAAAAGGCAGCCCTGCCCTACTACAGGTCTCTAGCGAGAGCAAACCACTTTCAGAACATTTACTGAGAGGCATCTACATGGATACAGGAAACCTGTAACCAGTAAGGGCTCTGGCTGGTTGCAGACTTATTTAAGACCCTTTCAGCTGCCGCCAGAGGTTTCCCCATGAGCTCAGTGCCAGCAACAGCTGCAGAGAAGTAATTTGATGCACATGTACGCACACCCCTGGCCAGACCTGAAGGGGGACTGGGAGCAGCTGTGCAGGGCGGGAGCAGGAGGGATGGCACAGGGCTGGGTGGCCCTGGGGCTGGTGCACCACACCCTTCCCCAGACATTTCTGCCTGAATTAACATCAGGCATTTCCAATGGGAACGGCACTGCCTCTGTACCCCGGGAGATTTTGCCTTCACTTAGAGGGAGGCAATGTCTCCCAAGGTACATTTCATCTTTAACTCCTGGCCTGCCACTGTAAAGGTAATTAGGGGCAAGCAGTCAATCCTTGGAAAACCTTTCTTGGTTCCCAAAAGCTCAAATTAAGAGCATACAAAGTCTCTCACAAAGGGAATGATAAGGGACTACAGAGAAAGGCGCTATTAATTGCACCTCTGAAGAACTCCTTGGAGGTGGCTAGTCCTGGAGCCTGTTAGACAGAGCCTCCACAGGTATTTTAACCTCACACAGGAGACATTCCTTTCTGACTTGGCTGTAAACAACATTTAATTTTCTGAGGTGCTCTTTAAAGTTGAAAGGTCCATTGTTCAGTGTCCTTTAGGACTGTTTCAGTGTGGCGAGACTAAATTTGAGAAGACTACTCTCATAAGACAGACTGGCTGGACGAAGTTTTAAGCAGATCAGAAATTCCCAGGTTACTAGACTAAAAAAGTATTACAAACAGGAGAGAAGCTGGAGGCAGGATCAGGAATGGGAGAGCATGGGAATACTGGAACACAAGACAGCAGCCCTAGCCTGTCCGGTCAGTGCCAACCATCCAGTTAGCACAGCTAGCACCCAAGCCCCTACCAATATACTTGCTTCAGAAACACTGTTGGAGGAACTACCATCTTTCTGTGACTAGACAGACCTGAGACTACATCAAACCTGAGCACCAGAGCGAACCCTCCGCCACACTGCGCTCTGTGACACCAAGCAGCTCAAAGCAATGTTCCAGCCTTCCCTGTACCTCCTAGAGGCACTACTGCTCCCACAGTGCCGGCGTACAGGTCAGAGAAGAGAGTTACACTGTGCTGGTGCTTACTGCAGCTGTCACCTGAACACAACTATCCCGAGATGACTGCTCTGTGCAACACTCTTCAGCTGAAAGGTTTGGCCTCTCCTCTCGTCCGTGAAGCACAGCAAGCATGCACAGGACCCACTGCTGTGGCTCAGCTGAAAGCTGTGGTCACTTTCTCCCGTGTCACCTAGCAGATAGACCTAAGGTTACTAGGCATGACCACTTCAGAAAGCTATCCTACTATGAGAAACAAAGACTTGTAATGAGAGAGGAACCAGGAATTTAGTAGGTGCTGTTTAGCACATCAGAATAAGCACAATACCTGCTGTGAGAAGCCCAACAAACTGGGAGGGAAAGGAACAGAGGCAACACTTCTTAAGAGATTAATGTTTACAGTCTCTTTCTCCTGACATGTTTTGCAACAATCCAGACCGTCTCAAGTTGCTATTACTGTAGAACACTGTCTTCATTTGAGAGGGGGAAGCACTGCGGTTTTCTGAGTCCGTGCCACATTTGGTTTGCATATAATCAAATATGTTTTCAAGCTCAAAACCAGAAGTTAAATCAGATGGTTACAGGGCTTTTTACTGCACTTATTTTAGTTTTATGCTAGGTATGACAAGTATGACCTTAACTTGGAAGAATCTAAAGTACTGCTTAAAAACTTTAAGCAGACTTAAAGTCTGTTTTAACATTCTGTAGCATTTAAAAAGATTGCTGCTTTTTGATCTATTTTGAAGTGTGCTACACATGGAAAACTTTTCTTAAAACTTCAGAAGGCCATTTCAGCTTCAGGGTTAGAGTGAAATCAAAGTACACAAGGCTGGAAAACACAGTTTGTAGACCTCTCTCAGTTAACACCAGACAGTGCAGAACCAGACCTTTAAAATCTCTTTAGAGGGGGCTATTAAAAGTAAGCTTGCTCTTACTGCTTTTGCTGCAGTTTTAACACAGTTTGATGTTATACTTTATACCTTTCAAATACACAATGTGTGTACGTACACTGCCATAGCTGAACAGTCATGCAGTATCAGCAACTTTGGCGGGCGGGAAGATGCAAACCGTTTAAACCAGCAATCTCTACGGAGCAGCACAGGCACACTTCTTCTAAGAAGGGGGGACAACACGTGAGCAGGACAAAGCACCCACAAGCTGTTTGAATGCTACATCTATCTGGCAGCTGGGCAGGCTTTCTCAAGCACTGACTGCTACACGTGTCCCAGACCAAAACACAGTCTTTCAGCTGCTAGTGACTTCGTAAGAGCACGGAGCACAGCTGATCCCAAACATGCTTTTTGTCTTTGAACACCGTAACAGTATCACATCTACTCAGGACACATCAGAAATGATTGAAAATGTATTAAAAATCCATTTGCAGCACCCATCTAAACACCAACATTTATTGCGAGTCAAAACAAGATAGGAGAAGAGAGTATAAAAAAATACGGTTATAAGTAACTGATTCTATTTACCTTAATGGGTTTATTTATAGTAGTAGGATGTTAGTCACATTATTGTTAATTTGTAAATCAGTTTGCAATGCAACAAAACACGACATTATTAACAAGGCAGAAATGTGACAGTCAGCACGTGAGTCAGGTAGCTGTGCTTTTACAATCCTCAGCCACTATCAAACGTTCCATTGTCTGAGAGGGTTCATCAACAACAAAGGGTTCTTTCGCAAAGGACTTTTATCAGGGAACGACAAGTACATTTAGCCATCTTTGAAATCATGAAAATTAATTCTTACAAGTACATAAAGTTTACAGGAATTCATATAGTAGTAACAGAAAAGCAGTACTCTGCTTCTTTTAAGCCAGAAACATGGACTTGTCAGTTTCAAAGTGGAAAAAAAACTCCAACACACAATTTCACAAACAATTCAAAGTGCTATCATTTAAAGGCCCGAGGCAATCTTATACTTCTACTATTCCAAAATATCTAAGAGATTGGAAAAGAAATACACATTTGGGCTGATAGCTACCCTCCTGTTTCAAAAACTGCATACACACTCAAGGGAACAAAAAATAAAATCTCCTTTCACTCAGAGCAAGACAAAAGAAGACTGGCGACATGGAGTTATAATTAAAAAGAAGTCCCACCATTAATGCAGGAATCCCTATTTAAAAAGCATTTGTTCTTCTGTAGGCTTATACTCACAGGCAAAGAAGCCTGTAACCTCTTTGTAAAGCTGAAGACAGAAAATGAAAAATAGGTTAAGAACTCTGCCTGTGGCCACAAGATCCCAAACAAAACAAACAGAAAAAGCCCCACACATTGCAGGCACTGGAGCTCTTGGTAAAAGGGAAAAAAGGGGAGAGAAAGGGTCATCTGGAAACCTTTTTCAGAGATTAGAGGCAGTTTCTTGAGAGGGGACAGATACTTCACTTGTCACCCAACAGAGGAAAGGAGCCAGTGAGTACTAGACACATGAGAATACACAGTTGTTCTAAGCCAGCAAGATAATGTGTTTTCAGATCCTGTCTAAAAGGGCTGAAACATTAATCCTGAGCTACAGAGACAACACCTAGATAAGAACTGAGCTTCTAATTTATTTTGTCGTGAAAGACAGGAGAGAAGGGCTAAGGTGTAATTACAATTCAATTAATATTTTCTTATGACATGTGCCAACTTCTAAGCAGGTTTCTCTTTACCCTTCCTCTTTTCTACCTAGCAATAAGCTTTTAAGTGTTTTGATTTTAAGGCCAGCTCTCTGAGGATGAGGCAGAGGAAGGAAGAAAGCAGGGAGCCGGACAGAAGAGGACTCCTTAAAGCAGAAGACTGCAGCAATTTCCACCACTGCCATGTCTGAAAACAGAGGTGTGCACAGATGGCAGAGGTTTTTCCCCTTCAGTATTTGCTGCAGCACAGAGACCCACGAAGCTTTTGCAGCACGTTACAGCCACCCAGAGAAAAAGTGACCTGACATACACCAAAAGTTACAACACAGTGCCACAAAGCTCATCCTTCCGCAGTGACATAGCCAGAGAACATGTCACTGACAGCGTCCCCACCACGTAGTCACAGACATGAAAAATCCACAGACACAAGAGCCGGGAGCTGAAGCATGCTCTGGGCCACACTCCCAGCAGGGGTGATGGGTCAGGCCAGGTTCAGCAGAGGTACAGGCTGGTTCAGACCCGCTGAAATCCGATCATCCACAAAACTCACAGGTCTACTGGACAAGAAAAGAGCAATACCGCCTGCAAGTTTTGGCCCTCTGGCACAAGAAGGATGTTGAAAACTGGAATGAGTTCAGCCATCAAGATGCTCCCTCCTTCTCCTCCTCCCACCCCCCCTTCTGACACACACACACACTCTCTTTGTTTTTAACAACCCCCTGGCACACATCAAAAACCTTATAACTTAAGGATACTTGGGGATTTCCAGAGAAGTGTCTTACCCAGTATAGTACTTAGCACTGACAAACTCTCCCCTTCCAGTCATCAAGGGCACAAACTGGCTTTCAATACCTTGTTTTTTGGAGAAAAGGAAAGAAACTCAGAAAATCCAGGAAAATCAGATTTCACAGGAGCCATTTCTGAATTGTTACTAATGCAAGACACCAGCTGGATGCTGATTTATCCTTAAGGAAGGAACCACCTGGTTATCATAATAGAGGCAGGGATATCAAAACCCCAGCATCTGCAAACTATCTCCCATCCAACCCTCCACAACCATTTTTTCCAGAGCTCCTTCTGATCAAACTCAGTCTTCAGAGGAGAAAAGCTATTTCACACCACTGTGTAAAAGCAGCACTCTCTCAAACTCAGCTCCTCTGCTAAAAGGGATTCCACCTGCCCACGGACTGCCACTTCCCCAGCCTTTGAAAAGCCACCAAGAATCCCTTGATCCCCGGCCAGCAGCATGTCCCGGCGCAGAGGCTGAGCTGCACCCACCTCCGCTCACCTGGCAGCCTGCGCTCTCAGGCGATAGCTGCAAAATCATGAGTTCTCAGACTCAACTTTCAAGTTCTCAGGCAAGCCCAGACAGGCCTCATACTTACAGAACACAAGCAACTAAGTGTTTAAAAGGTTGACTACACACGGCTACCTAAAGTAGCATTACTGAATCCTTTTGTTTCCCCAGCCTCTGATAGTCCACGCAAACAAAAAAAACCCCTCAGCAATCCGTATTTCTAGATGATCACGGCACAACAACACAGTGATCCACAGGGACAAGGCTGCCAGCATCACAACCGACCTTACAAGATTACCGTGTTTTTGTAAGAGGTACAAGGTCTCTACACAGCACCTTGCCAGGTACCACTGGCCAGAGCTTTTCAGTGGACCTCCTTCAGATCACTGAAGAGTAGCTCTGTGAGAGGCAACCTATGAGCTTTACAGGCAAAATAAAACCATCTTGCAATGTCGGCACCAACAGCCTGCTGCATCAACAGCCTAGCTGTTATTGTGCCCAAGTCATGCTAACAGGAAAACTCAGCCACACCAGGAAATTCAACAGCACAGCTTCCACTGACACACGCTGCAGGTTCACGGATCGTCACTGGGCGTAGGCCCTCAACAGGGTATTTTGAATTTAGCCTCTATTTTAAGTTTTCTTCCAATGCAGTAGAGTTCTCTATAGTAACTTCTGGGCCATCAGCAGTGACAACCCTGAGCTACAGAAGGCCTTCAGTAAACCTCTCCCACCCATAGAAGTTTATTTTCCTTCCTTCCAAAAATCCACAATCATTTGTAGGCTTACAACCTCCCTATATATTCCTCTGTGTCTGTAGACCCAGGCAGGATTCACTTACAGAATTCCTGCAGCTGTAAAGGAACCTACAAGCTCTTTATTATAAGGTTGCTTCCTAACTGTTAATAGAACAAACTCAAGCTATGGCAATATTGAAGTAGAAGAGAGAGGATGAACTTAAAAATTCCCATATGTGGTCAAGGCTTTAGTTTAAAACTCATAGAATGCAAGGGGTATAATTGAGAAGACAGGATCTGGAGCATTTGGGAGCCACAAGGAATGTTGTGGGTGGGTTACATCTTAGAACCAGGACAAGTCAAACCAAAACTTTCCAGCTACGGAAGCAAAATGGAACTTTCTAGGCCAGTTGCAGCCTTTGAAGCAGCAACAGGACGTTAGGAAATAGGGGCCTGAACTTACATTTCAGGTGCCGTGTTTAGAAATGATTGGAGGCTCCCTTGGACACAAGGTACTTCTCCCACTAAAGCCATCTCCACTCTATGTGTTGCTCAAGGCCATTTGATCTGAATGCAAATTTTAACAGCAGCAATGGACAAAAATGAGCATCACCAAGCATAGAGTCCCAAAGACATCACCTTCAACGCCATCTCAGCAGGTGATCAGGGACTCCAGGAAAGGCTAACGCTATCCATACTCCTTTCAACTAATGCATTACCGACACCTTGCCTGTTATATGAGTATAAAACACGGGCTTTCGGGGAGATTTCTCAGTTTTGCTTAAATACTATTTTTTTTTGCCCTCAAAGGCGCAGGCAAGATTTTGACGTGCTGCTTCAACCGAGAGCGACCACCAAAGCCTCTTGACGAGAGCTCAGCAAGACCAGCGTCGGGCGCAGCCACCCGACACCATCCCCCGAGGCGGCCAGCTCGGGCAGCCCTGCCGATCTCGGCTCCTTCCCCAGCACC